>RDPX01000273.1:626945-700292 GCA_003991215.1 Morbakka virulenta
GGGGGGAGGGGGGTGGGTTGAGAAATACACCAACGTTAAACGTTTGGCTTGTCCAAAGAGGTCAATGAGGCTGTAAACAGAAAAATTGAATGAATGAATCCATTAAGCATCTTGTAACAGTTGACCCAACTCAGACAAATAGCCCCATTAAACCAGATAGTTTTTGAGTAGCCAAGCAGCTAAGATTATGTCAAGTCAAGATGGACAGGAAACAAGACTCATGGAGAAAATGACATATATAAGAAGAGATAAAGAAGAAAAAAAAGATGTCGACAAAATTTAAAGAGGAAAAAAGTTTGCGACTGGTGTGAAAGGTAAAAGATAGGTAAACAGTTTAGGTGATACGCACCGAATCAAAAGGTGAAAGATTAAAGGTAAAAGGTTGGTCAAACCTTAAGTGACAAGCACTAAATCAAAAGGAAAGTTCTCTTGACTGAAAAGTGAGGAGGTAAGAATTTTCACGGCCTCACAAGGTTTTGAATCCTCATCAGTTAATGGGGCACAACTATTTTATTCACGACCACCTGCTTCACCTATTACCTTTTATTTCATCAGAGGTCCAGTTCGACTGCACCAAAATTAGACCCTTTAAGCGTACACAGTTCTTCAATGGTTCCCATTTAATAACCATCGGTAGTAACCATTGATATAACAAACTTTCAACTTTTTTATGGCTGTGAAAACCCAAAATCCCAGCCAAATAGTCCTATAAACAAATTAACTGCTTCAACGGTACATGTTTTTCCGGCTAAATTCCCTGCTAAATACGTATGGTAACCATAAATTGTTTACCTCATTACTTCATAGATTTCAAGAAGTGGTTAAAGACCTTTCAAACGACGAGTCAAATTAATTACCGATGTTTTCATTAACCTCAAGGTGTACACAGACAGCACGACACGCCCACTTTGCACAACACCAACAGCCAATAGGAACATCAAATGACGGGTCAGAATAAAATTAAAAATTAAAAAAATGCTTTTCGTGAAAAAAAACGTTTATGGGTTGATTCGTCTTTTAAAATTTTCAAATCGCATGTGCACATTTAGCCAAGGAATAACGACTTTTCGATAAAACTGTTATTACTACCGTTTTCATGAACCGACGTTCAACAATAACTGTTTCGAAAAAAATCATCTCCAGAATGTATATTTCTGTTGCTCCGTCTGTGGAAGCTATACGACACACACACATCGTTTCAGCTTCTATTGATGCAGCGACAGAATTATTCATCCCGATTATTACAGGCCTACATTTGAGAGGCATATTTGCTGTTCCGGGTGGTCGGTACAAAGTAGCTTTAGCAAAACATGGACCCTGGTCACACGGATAGCGTGCCTACTATCTTGAAACTCTTCAAAGTGAAACACATATGACAAATATATTTAATATTAACTGTTCCAAACCTTTGGGTCTTTATTGTAATAAAGTTGTTGCGTTCTTATCCATCTTCCTACCAAACTGTCCTTGACTGTCTGTGCAAGTGCCAAATAGTAATCAAATGGCGTAGCAACATTCCTGTCCTTAACTAAGAATAATGCAGGTGCCTGTTGAATGCTTTCTTTATATCTGTTACATCCTCCAAAGCCTGTATTTTCCTGACAGAAATTTCTCTACGCTTTTCAGCGTCTGAAAGTGGAGCTTCCCCCATCTTTGCTCTAAAATGTAATGGCAACAACTGTCTCGACTTCTGCGATATTGAAACCTCGCGGTGCACAATCAAAATGAGCTACAGCACCATTATTAAATCACACGAGGTGTAATTTGCTTTCAACAGAGTAGGTGTAATTGTTGGTGCACAAACAGCTTCGCCCAGACGTAGACTACACCACGGAAACACTCGACATCTGATTAACATTGTCGTTCACTTTTCAAACTTTCTGATCACGTGATTAAAAACATTGTCGTTTAACAAATCAAGACTCGCTTGATACGTGCCTTTGCGCTCGATCTCTTTTGGGTCAACACAAAAACCCCAAAATGAAAGACACAATGCTACACAATATGTTCTACAGCAGACACGGCAGACCCTTAATACACAGTCACCTCAAATAAGATTGGCCAAATTTTGCCCAATTTAATATCCTGCTCTCGGATTGAATATGAAGTACCAAGTTTTATACTGAAAACTTATGGGAGCCCTGTCTGCCTAAGGAGTGCAAAGAAGATACTGAGGTCAATAAATAACCTCTACAAGGACACTGTAGTATAAGTGATTACACCCGATGGTGAAACAGTTTTTTTCGGAACTTTTACAAGGGGGTACTCGTGCCCCCTTTCTCTTCATTGTTAATTTAGATAATGCAATTCGTGAAGCTACAGGGATACATCAACCGGTTTCATGTTAGATAAAAAACTAGGTACTTTAAAAAGCTGGCAGAAGCCCAGCTACTTTTACGAAGGCTGCATGTGAAACCATTGGGTTGCATATATACTGCAAGAATACCGAATTTATGATGTCCAACCAAGATGAGACGGAACTAAAAGCAGTACGAGAAGAGATATTGAAACACGTATAATATTTCAAGTACCTGGTTCATGGATTGCAGATAGCAAAAAACAGTTGGAACTTAGATTGGAGTTGGCATGAAATGCATCAAACAAGTTTGACAAGATCTAGAAATCGAACTTGTAAGGGGAACTTAAGATCCAGTTCATTATATCCTTGGTCGAAAGTGTTTTGCTATATGGAGCATATGGGCGCCTACAAATTTCATTTGTAAAAAGCTAGATAGCACTCATACCAGAATGCTGAGAATGCTAAATAAAAGAGTTGTATGGAGATCTGGGCAACTTACCATAGTAGTAAAGGCTAGAAGGCTAAAATGCATTGGGACCACGTGAATGAGTAAACAAGAATTGGTATGCCAGATGCTCATCTGGTAACAAGGAAAAGAGGAAGGCAAGCAATAACATACATGGACTAGCTTAGAACATACATATAGTTTGAGATTATACAAAGGATCAGCAGAAGAAAGTGCTCCTAATCCCATGTTGCAATCATTCTTTCAGAAGAAGAAGGATCTTTGTAAATCACATGAATCTGGAAAAAAGATCCACGTACGTTATGGACCATGCAGGTGGAATAATCCAGGTGCCTGTTGACATTGAGATCTGCTGTTGTTTGTTGTCACCATCATAGATCGATAAAAACAACTCGCCATTTGAACGGGTAAAAGCAAAATGTTCAACCAGATCAAACTGACAGTTGATGATATATCATCTTCATAGAGAACTATGTTGTGACATAGAGACAAAGAGGGAACCTGATCTTTTTATGATCCAGCAACTGTCGCTCAAGACCAACTAGCACCTGCCATGGCACAGTAGCCGAGGACAACAAAGAAGAGTTCACACTAGCTGCAGAATCAATACAAAAGAAATTTCCAAATGGACGACATTTGTGATTCAGTATGGACCCCTAACCAAGTAAGCTTCTCTCTCTCTCTCTAGGTGCCATATCCATTCCAGACTTTGGCGATCATGGTTCTCCACAGATTCCTCATCATATGTAGCAGATCTCCAGCTTTTACCATTTCCTTCTCACTTGCTGACATACACTTTTTAACATGGCACTTGAGACTTCCTAAGTATGTTAACCTTTGTCTTCTTCTACTTTTTTGCCTTCAATACGACCTGTAAGGCTAAGATTTTCTAGTCTTTCCTTTCTCATGATATGTCGCATAAACCTCCTTTGCCTTTCACGGATTGTTTTTATCAGACACCTTCTGCTCCAGCTTTCCTCAAAACGTCCTCGTTTGTTAGATGGTCTACCCATAATATTCTTATGATACTCCTGTAAAACTACATTTCAACAGCTTCTGGTCTCTTTTGCATTGATGGTGATATTGTCCAACACTCAAAATCAGAGTAGATGTTTCATAACCTTCCAATACTCCCTTCTTTGTAGCCGTTGAGATTTTGCGATGTTTCAAGATCTTCAAAAGTATCTTGGAATTCAAGAAGAGGATAGGGATTGCAAAAGTATCTTTTGCAATCCCTACCCTCCTCTTGAATTCCAGATCACACTTTCCATTCTCTGTTATATAGCTACCTAAGTAATTAAACTTGTCAACTTGCTGTATGGGATCATTTTCAATATACAACTTGCATCTGGGACTTTGCTTTTTACTTATCATCATGCATACTGTTTTTTGCGCTTCATTTGCAGACCTTTCCTTCTACTGTGTTCAACTGTTTCATCTAGTAGCCTTTGTAAACCTTGTTCTGGGCCTGCAACCAGTGTTGAGTCATCTGCAAATCATACATTGTTGAAATTATGACCTCCTACAGAAAAACCTTCCAAATCTGCTATGCCTAAAAATTTTTCCTTTAAAAGTTGGATAAATCAGGTGAAAACACACATCCCTGTCTTACTCCTTTCTTAATCTTGATGTAATCATTCATCTCATTATCCGCTCTCACACGAGCAGTTTAATCCCAGTATAGATTTCATATAAAGCGTAAATCCTTCCCATCCAGCTCTAATTCCTCGATATCATTGAATAGCTTTTTTGTGCTGCAAGCTATCAAAAGCTTACGTGAAGTCAATAAGACAAACATGCAGATCTCTTTGCATTTCTATTGCCCTTTCTCACAGCATCCGTACCATAAAGATAGCATTTCTGGTACCAGTATCCTCCATGAATCCACACCGTTCTTTACCTATCTCTTGTCTGATTTTTCCGCGGGCACCTTGCATAATGATCTTGTGAAACATGTAACATACCAATTTTTTCCTTGCTGTGTTGATACAAAACTGCTCCAAAAAGAGAGAAAGATTGGTAAGAGCATGGAAATAAGATAATGTTCCGCATTACAATCAATGTATCTGGTTTGAGAATGCTTTAGGCCTACTGTCCTTGCTGCCCCTATGGGAATATGGGAGGAACGGAGGGTAGTGTCTCCCAGTGGTGCAATTGGTGCCGACCTCAAATTTTTAAGTCTTTGCTTTCTGAAGCCGTTAGAAAACAGATTTCCCGCTTTAATTTTGTGTTATTCCACTACTGGCATTTTTTATGGTTAACGCTGATACTTAAAGAAACTGAATAAGAACACGTTTGTGGCCTCAAGCCCCTAGAATTCGCCACCCCGCTGCCAGTGGTCAGGTCATGGTCTTAACGAAAAAAATGAATTTTTTGTTAAAGACTGCAGCTCCAGCTGGTGAAAGCCATAATGTGTAATGAGGTTTACGTTAGTGTTTAGTAAATTATTGGACGAATCCGTCAATGTCTATTTATAAGATATCCAAAGGCTACTTCAGCATCTTTCTCAGTAGGTTGACTGGAGAAAAAAAGTGCAAAATCTTAAGTCTACAAACTTTTGTTCCTTTAATAATGACAATAAAATCCTGTGGGGTATGGAGGAAATCATCACCACCATCATCACATCATCTTTCGGTTTTGCAGTTGCCGACCATAACCTTAATACGGCAAATTACTTTTTAGTAATGAAGAAAATTCTTTAATTACTAATATGAAAAAGAAATATCTCTTGTCAAATTTTTTAATATACAATGACCAAGCAAAGATATGAGTCACTACAACTTCGTCCTTGGTGCGGGTAGGCTTACATTCTCACAAATCTGGCCTGGCTTCAGCATCCATAGTCTGTCACTCAGACTTCCCTGAATATCCCTTAAATGATTTGGTTTTGGCATCCTCTTCTACTATGTTAAGACAGTAAACTTAGTAAGGTGATTAAATGTGTAAAAGATCTTTTAGCCCATCCGAGGAGGTGACCTTGGAAATAGAGTTGGTTTATTATGACTGTATCAGCAAGAGATTGCGGCTTGGACTCTTCTCAAGAGCTCTATGTTGAGGAATCTGTGTGTCTCTTTGATGAAAATGAACTGCTCAACATATAGAACTTATCACAGATACCTCTCGCAATCCCCACATCAAAATTAATTAAATTAGAAACGGTTTTTTGATCAAGATATTTTCAGATTCTTGTTTCCTTGTTAAAGTCGTGTTCGACTTCAGGCGACTGCCATGATGACCTGTCTCCAACCGCAGGAAAGCTCTTTTAGGTGTCGTAGTGTCTTCTCTGACGATGCCGTGACTTCATCTTACCATCTATTGCATGATCTTCTTCTTTTTCTTTTGCCTTCGCAACGGCCCGAATTAATTGCCTTCTTCATACTGTCACCACCGAAATGCGACAGTTTCTGTCACAGGATCAAGGCTTACATGGGCATCGCTAGCTTAACATGCACCTCCAGGACCACGTCTTGAAGCCTTCAATCTTCTTCAGGTCAAATTTGAGAGTTAGGGTTTCATGCTATGTTACACAGGGTATTAGCCATTCTTATTTTACCTTTTCATTTTGCCTTTTTCTTTCTTCATGCTTTTATTACTTTTTACCACAGGTCACACATTGATAACAGAAACTTATATATATTTTAGTTGTATATATTTTCTGAAGTGTGAACCCTGTATAAATATTCGATAAATAACTAAATAAATAAATGTTGAAATGTCCCCGCTTCCCATAATGTGAGCCAGAAATTATCAGGTTCTTTTAGCCTCGTTTTAAAGCATGCAGAGTAATCGGATTTTTTGCCAACACTGTTGGGTGATTCGTGTTAGTTTTTTCCTTACTTTTCACAACCATAAAAATGTAGTAATTAGGTCTGAACTTAGAAACCAAATGTAATTTGTGACTTTGTTGTGAAGTCAGGGTTGGCAATTTTGTTTAGTTTTTCCTTAAGATGTGATAAAACATGTACATTTAAGAGGTTGATTGTTCACATATTCCCGGAGCAATGGGAAAACTATTTCGAACCCACAGCTGAACTTTATTCCAACAAGAAAGGTAGTGGAAAACGTACAAGTGCGTGGAGGCTTGCACGAGGTCGCAGCTGTCTGAGGTGAGTTGGTTATCAAACGTTAACACTTGACTTTTGCTCTGATGACTTTACAGTTACAAAAACAGGCAATTTTTTTAACTGCACACTTTCTTATAATTTATTTTAATTAAACATAGAGCAGGACAACTGACTTCTCATTCATTTAGCATGAAGTCACTCAGCTTTGGAGCAACGCAGCCAAGCCCTGGTTTCCTTGTTAAATTAATTGTTTCCCTGTGTAATATTAATAGTTAAAAGGATTAAGTGGCTGTGGAAAAGAAAGCATCACGATTAGCAAAAAGGCAGTGCCACCAACCTGTTTGTGTATCAGGAGCAGCAATAAAACAAGTTCTGCAATTTTCTTGCAATTTTTGCAATTTTTTTGCAATTATCTCGGTAGCTGCATCACCTCAAACGGAAAATGTGGTAAGGAAATCATTAGGCGCTTTGGAATAGCAAAGTCATCGTTTGAAGGAATGAAGAAGATACTTCTCCACCCCAAGCTACAACTGCAAAAAAAACAAAGAGTGCTGCATTCGTACATTATGCCCATCCTCACATATGGAAGTGGCACCTGGACCATCTCAAAGGCAATGCAGTCTCGACTGGAAGCAGGAGAAATGTGGTTCCACAGGCGAATGCTGAGAATATCTCATGTTGAACGTGTCACTAACGAGGAAGTACTCGAAAGAGCAAACACAAAGCGTGGAGTAATCAAGAATATAAGAAAAAGCCAAATGCAGTTTCTTGGCCACTTGGTAAGAAAAGGGGGCATAGAGAACCTTGTGCTTACTGGAGCTATCAATGGGAAGAAAGACCGAGGTCGACAACGGACAACGCTCCTGGGTAACATGAGCCAGTGGACCAACATGAACGCTGTGGAACTTCTTCACTGTGCAAGGGACCGAAAGCTGTGGCAGAGCTTGGCCGCCGACGTCTACTTAACACATGGCACCTGACGACGACAACGACGGCTGTGAGAACACCACAAAGCACTTATTTTTGGCACTGACTGAGGTTTTGAAATTTGTTAGTAAACCTGCATCCTTGATGCAGGCTTACAGAAAAACTTCAAATTATTTTGTGTTCTTGCTAACTGGCATTACACAGAAGCGAATATCTTTTGTTTATTCCCCAACTGCTAATTGTTAACCACAATCCCAGACGCAAAAGTATTTTCATTGCACCTTTGTGAGTCAGCGATGACAATATTTTAATTTCCGACATGAACACATGAGGAAATTGTAATGTCTGATTCCAGTTGTGTTGTTTTTTCAGGCGGACTTGGAACATGATACGGAAATAAAGAAATAATGGTTTAAATATTTTTTATACCTATTTTTACTCCAATGTTACTGCAACGATGAGTACAAATTTTAAAACTCTTGCCTTCGGAACTTCTGTCAGGGGTAATTTTCCGTGGAAAATTCAATGGAAATTGATTTCAGGTTCGGACAAGACACTAAACCCGATTTCAGCACAGACGAGGCCAAAAATAGCGTATTATCCGATTACAAAGATCAATGACAAATTTTGGGTAGTAACTTGTCAGAGAAATGTCACTTTTTCAAGACACTTTATTTCATATGTAAACAACAGAAGGGTATATATAAACATATGTTGCTTTAAACTTGTTTTCTCAAGTTACCTGAATGCAAAAGATACCAAACCAGACCCATCAAAAGCAGAGACCATGAATACATGCCACTTCTGAAAATCAAAGAAATTTGCAATGACTCATGCACACCAAATTTTAGATGCGCTGGTCCTGCAGGTCACAGTATGTTTTGTTAGGAACGACCTTTGGTTTTGTACAGTACATCATTGCAGGAGCCCAGAGAGTAGTTTGAATGAACAAAGCATAAAGATTAACACATTTATTGTCCCATTTATTGTCTCTATTTTTGAGCCAGGGAAATTAAGGAATGGAAATACTTTAAAACTTAACCACAAGGTCATTGGTAGAAAATTGTATTATGAAATATTTGTGACAACAACTCACTGCACACGTCTTGAAATAATATTTTATTTAAATGAACTTAACGGATAAATACAATTTATAAAAATGTTTTTATTTTTTATTTTTATATAATTTTTGAAAGAAAAAGCTAGTAAGATTGCATGTCAACTAATAAGATAGCAATATTACTTAACCCAAAGAAGAATACAGAAATGATAATCTAAGTAAATTAGAACCCTGATACAATGAATTTCAAGGAGTTTTTTTCTAAATTGGTTGTAAACTTAATTTGTTATAAATGAAATAGAGACAAAAAAAGTAGACAGGGAAAAATTATATTAGATGAATTATTTAAAATTATATACAGATGTTAGAAATAACTCAAGTAAAGTTGTTATGATTGATTTTTGCACTAAGTGGGAAGTTGAGATCTCAAATCAACAAATTCAGTAAATTACAGGTATCCTATATCCAAAGAGGGTTATCAGAGTAGATGGACCAAGCTGGGCTGGCATGCAGAATGAAGAATGATAACTCCTGGGTGAAAAGGAGTTATGAATATGCAGGTTGCAGAAACAAGAGGAAGAGGCCAACCCCATAAGCTCTGAGTTGACATTCTGAAGGATGATTTCCGAGTGACCAATTTAAATTTAGATTATGACCATAATAAGTAATAGGTGGCATGATGGCATGAGAGCCTGTAGCAAATGCCACAATAACAAACATATTGTTGTTTTATTATTTTTCTGGGCAGGAAACTTATATGATTTAAACCTGGTAAGAAAACCATGTTTTCTTAAACAGATTCGGACATTAAAGATATGGAGAGAGTAATTAACTTTGATGTTCCATAGAAGAACAGCATTTATTTCAGATGTCAATACAAACTACTTAGACATAGATTATGAATCAAACCCTGCATATGTTAAAAAAAGTTACTCAGTATTAAGAACTTTACAGGTATTAATGAACTCCATATTTTCAAATTTATAAAGGTCATTGGATGGTGGTGACTACAGAGTGAACAAAAGCAGATAACTTTTCTAGGATATTTCAGATGTATCATCTGAAACTGCAGCTTAACTAAGTGTATCAGTGACAAATGTTTTTTTTCTTTGTTGGTAATGCATAGTAAAATCATAGGACTCAAGCTGAAGGACGAGCTAAGTAATAATTGTTTTAAGCTTAATTTAAGCTCAATTTGTAAAAACCCCAGATAACATCTTTTTCAAGTAGAGAGACTAAAGATTGTGGGTGGGATGCTTTCTTGCCATTAACAAGTGACCAGTTTGAATCAAGTGAAAGCTTATAAATTAGCTTCTGTTTCCAGTATTCAAAGGTGGTAATAGTTTCATTTTTTGTAAGCCTCAATTTCATTGAAGCTCATAATGTCATCTTTTTAGCACAGATAAAGTCAATATACAGTTTTTATTTAAGTAAATAAGTATGCATTTTTGAAAATGGAATGTTTCCGCCTTTGATTTTTATTGTTTTGATGTTTAAATAAGCAGGTTGCTTTCACTTAGACATGTAAAGATGTAATTTTTATTCTTCCCAATGAGTAGATTAATTTTTATATAATCACCACAATAATAAGGGACAGAGGTAGAGGTATCTTGGCATCATTTGGGCTTTTATAATGTCAGCAATGAAGATTTCTAGTGATGAAATTAGACATTGTATAAGAGAGAAGTGTGTGATAGCTTAGCTGATGAACTTAAAGTTGCCTGGGAAATTGAAATAAGAGTTCTGATGTAGCTACTTTGGTTGCATTGTACCCTGTAGCCTTTAATAAAAGAGTATAGGCCATGCAGTAAAGCACTAGAAGAGTTCAGATATTCAAAATAAATGGGCAAGGGATTGAATGACTTTAGAATGCTAAATTTAAATTGACTTTTAAATACAAGAAGACATATGAAACAAAAAGAAAATAGACAAAACATCAGTTTTACAAGATACATAACAAATATATATAAAATCACTCTCCCCCGCTTTTAATAGAAACCAACAGTGTCATTATTTAGGTCAACTTCTGAAGTTGTAACTTTATGTTCTGATGAACAGAATCTTGACAGGGTTGGTGATTGGTTCAGGCAGAGAAAGAGTTTCTGTTGGAGAAAGAGGCTCTGGAGGATCATCACTAACTAGACTGGTAACATCAGGTATTTGATCTGGAAGGGTAACAGCATCAGATCCTAAGGTTGACTTTGATTGATTGTCAAGGAGCAGATCAGGAGCTTTGGCACTGTCTGAAGTACCAGATGGAGCTGATACAGTCAATTTTCTCCCATCAGGTAACAAACATGAGTGTATTATAAATTTGCTTCAAGTAGTTCAGATTCATCTACATTTAAGTCATACTTGGATGTTCCTACATGATGTTTGAAGTAAACAGATCCTGATAAGAGAAGCCATGAAGACAAGGAATTTCCATTTGTAGAACCACTGCTGTACTGGAATATGCATTCATGTCATGTAGCATTTGTTTGAGTGGAGAGTAAAAAACAAACTGAGTGCAGAGAGTTCTCTTCAACCAGCTCCCACTGGTTGATAGACAACCCTTTGGATTTGAGAGAGAAGGTGATTGCTTTCCAGATTGTGTTCTTGAGATGTTCCACTGGTTTATTCCCTCTGGAGTTATAAGGAATGGACCTGCTTGTTGCTATTCCTTTTTCATGGAGAAATTATTTTAATTCCTCTGACATAAATTGAGGGCCTCTATCAGAATGTACACAGTATGGCATTCCAAATGTTGCAAACATTTGGTTCAGGCAGTTGATTACAGTGGCTGTAGTCATGTCAACACAAGGAAAGGCACACTGGAGCCAGGAAAATTCATCGATAAGTGTCAATAAGTATCAATTCTTAGTACAGGTAGGGAGTGGCCCCTTAAAGTCCATACTCAGTCTTTCTATTGGCTGGGTAAATTTATTGAGGTTGGGTGTTTGTTTCAGCCTGTAAAATCTAGGCTTGATTTCAGAGCAGACAGGACACTCAGATGTTATTTTGTTTACTTACTGAATAGTGTAAGGTATATTATTAGTACACACATAGTGAATCATCCCAGTCACTGCCGGGTAGCTGAGAGTTATATGCAATTGTTTTAGATTGTCACAGAATGCAGCACTGTATGTAGTGGATGAAGTGCATCAATTCAATGTGGCACTTCAATGTGGCACTTCTCTGTGACACCACTTCTCTATTACACCACTTTCTAATTGCTTCTACAATTGCATAAGCCTCCTTTTCAACTGAAGAGTGATGTTTTTTGCTCAAATGAAGTGTTCTAGAAAGGAAAACAACAGGACAATTTTCCTTGTTGATGTGGTGTTCTCATTCAGTAAGTGAATTTTATCAGAAAAGTGGGATATCTACGGATATCCAAGCAAACATGCCACACACCCTTTTCTGAGCCTTCAGTGTTACAGGGGGCTCCATCTGGCAAAGCAGTGTCAGTCTTGCTGGATCAGGACATATTTCCCCTTGTGAAATTCTGTAGCCAGTAACATAAGTTGAACACATAATGTTTTTGAGTTCATTAAATGTCAGACCATATTTATGAGCAACTTCTCTGAAGTGTTTTACATTGGTATCATGTTCAGGCATTTCATCTCTGCACATGGTCACATTCTCTAAGTAAGCAAAGGAAGCTATGAGACTTGCTTGTTTGATGATATTGTGTGTTGTTCCCAGGAAGGCAGCCGCTTCATTTGTGACACTGAAAGGGATATTTTTGTAAAAGAGAAATAATAGAGATTACTAGAACCTTTGAAAGCAGTGTATTCTTGGTCACTTTATTTGATGGAAATCTGGTGGTAGGTGCTTTATTGAGTCAAAAGTTCTGTAATTTTTGTATTTTGGGGGGGACTCAGGTATCTTGTTTAATCTTGGGTAGGGATCTAGCAAGGTGTACTTATTGATGGTTTGGCTGTAGTGGGTGACTAACCTCTTTTTATGTCTTTCCCAATTTTAACCAACACTTAGGCTGTCCATGGTCATGGTGAAGGCCTGATGGTCCCATCCTTAAGGAGCTTCTTCACTTCAGCCTCTGTGAAACATTCGTCTAGCTCTGAATAGTGGCATGATTTAGTGGCTATAGGCTTGCTGTCTTCAGTTAATTTTTGTTAGCAGCTGGCTCTCCAAAGATTTTGAGAGGGTTTTGAGATCCATTGAAAGGGAAGGAGACTTGTGAATTCTTGCCTAGAAAATCATGACCCAAGATACATCAGCACAGAAGTCTGGCTAAAGTGAAAGCTTTTGTATGTAGTCTATCTTTGTAGGAAAGAGGCACAATGAAATGACCCTGCATCTTTTTAGTTAGGTTTGTGGGTGCCATGTTGATGTTACATGAAGAGGATTGGGGGTGGGGACAACTTTCCAGCCATTTTCTTTAACAACACTAGAATTAATGTAGCTGTCAAAGCTTGCTGTGTCAACTAGAGGATTGAGTTTACCATCATGTATTTTAATTGTAATTTGAGCTTGTGTCAGGCTATTGATATTGAAGACATTATGGATGGTTCAAAGAGTTGAATTTCCAGAGGTTAAAGACATGGCAGCTTTGCAAGACTTTTACATGGACTTACAAACTTTTGCAAAATGTCCTAGCTTACCACATTTCTTACACATAGCATCTTGGGTGGGGCATTTGGCTCTGGGGTGTTTCTTGTACCCATAAAAGATATTTTTCTTCAGTGAATCCAGTGGCAGTAGTGCTATCAATGGAATTATGCTCATGCGATGCTTCATCAACATCAGCATTTATCACATTCTAGCAGCATGAGAAGCTCTGCTTTTCTGGCACATGTAGAGTTCTAGCATCTTTTTAAGCAGTTTCAAGGTCAAGTTTTTTCTTTTCTAGCAAGCATTGGGATATGTAAGGCTAAATAAGACTATGGACAAAGGCATCTCTGATTGCTTCATTTTTGTGAATTTAAGTGGTAACAGCTTGAAAATTACAGTCCTTTGCAAGAATTTTAAGTTTTTGTAGATATTGGTTGAGTGATTGACCAGGTTCTTGTTGGCAGCATGATAGTAAATGGCTGGCAAAGACTTCTTTCGTAAGTTTATCATACACACACTTGAGGACTTTGATAGCAGTTTTGTAAGAGTCAGACTCAGCAATAAGTTCTTAAACAGAAAGTGTACAAGCATTGCAAGTTTGTTTGGAACTGGAGTTTTAGGAAAACTTTTGAGGAAAATATCAAACATGCTCTTTCAGTGGCACCAGGTCTTCAGGGGCTCAGGTGAACTTGCATCCATCTTCAGGACTGCTGGTCATAGGTATTGGTCCATTCTTGGTAAATGTAATTTAATTGTTACAAATTAGATATTTAAAATAAAAAGACAAAAGATTGAATGACTTTAGAATGCAAAAGTTTTAATTGACTTTTAACACAAGAGGACATCTGAAACAAAAAGAAAAAAACAAAACATAAGTTCTACAAGATACATAACAATTATACATATACAAAATCATTACATCTGGTTTTTATGCAGTGTGAAGGGAACTTACCAGCAAGAGTTCCAAATACATTTTGTCATTGTTGGAGCAAGTTATGAACAAGGGCACATTAACAAAGTACTTAAGAATAATACCACTGTGTTTCATTTACAGCTACTGATATTGCTGTTTAAAAGATTAAAAGATTGCTACTTATCGTCCAAGTGGGAATGGGATTGTTGAATGAAATTACAGAACAATCAAAACCATTGTAGAGAGAGGAAAAATGTTACCAGTAGAGGGTGCCTTCTAGTACAACATTACTCCTAGATCTGGCATTGACTACACATGAGTTTTTCAGCAGTCAGTTAACAGATATGATTGGTAACACCCAGAGCGTAAGCCTGAGCATACTTAGAAGGTGTTGTTCCAATCCTTAGGGTTGACAAGGATGCTTGGGTCAAACTTCTTCATTTGAACTGTATGTCTGAGGAGAAGGGTGTTATAATGAATGTTAATTTAAGGAACATTGTATATGTGGATGGTGTCCTACATCATATTTTGGGTGTTAAGCAAGTTGCAGGAAAGCCAGGAGAGGGAGTAAGTGCTTTATCTGGTAGCTTACTGTGAAAAATAAATAGGATGGGCATTGTTATTTTGTTTTTCAGTGATGAGCCATCAAGTACTATTGGTTTCATGTATGAAATCTTGAACTTCCTCATACCTCATTGGTCCACCACTTTGAAAACTGTTCTTGTTGTCCTTGAAGTACTTCACGACGATTGTTGTGATTATTTTATAAGACTTTGTTGTGTAATTTTTGCTGGTATTTAACAGAAGCAAAGTTTACTAATTTTTAATAACAATTTCAAAATTTGAGCCATGTTTTCTTTGTTCTGTTTCCCTTTCTTTGTGATGAATGAACCAGGAATCCATCAAGTTTCTGGGTGTCAAAGTTAAGCTAAACTAGGTTAGTAGTATTTTTATTTGAATCAAAGGTCTGTTATCATTTTGAATATATTCATGCCTTGATACCTGAGTAGTGCCACTGTGACTGTTGACAGTGTTCTTTATTAATGCAAAAAGGTAGAGTATTGTCTTTAGGTGAATGACCCTTCCCTGCACCCCAGTAACCTTTGCTAATGTGAATTTACATTGCCATCATCATAGTGTTTTTAATCAAAATAATTGTTTGCTTTTTCTGCAGAGTTACTTGTGCACATATTGTAAGTTGTTTACTTTCTTGCAGTCTGCTAGGGTTGTGACATTGTTGCTGTAGCAGGGTAAAGTATGCGTCAGTGCCTCGCAGATATTTTAATTCAAATCCAAGAAAAAAACTGCCATAATTTTATGGCACATAGCCAATTCGCATAGTCCACACTCTAAGAAAACCACAAAGAAATATTTTAGGCTATTGTAACAGTTGCAGTGGCCATTTCCAATGTAAAGAAAATCTTATTCTATTTTTTATTCAGTCAAATCACTTTCTTGTTTCTTTTTTTATATTGTCTGAATATCTGCTGTTGGTCATATTCTTCTGTACTATTTTCTTTAGTTTGAGTGAGTTCCTACTTTATCTTATTTATTTATTTAATATTATTCAAACAGATTACATTGTAATCAGTAATTACATTGCTATTCATTTTATGAGACTGGTTACAAAAAAGAGGAAAAAAACCAACAAAAAATGACAAAAAATGAATGCAATTATGTTACTTTTGAAAATTGTTGTATATTTTCTTCACCTCTTATTTTGTTACATATGCCATATTACTTCTCCTTGTTATCCTATTCTTTCAGCAAAATACTCGACCACCTTTGTTGCTACTATTTGCAAACTAACACCTGTATCTATTAATTTCTAGAAAAGCACACCATATGAAGAAGAATAGCAGCAGCTGAGATATACTCCTCTGAGTGCATTATTTTGACTGCATCCCAATGCATCCCATATGCAATTCTCTTACAATAATAGCAATGAACATAACAGAACACATTTAAATAGGTGCATTTAATAAAAAAATATTTTTGCAGGAAATTTTTTGTCTTGGTTTTAATGTCATTTTCCCCTAGTAACTGGAGCTCAGATGGTGACCTTCAGAGGGACTTGTTTTTGCAGTGACAAGTTTCTTGGCCAGATGCCCTTCCTGATCCCAACCAATGGCTTTTTTCTTTTATAAAGTTCCAGTTCCTTTTTGTCTGTGAAGGGAATCAAACCTTGAACCTCTTTATCGTGGTGCAGCTGCACTAAACATTAAGCCACTGATCTTCTGTTATGTATTCCATAAATGGACATAAAGAGAAAAAATGTTTTATATCAACTGAACTATATAATTGAAGATCATGGGAGCACTTCTACTTGTCATTATTTGTAAAAAGCAAGTGAATCTTGCTTGTGAGTGGCATTTTTTTTGTTTTCAGTGATCAACTCTAATGTTTGATCATTATTTTCAGCTTTACTTCAAATTTCTAGCTACATCTTGGTAATTTTTAACCCCGTCTCCTGTTTCACTTCTGCTAGGTATGGCACCACAAGAATTTGGCAATCAAGTAGCTGGTCACATTTCAAAAGCTGGGAAACCTTGTGAGTAGTTTTTCTTAAAATTTCAATAAAAAATGTCATAAAATTGCCTAAACACAACAGTTGCCCAAACATTTTAGACCAGTACCCCATTGTGAAGTTATTAGACACCTTTTTTGCTCCCCCTCCTCATAGGAAAATTTTAATTGATTGGATTGTAATTGACCACTTTCAGTTTCCAATGAGGAGAATCAAGCAATAACACCCCTTGTACCCCTGTTTGACCCCCGTCTTACCCCTGTCTTAAATCTAAACCAGTCAGTGTTGTTGCTGTCATTAATCACTGCACATTTAAAGTTGTCTTTACCACTACAATGATTGCATCTGGTATTCCATACATCTTGATTATGGTACATAGGCTCTCACTGTGAGCTGAGTTGAATGCTTTTTTCCAATCAACAAATTTGACGTACATTAATGCTTTCCATTCATNAAAATTTTAATTGATTGGATTGTAATTGACCACTTTCAGTTTCCAATGAGGAGAATCAAGCAATAACACCCCTTGTACCCCTGTTTGACCCCCGTCTTACCCCTGTCTTAAATCTAAACCAGTCAGTGTTGTTGCTGTCATTAATCACTGCACATTTAAAGTTGTCTTTACCACTACAATGATTGCATCTGGTATTCCATACATCTTGATTATGGTACATAGGCTCTCACTGTGAGCTGAGTTGAATGCTTTTTTAAAATCAACAAATTTGACGTACATTAATGCTTTCCATTCATTTGACTACTCAGTGGTGTTGCTCAGTGTTAATTTTTGTTCATCGGTGTCTCTCCCCATATTGTAGCCAGCCTGTTTTTTTCTCAGTGTACCCCGGCTTTAATCCTGTTAACCAGGATCTGCCCCAGGCTTTTACTCACAATGCAAAGCAGAGTAATGCCCCGCTACTTCTTGAAGTTCTTTATGGACCTTTTTCGGCAGTTTGACTATAAGTCCTTTCCTCCGTCTTCGTGGTGTCTCTTCTTGTCTCCAGACTTTGTCTGGGACTTGTTTTACCTTTTCTGCTGAAAAGTCGTTGTATGCCTTCATTATTTTTTCTTGTATGTAGTCTTCTCCTGCTACTTTGCCATTCGTCAGTTTTCTTATGGTATCCTGGTTTTCTGTTAGTGTGGTTGGGTCTGTTTAGCAGGAATTTCATGCTCCACTGTGTCTTCCTCTATTTCGGGGTTTCCTAACTCGCCGCGATTGTGAGTTTAAATGAAGGGTCTTTTCATCCATTTTTCCTGTCTTCACTGTTAGTGATAATGGCTCCATTCCTATCTTTAATTGTTGCACTTTGCTGTGTTCTTTTATTGCTTACTACTTTAGTGAGACGGTATGATGGCTTCATGTACTGACACCTTGCTGCTTCTTCATCTTCTTGTGCAATGTTCACCAGGGACTCTCTCTTGGTAATCTGTTTCTTCACCTCTTCATCCATTTCTCTGTATTCTTTCTAGCTCTGGTCGATCAGTTGCCATGGTTCCTGACTGATTTAGGGTTTGGATTTCTTCTTCTTGTACCCTAGCACTTCATTGGTAGTGCCGTTGTATACGTTGTTCATTCTTGGATTCAGAGCCTCAAAAGTATTGTTGTCTTCATGTGGTTTTGTTCCTTTCATTTCGAGTGCCTGATAGCCTAAAAATTCTGAACTTTGTGGACTCAGAGGAAGCCATAGATGTAAGAGCTTTATCATGTTGTGAGTCATAAGCTTACGACTCATGACATGATCACGGTGCTACATTTATTGTTGATGCCTGTTGCATAATTTTAAACGCAAGTGTCACAATTTCCTCCCTCTTCAGGTTGTCAGTGTCATATGTTGTACGACAAGCTCAATCTTTGGTGCTTTCTTCAGTTTCAGTCTGACAGTGGTTTTCACTAGGTAATGGTTGCTACCTACGTCTGCACCTCTTTAAACTCTGGTGTCTAGGACAGACGATCTGAACCTTGTTATAATGAGCTTGTGGTGTTGATCTGATTTCTTGTGTTGCCATTTGGTTACACTCTTGTCAACGTATGGATCGTCTTGTGTGGAAAGAGTGTTTCTGTGATGAGTAGGTCATTTATGGAGTAGAGCTCACAAAGCCTTGCATCATTTTCATTCCGTTCACCTAAACCGTGGCTCCCCATCACCTTCTATAGCTCTGGTTCGCTGCCAACCTTTGCATAGAAATTACTTGTTATGACCTGCATGTCGTGTCTATACGTTTGCTCCACCATCTCAGTAATTGCTTCATAACAGTTGTCTTCGCCAATTTGCTCAGTTTTGTTGGCTGATAAATATACATGAATAACAGTTAGCTTGGTATGTTTGGAGTAAAGTTTTGCCTTTATAACCCTCTCATTGAGTGGAGACCAATCGATGAGTGATGCTGGTCCACTTTTTGGCGTCATGATTGTGACTCTTAAGCATATCAACATTATCATCTTTGCCTGAATACAGTATAGTCTCACCGGTGGCGCGCTTGGTCCTGCAAGAACTACTCATTTGCCCTTACTGATGCTTAGGACATCAATCTTGGCTTTCTCCATCTCCCACGCAACCTGGTTGGCTTTCCCAGGGTCGTTCATGGGTCTCAGATTCCAATCGCGTATTGAATATTTGGTCTTGGTTTGACTAGTGGTGAAATCGGTACGAATTTTTTCGCGGCTTTCACTCAAGCCCGTCATGCCTCCCTCCATTTCCAGATTAGGAACCATCACCTTTTCAAAGTGTTGTGGATTCATTTGAGTGTTTAAGGTTTCTATAATGGTAAGGTTTTTCTTAGGCAGGGTGATTGGCTCATTGCCGAAGCTCTTAGACCTGGAGGAAATCGATTTTCTGTCTGGGTTTCTTCCGTTAGACGATTGTGGTGCTACAAATGCTCACGATCTTCGTCTGCCGCGGTTTGGAATCGAAGGTTTTTTTCTCCAAGGAGGCTTTACGGCTCCCCAGCTGGATCAGTCTAGCATGCGACTCCACTTAAGTAAGGATGCCAAGGAGTTCTGAGTTCCCAGAGAACCACACATACACACATTGGGTAGAGGTGCAACTTTAGGACTCACCCCCATCCTAAGGACGCATTAAAGTACTAAGAAAAGGGATCGTAGGAGGGAATTATGTAATGTTGCATTAGATTATATTGCATTATGTTAATAGATTTTGAAAAGTTGCCTGACAAATAAAATATTCACTTATCGAGTTTCCTAGCATTTTGGAAAATATTTATTAGAGTTGTTACAATCAATGTACACATTTTATTGTTGGCCTTAAAAAGTGGTACTTTCCTATTTGCAATTTTGAAATAGATTTCCTGACTGATGAGGATGAAAATCTATGGAAACTTATTGATGAAGACAAGGAGGGTAACAATGAAGAGATGTTTTATATGACTCTGTATGGAGAGCATCAGCAAAACAAAGATCTTGTCATGCTGAAGAAATGGGTGCCTGGCTTCTATGGTGAGGAGACTATTTGCTACAATGGCATTAAGTGTATCTTTTTCCTTGAAAGTTTGAAGTATAGTGAAAATGTTAGAACGGGAAAGTAGTAGGAGAGAGGTTAAGAACGGAAGAGCCCCAGTAACAGAACAATGTTGCCAAGTATAAGCTTCTTATTTATCTAAGCTGCTGCTCGCAAAATGCTGATTTGGTATAGCTTATAACAGATTTATTTTTGGTATAAGAACAATTGGTGCTGTTCATGGTTTAATTGTCTTGTTTTCCGTTAATATGTTGTCTTATTTTCCTTAAACAGATTATTTGTTGCATGCCAGCTAATCTAGTTTAGCGCAAAGGAAAAGCAACGTCGTTCACCAAACTTTACATTTAATTCAGCTATCAGGCGACATTTATTCGGAGTTATGATACATTGTTAACTTAAGGAGTAATTAGAAACCCTAAATCTGTGCTCCACATCGTTATTTAAAGCTATTCATTGCAAACAAGAGAATTTGTTTCTGGCCTTCGGTTTTGCATTTCTGGGATCATGAACAAACCTCTTTGTACCAAAAAATGAACGTGACTTTGACTGCGATTCTTAAGGGTTTTCAGCTGGTTACCGTAAAACATTTATTTTTAGTCACGCTGTAGAACCAACTACGAAACAGTCATCAGTTCTTTTAGCTGTCATTTAATTTCCATGTTGGCCTGGCATTGACAAAATGATATTATGGTTCGGCTACTAGCAAATAAGCTCCATCTGTAATCTTTGAACGGACTCTTTTTTAATCAAACTATTTGTTATCCAGCTGTATTTTTTCGTTAAACGGAAGTGTTACAACAAACTGTAGACGACTGATTCTTGTTGACAGCGATTATGTATAAACAGTCTGTTTCATATAGAAAACACTCGGTTTTGTAACTGAAGAGCCTAGGCTGGATCTTTCTTTTTGTGGCTTCTATATATTGTGTTTACCAAGTAACAGCTTGAATATTTAATCATGTATAGGTCACAGAATGAGCATGACGCTGGTTCAGGGATGCTGGTTCAGATGGTTTGTAAAACTTTGGGTTTAACTCAACACAAACACGACATGTCAAACAAACTCGCTTAACACAATCTTTTGAAATTGATAAGATCTTGGACTTGATGCAATGAAGTAAACGTGTTACTCCTGAATGACAAAGGTGTGGTGTATTTCTTCGACTGCTAATTCGACTCTCCTGCACTGTATTTTATTGTTCTTTATTCGCGTTATTTTCCGATTGTCAAACATAAAAACAACTGAGCAACAGAGCGTTGGTTTGTAAGATAAGTAAAATACTTCCGCAGTAAGATATGCTTGGATCACCTAACTGGCTCGATGATTGCAACTGCTTCTTTTACCACAGCTGGGTAGATTTGTTCTCCCTTACTCAATGTTCTGGACATAAAGAGACTGGTCTACCATTTAATGCAGGGCAGCAGAAACTGCAACATCATATCCATCATACTCAATAACAAATCCAATACTGTCATCAATGGTACCCGTAAGTTCACTTTTGAAAGCTTTCAATGACCAAATGGCATTTTCTTTAAGAGGGAATGATTTGGCAGATGATGGAATCAAGTGATGGAATCCACTTTAAATAATAGGAGAACATGCCAATGGCTCTATGATGTGCTTGAGTATTGGATGGGATTGGAAATTCCTCAAGTGCTTTCTGCATCTGACTTAACGTGGTTATGGCTAATAATATAACCCAAAATATCAATTGATTTGACAGACTTAACGGATTTCTTCTCATTCATGGTCAAACCCTATTTGTTTTTGGTCTTTTTTGGTCCAGTGTGACTTCGTAAAGTCGTATCCAAGACATGTCACGGTAAAAGTTATCTAAGATGCCAGTGCTGAAGCTTGTATGTAGTGTGGCCTGTATGTAGTGTGGCCTGTATTGATACTCAGTAAGCCAACTACCAACTACATCAGCTACAATATGTGAAAGAGCTATTGACACTCGTTTGGCTATTGGTAGGACAATGATGCCTAGCCGATTAGCAAGTGATTTGTGTATGAAACTATTATACCTACATGTATCGATAGGAGCTGAAAACTGTTTTCCTTTAACAGAAACACTGATTGCTCCATGTTTTAAGTTGTCTGAAAAATTACACTGAATAACACAGATACTTGGCTTATATATTGCTGCTGTGTTCCTCTTGCTTGTATTGTTTATTTTATTCCTTCTGGCTGGACATACAAAGGCAAAGTGTTCTATCCCTAGCTGGACAAATTTTGGGAATACAAGGCCAGTTACCACAAAAGTTACAACATTTTGCAGTGATGGCTCGAAGTTCTTGTGGAGCTCGGTAAGCTGGTGGTTCGTGAGTGTTTTGGGGAGATGGTTTATTTGTACTTTAAATTCCTATACGGCTGCTAGAAAGGATCGTTGTGGAAAGTAACTTTCAAAGTTGTTCTGAGCGATATCGTGCAAACGAGTTTGAGATAACGCGGAATCAAGGTTAAGTTCTGAATTCCCCAAGGGTCGCTGTCGGATTTAGCTAGAAGAGATATTGGTGATAATACATCACGAATTTGTTCATCACAGTACTTTTAACCACTAACAGATTTGTAATTGCAGTTTTTGCTCAGTTTGGGCAGTTCCTGCAAAACCAATTTAGTGGTTTGGATGGGGCCTGCTTATGAGCAAACAAGTAATGACGAGCAAACACTTCATTGGCTGTCTTTTTGTGAAGACTGTCCAAGGTTTTGTTACACTCTAGTAAGCTGTACAGGCTAAAGTATAATCAATTACATTTCCTGAAACAAAATTAATAACAGACCGAAACTTACATGAAGCATCGGCCACACTCTCGACTCCAGGTTCTGAAATGTTCTTTTCCAGTGGTTCCACTCCTTGGATGCGCTTGGTGAGTTACGATCGAAATCGAGGCGTTCCAGCGTGAAATTTTTAGACATGCAACTAAAGCGTTCACTATGATAGTGTAAAAGAATAATTCAAAAGATAACTTCGCGAGTTTGTAGTTTCACATGCACCACTACGAATAAAATGCAGAGAGTACAATTACAATCGAAGAGGCAGCTAATTAACCCAAATATCTTAAAGTAAACGAACACTAAGTAATGACAGGTTGTTATAGTACACGGACGATTTGCGTAGATCCTTGGGAAACAAAATTAAAACGAGGTAAGTAACTCGTCACACAGAAAACTGAATGTCAAAGTAGTAAACTGCAAAGCAAAATTATTGAACGAGGCCATCCTTGAAATTGCGGTCAACTGTAGCTATTTTATGATAGGCTGAGCTAAGCGAGAAATAGATCTTACTGACAGTAGATAAAAAGTAATTCTAAACTACAACGAAGAAAGAATATGGCATAGCAACTGAGTTACTAAGAGGTACTAGGACTGAGCCTATAGAAATTTAAGAGTAAGTTTCCTACATACCTGAACAGAAACAGGTCTTGAGCAATAACTGACCCTTATCTCCAGTGATACCAGCTAAACCAAAAAAAAAACTATTTGTTAATAACTCACAATTTTATGGGATCAATAGCGTGGGAAAATAGGCTTATGGCTTATATTTTACAACGTGCTAAAAATTGTTCCTTTTCCTTGTAAAAGATGTGTCAACAGGATGTCCTGTAATTGAGGAGTGTTCATGTTTCAATAACACTTGTCAACACGATTTTTGTGGCAAAGGGTTTTTAAACGAATTCTAACTAAAATTTGGGCTGCTGATTACGAACATGAACTCAATTTTTGTCTGTCACATCAGGATTTTGAGCTATGCAAAATAGAAAGTATAAAAATACATATATATATATATATATATATTATATATATGTGGAACACAGATCAGTATCAAATAGCAGTTATCTGAACTTTTTTTTCTTGGCTGATCTCTGATCTACGGATTCTGGGTTGTCTCTCATCAAGCTCCAGCAATAATCCACCATCATGTGTGAGTCCCACCGGCCTTGATACCGTTCTCCCATTGTTTTAATGCCCTGATGAAAACGTTCCTCTTGTTCCTTACTCACACCCCCAAGATTCTCCAGAAAATTGTCTAAATGGCTGTGTAAATATTGGATATTGATACTCATTTTACACCCAAGATCTAGCAGGCTCAGTAGTTCTTTCACAATCTCTTCATAGTTGTCTGCTTTCTTATTCCCTAGAAAATTCTGCACTACATTACAAAATGCGTTCCAAGCTCTTCCTTTTGTCTCATTCATGGATGTGATAAAGTTTGGATCTCACATAAATGTTCTAATTTGGGGTCCATCAAATATACCAGCCTTTTTTCTTTTTTTTTTCTCTCTACAGGTGAAACATTCACCACTGTGATAAAGAGCTTTGACGATCTGTTTCATCAATCCAAGTTTTTTGTGCAAGGGAGGAAAGACAATGTTCTTCCTATCCACTAGAGGATCATTGATGACATTCTTATCGCCCGATGCCAAACTCTGTCACTGAGGCCATTAATTCTTCATCCAATGCTCTGCTGTAGCTCTATTGCCCCAATAACACAGGAAACAGGGGTATTTTGTGTACCCTCCTTGCTGATCTAAAAGAAAGTTAACCATTCTCAAATCCACACAAATTACCCATCCATGAACATGACATTGCAACCTCTCTAGAACAATCTTGATGTTGTCATATTCTTCCTTAAGTTTTACAGAATGAGCTATTGGTACCGAGCCATACTTATTTCCATTGTGTAACAGAACACATATAAAACTTCTTCTGGAACTGTCAATAAAAAGCCTCCAATCCCTTGAATCATAAGCTGGAAGACCAATAAAGAGAAGTAACCCTTCTACATCAGTACAATAGACAAGCTGGCCATCTGAATGAAAGTACTTCTGCAGTTCTGCTGCCCTGTTGCGCTAAAATGAGACATTTGTGCCAGGTTTCAACATTCGATTCTTGAAGCCAACAATCTTGAAGCCAACGCTTCAGCAGACTCTTTTGGTAGATAAAGATCTCTAACAAAATCACTCAAAGCCTGCTGAGTAAACAGAATTGGTTTGTCACTATCTTCGTATTGTGGTGTCTGAAGAAGGTGAGCAGAAATCTGTGTAATAAATTTTTTGAAGTCCAGAAAATATTGGTACAGGTATTTCTTCACTATGGGCAACTGGTCGAATAGCCGAAGGGACACTTGGGTACTTCAAATGTTGCTTGTTTTTCTTATTGAAACCTTTTACATTAACAGGGCAGAAATAGTAGTCAACTAAATGATTGCTTGGTTCTATCCAAACCATGGGCACTCCAAACTTGAGTTTTGCATTCTTTCCTTGAGACCATGATCTCAAGGTCTCAACACAGGTTTTGCACACTTTGTGAGGAGCCCAATGCTTGTCTTGGTCTCCAAGTGGTACTTTGAAGTAAGCCAAATTCACACTCTTAACAAAGTCAGTAAGTAATGTTGCGCCTCCCATTTCCCCAAAGTAAAGCTCCCACAGATGTAGCAAAATATATTTGGATCACTTGAGCATTGTCTTCTGTGAGATGTAGAGGCCATTGTTAGGTCAGAAACACACCCTGCAGACAAGAAAAAATTTGTTAGCTACCTGAGTTGTTCCTTGAATTTCTACCCAACCTTGCACACCTCAGACATTGTTTCACAAAAAACCCCAGCAGAATAATAACAATAAATAACTAAATTTAGTGATAAAATCAATTTAAAAACACTAACTGCAAACGAGTGTTGTGCAAGTTGAAATCTGTTTGTTTACTTTCGTATTATAAAAATGGTTATGTTTTTCATGTTCAAAGAAAACAAAATTTTCTTCAGTTTATTGCGAGGCTAAATGAAAAAGTAAATTTACCAAAATGAACCATATAATCCGGCGTTTTTTATGTTTGATATGATAGTATTTTCTTAAAAATATAAATATTTAGAGCACAAAAACTTGATGTGATGGAGAAAATCGAAGATTTTTTTGAATTCAGCACCCTCAAATTAGTCTGAAACTGTTCTCAAATTCCATGCCAGACAAAAAAAATTTTTCTTTGTTTACCAGTGTAATCAAACAAGATTAATTTTCCCGTAGTTTTTTAAAAACCGTCCCAGAGGGTTGCTTATTTTTTCACATTTCACATCCAGATATCACGTTATTTAAACAATCTCATTACGGTGAAGTTTACTTTGAACGCTTCTGGTATCTTTGCTTGCTTAAATATTGTGGCGGCGTAATGCATTTTTCTTTGAAGTACTGATCTCAATGTTCATGTGGTTTTGATCAACTTGTTAAAATTCTTTTCACTCCAGTTTCTCAAATGCAGCTGGTATTGATTATCTGTGGCTCTTTCATCTTCCTGAATCAAACGTGTGGGAGGTCCTTTCTCATCCGGGGTCTTTTATTGATGACAACCCTGGAAAACAGTTGGCCATTGATGCCGTTGAAAGATAATTTATTCTTATTCTGCACAAAAAAATAACCACTGGTGAAAATTCTGGAAGAAGAGAAAATTGAATTTAAATCACGTGGAAATGAATGGGGATTGAAAAAGACGACTTAATATTGAGTTTATGTTCTGCAAGCCCCGGAAAGCGTCGTCAGCCATCTACGTTACTTCTGTGAAGAAAATTTCGGACAGTCTTGTGTGGCTAATTGGAGCTTCGAAAAAAACCCACAAAAAATAACCTGCTTTAAATGCATGTGTCTATTCAAATGATTGATTGGAATCTTGCAAGGCAGTTGTGTAAGAGAAACTGAACAGTCAAATTTTTGAAATAGATAACTATGAAGAGAAATTTGGTATGTAGGGTATCAGATTGGTACATAACCTGCAACAATTTTCTACAAAAATTAAGTAAGTCTAGAATTTTCACACAAAAGTGCTCAGAATTGACGAATGAAAGCTTTGATGAAACCCTGATATAGGTATTAATTTAGATGTATTTCTTGTATTTACATTTTTATTATTTATATTATGTTTATATAAGCATCATGTTTACTACATGTGTGTATTTTGGTGCATCTAAATATATATTCCTTGACTGAAACATAGCAAAATACCTCAAGATCGAAAACTTATTAAAATATTTTAACAAGCCTTGTATTATGGATGTCAAGATTGGCAAAGTAACCTGGAGTCCTCATGCGTCCAATACAAAAATTGTGCGGGAGTCATCAAAATGTAATGTTCAAAATGCCATTGGGATTAGAATTTCAGGTTTTAAAGTAAGTTATTTGTTCACCTGATTTGATCAATTAATTCATTTTATTAATTTATAGATCATTTGAAATAATCTCAAGGACTACTTACTTTCTTCTTTGAGGTTCACTTCGTCTTCTGTACAAATTGCTTCTCGAAGAGGACTAAACGGTACATAAAATTGCACAAATTGCGATCAAATAGACGAAAGCTACTTATGAATTATAGTAACCTTAAAAAGTCGAAGAATGTTTTCAAAGGAAGAAAACGTTCAATGTAAAAGAAACCTGTGAGCATAAAATTAAAAGCATTTTATTTAAGAAAGAGAGAGAGAGAGAGAGAGAGAGAGAGAGAGAGAGAGAGAGAGAGAGAGAGAGAGAGGGAGGGGGAGGGGGGGGAGAGACAGACAGTAAGAGAGTGCGAGATTTTTAAGGCAACATCTTACGGTGAGTAATGAAGTTTTCATCTGTGTTGTGCTTCAGTTTGTAACACCTGCAATTAATTATATTATTAAACATCGCCTTAATTTTTGGTAAGTTAAAATTTTATGCAAGCATTTTTGGGGAGTCATTTACACACATTTCTTCTGCGGGGGTTTGTTTACACTTATTTTGTTATACCTAGTGTTTATAAATAGAAATAGCTACCAATTTTACTAGCAAGAACACATACGTTATAGACAAATGCTCTATTTTCCTTGTTTTTTTTAACCTTGTGTTGTGCATAGCCAATTTACTTTTTCTTTGGGCCCATTTGATGTCGTGGTACGCCTTTTTTCTCCAGATTTGCCTCGCTTTTTTTATCAGATTTTCGGTGCCCTGAAAGGTTTTTCTATTCATAATGCTAAGTAAAATGGATAATTCAAACAAAAAAAGTATTTTTATGAAGTATTGTAGTGCTTAGTACAAGTCGAAGGGGGGCATCCATTTACTACGTTCGCACTGAGGGGGAGTAGGGTTCAAGAGGCGAGAACGTTCACATCAAGAAAAATTTTTGCTTACGGTTTTCACAAAGTAGTGACAGCGAAAGACAGGTGTGCAGGTATAATTATTCTTATCTGCTTTTACACATTTATCGTTTGTTTATTTGGAATTACTTTCGTTTGTATTCGTCTTGTATCTAATTATAATTGCTTTCATTTCTCATGACAATAGCCTGGCGTCAATTGTTTACTTTTCGAATTTAGGCACGTGAGCTTCTACAAAAGAAAAATCAATGACATAATTTTAAACTTATTTATCGAAATGGCAACTACCAACGACGGTCAAAAAAAGTATACCGTAATTATTCTAATTTAACGCGGATTCTAATTAACGCAGATAGGCAAAAATGGCGAAAAGTTTGTAATTAATCGCCTCTAATTTTTAACGCGAATCGAAAATTTCAAGCATTTTATTTGCCTCTAATTTAACGCGGATCTGAAAATTTGAAAAGGGTAGACACTGGTTTTTATTTGCCAAAATATATATTTCGATGTAAATTAAAGTATTCATCTACGAAAAAGGATCATCAACTTCATCACTCTCAGCATTAAGGCTTTCATGAGCCTTTTCCATACATTTTTTGAAAAATTCTCCGTTACGAACCCTTTCAGGGTCCAAAGAAGTTATTCCACAAACTTCGACGGATTTTTTCACCATTTCCTTGCCCTGGGCAAGATAGTCGTATCCTTCTTTGACCCAGTCAACCATCTGCTGGCGAGTTGGCACCGGAATTTTGTTGTTTCTGCTATTTCCATCAGGGAAGCTTTCAACATCACTTGAAACGTACTGGGCCCAACCTTTTCTCAAAACGGCTTTGAAAGGCTTGTTTAGGCATACATCCAACGGCACTTTGGAGTACACCCGGCTGGTACCTGCAGAATATCGGAATCACTTTCCAATAATTGAGCTTTGACTCCATCAGTCAAATGAGCGGAGAAAGCATCATATGATAACAAGGAATTTTGAAAACCAAAAACGTTCGAAAATCATAAACACATTATAAACAATGAAAGGGAAAAGGTTCGAGACCTTTGTGATTTGGTTTTGCCTTTAACAACATTGAAAGCTTGTCGAAAATTTGTTTCAAGGAACTTTTACTAAATACAAATGAAATACCAATCATGATAGAAAAGGAATTTTCCACTGAGTACTGTGTCAGAGGCCATCACGTATTCCACAGTGAATGGGAAACAAATGTTGGTAGTGAGCTAACCGTCTGCAAAAAAACACGACCTGGTGCGCTTGTCGAGGATAAGTACGCAATGGCGCTTAAATACGATGATGTAACTGTTGGACATGTACCAAAGTTCTTGTCCAAAATTGTGTATTTTTACGTAAAGAATGATGGTGAACTTTTTGTAAGAATAACTGACAAGAGACTATTTTCTAAAGATATACCTCAAGGAGGGATGGAACTTCCAGCCTTGTATACTTTCCAAGTGAACAAATGTGGAATTTCATACAAATCTACCATATCTCGTTTCCAATGCTCTAAAGGATTACAACGAGTGCAAAAAGGCACGAATTAATAAGAAGAAAAAGAACTAAAGAGCTTGTGAAATTTATTAAAGAAAAAATTCATTTGAAAAAAAGATTATTTTTTTTGGAAAAGTCAAAAATGCTTCTCATTTTGTGCGGATGAATTTTTTTGCCTCTAATTATTAACGCGGATTTGCGGTGTTCCAAAGTTGGTATTTAAATGCCTCCAATTATTAACGTGGGTTGGTCAAAATAACTATTTTTNAGATATACCTCAAGGAGGGATGGAACTTCCAGCCTTGTATACTTTCCAAGTGAACAAATGTGGAATTTCATACAAATCTACCATATCTCGTTTCCAATGCTCTAAAGGATTACAACGAGTGCAAAAAGGCACGAATTAATAAGAAGAAAAAGAACTAAAGAGCTTGTGAAATTTATTAAAGAAAAAATTCATTTGAAAAAAAGATTATTTTTTTTGGAAAAGTCAAAAATGCTTCTCATTTTGTGCGGATGAATTTTTTTGCCTCTAATTATTAACGTGGGTTGGTCAAAATAACTATTTTTACCGCCGCGTTAAATTAGAATAATTACGGTAACGTACATTTCCACGGGGGTACTTGCCGGCGAACAGGTGCGAACAAGGCTGGGGGTGGGTCGGAAAATGAACGTAATAAATGGATGGTCCCAAGGGAGGTTTTTTACTAGGTTTGTTACAAATTTGGACAGTTATTACGAATTTTGGCAAATTATTACATATTTGGCCAATTTTCCTGCGAGGTAAAACTTACCCCCACCAGACGTCGACCTGGTATTTTTAAGGCTTTGGTTTCTGCACACAAGTATTATCCACTATTTCGTAAATAATAGGCTGTAACAAGAGGGACGTTGGCTCATTTACCTTTGGCTTCAAAGTTTTGGTTGTTTCATTACCTGTTTGAATTGTCAATACAGAGACAGGAAAAAACTGGCTGCGGTAAAGCTTGATATCACGACTATGAGCTTACAAGTCTCAGGTGCTGCCCACTAAGCTAGGCTGATCATATCCTTTTAACACTGTCACTGGAAACACGTGACAAATGAAGTAATAAACCTACCTCCAATAAAACAAAGATATATTATCATTTCATTAACTTGTAACAATTTTTTAGGTGTATAATTCGGTAACAAAGGCATATACTTGTTTGAGGCGCCAAGATATTGGTCCTATACAACCTGAAGATGTATCAGGAGGTAAGATTTTTAAATTTTAATTTTCTTTACCCATGTATTCGTCTGAACATTCATTTGTACCTATTAATCAATCTCCCCGTCTCTCTATACTTATTTCCAAAGGCAAGATTAATAGATGGCTGCATGTACGCAGCCATCTATTAATCTATTAATCATCTATTTTGTTTGCCTTCCTAACTTCCAATAAAACCTATTCACGAAAACCGCAATCCAAATTCTGTTCACCTATAGATTTTGCTTTCTTCAAAAACTACCCTAATTCGGATGTGCATGTTTGAGTTCATAAGCACATTGAGCTGGAAAGTGATACATGATCTTTTTTAAGCCCCAATAATAAAAATAAGGAAGGTAAGAAGGTTTTATCATCATCATCAACCCAATATCAATAAAAAAAAAGAAAAACATCCATTCAGGAGCAGATGAGTTTATTTTTCAATCATCAATTGCTTTGTATTTTTATTTTTTCGCCTTAACTCCCACTGAAGGATTTAGAAACCCCATTCCTTTCATGATATCCGATCGGTTCTGCATTTCATCATAGATTAGGTCGATCCAATTTGCTGTTAAAACTCTTCTTTCTGCAATAAATATGAAACAGTGCACCGTTTCCATGTTGACACAAAGTGTTTGCTTTCCCTTAATCCAATTTTCTTGCCATGCTTTTGTTTTCCCCGAAAATTAGTGAGTTAATGTAATTCGTATCACAAAAAAACCTTTTCGTTTACGATATATCATCGTGCCTCTTCAGATCATCGAACTCGAAGGCGCTTTTAAATTCTCGGCCTGTTTGGTACGGTGATAACTGTTAAATACTCTTGGAAGCCGAGTTTTATTCGATTGAATATAAGAGAAATAACTTATAAAGACCCCAAGTGATACACAAAAGATATTTAACACTCAAGTGTATCACAGAAATACAGTGTGCAAGCATGAAATAACGTTAGAAAACAATTTTTAACTTCGGGCATAGCAAATATAAAGAGAAAGACAAAGAAAATACAGAGAGAGGGGGGGAGGGGGGAAGAGACAGACAGACAGAGGGAGACGTATGGAAAAAAACAAGGCTGCGGAAACGCCCTTATGGCATTAAATTTCCCTCCTTTTTTTGTAGTATTTCGCAATTAACTCTTTCATTTTGTTTTTCAGTATTTGCACGTTTTTTTCTGCTGAATGAAAAACCATCACATATACACGTATTGTCAACAATAATTTCACGTCTGAAGGAAGTTTTGAAATGGGCTGAATTACAGACTTCCGCAAAGCTTATTGCAACATCTATTTTGATAATTTACGAGGGAATGGAAGGCTCCTTTCAATCCGGTATCACTGATTTTAAGTATGAAATTGAAACTAATGGAAATGGCATTGAAAAACAAAGGAAAGAAGATGGTCGCAGAGTAGAAGTTAAAATAATAGACTTCACTCATGCACGTATAGATCCAAATGGAAGTGATATAGACACAAATTACTCTGAAGGATTAAAAAATCTTATCTACCAATTTGAGTATTTGTATAATAATGTGATCAGTTAAATTGATTCCTCTGTTCAAAAAAGATATTCTTGTTCACAAGAACCGAAATAAAATACTGAATAACTTGTTTTAAAGCAGATAAATACAGTCAAATGTTTTGTACAATGAAATCCTTTATTTTTTTTAAAGATGTACCAGAAAAAATATAGATATGCACATATTGGTATATACAATTAACCACAACTGCTGGATTTATTTTTTATCAGATTCCTTTGGAAAATACATTTGAATTTAATAGTATTAATTTGGAAGAGAGTATGCAGACTGTTTCAAGACGAAGCAATGCTCAACAGTCGATAAGAAATGGTATTATCTTTAGAAGTTAGCTATATGCACATGTCTTTTCCAGATGATGATAATTGTAGTGATGACAATAGTAATTCTTAGAAAAATGAAATGGAAATACTGTGTTAACTTACTTTTCAAAGTGTGGAAACGGTAACATGAAATTTTTCAGAAGCATTGCATCTACCATGAGGAATTAAAGCGCTGAATATAATTTTTATTGATGGAGAATAATAGACAGACGCAAAGCATTTCAAAGCGTACTTCTCCGACGTTCGATTGTTTGTTTTTTGTTGTTTTGGGGCTTTGTTGGGGTTTTTTTTGAAGCAGGTGAAATGTACTGAAGTAGTTATTTTATAACGAAAATTACACGAACACTGAATGTGTCAACGATATTTGTTGACATATACCGCTGTCAACCACATAATCCAATTCAGTCGTAATAGTTGATTGCTCCGAACTTTCCCCAAGAGAACGTTAGTTGGTTTAGAATATTATATATTTTGTACTAGAACAGTGTATATTGACAGTAGTTATTAATTAAAGATTTATTGTATTAAATATCAATCTCACTTCCAACATTAAAGCCTTGTAATTGTTTTAGCGTCACTGCTAAAGCTGAGCTGTTAAAGTAAATATATATATATATATATATATATATATATATATATATATATATACTTATCTATTAACAAATGAATATGAAATGTCATCAGCAACAGTGCTGTACCACATTAAAACGTAAGAGCTATCATATAATCATATGTACGAGTAAGAAAAACTCCAACTTTACAGTACTCAGAGTTTTTCTTACTCCTACATATGATAAAATATATTTATATATATATTGTGTGTAATCTTGTGTATTCGTATCAACAAGTGCTCAATGCAAAAAGCAGAGCTTAAAAAACATGATTAACTCTCTAGTTATAACTAGAACAAATTACAAAGATATCAAATTACCCTCATGTGATTGACATAATTGGTATAACTGAACATACAGTAATAAAAAGATTTTTAATTGCTTTATCAGACCTAGTTCTTTGATTTATATTTGACTGACAGGAATTTATTTTTGTGTCTACATTTTGCAATGAGTTCGCTACGCTTGTTCAACAGTTCCAATTTGTTAGCGTAATTAAGGATCTCGAACTTTTCCCGCAAACAAAGGTTGAACTTTTTTCGATTTGTCTGAATAGGGTTGGCGTGAGTGATTACCGACCATTTCATGGTGGGGGTGATGTTCTTTTCTTTCAAGTCCCATACGTAACGATGAAAGGGTTGCACTGTTTTTGTACTTCCTGTTTCTTAGCGATTGCTTATGTCCATTATATCTTGTCTTGAAGTCTCTTTCGGTCGACCCAATATAAACTTTCTTCTGGACTTCCAGCGCAGTAACTTCGCATTGATATATGACTGATTTTTCTCTACAGTCACCGTCCAAAGGGCATTCATCTTTTTTCTTGCAGTTACATGGTAACTTCATGCTATCTTTTTATTGTGGGAGTTGATGATTTTGCCAACGTTATCAGTGCAGCTGTGGTTCACTTTCGTGTTGTTGCGATTGAAAAGCTTGTGCAGACGTTTTAATGGTGGGAAATGTTTATCAGCTAGGTTCAGAAATCTGCGTGCGACGTTGGTAGACACATTTTTGCTGAATTGTGGGTTAAACCATGATGTTTCTTGGCCTATTTTTCCTTCTGGTGTGTGCTGGGTCTGGATTATAATTCAGCTTGGTATCGTGGTATCCAGTTTTTTCAATGCATCCTCATAGGCGGTTTTTTAGTTCATTAAAAATTGCTTCGTTTAATGAGTTTTGTGAAAGTCTGTTGAAAGTCGATTTCGGTAGTTGGTCAAGGATCTGTTTAGGGTGGTCTGAAGATTTATTTACATAGAGAAGGCGGTCATTGGGTTTCTTGTAGGGACGAAATGAGTTCGTAGGTAGGTCCATAGTTATATCGAGGAAGTTGATACTTTTGAAAATCCGAATAATATCTTTTCTCATTCTATTAGTGGATGGGCCGTTAGAATTGCGCATAATCACTAGACCGTCATCACGAGAAAGCCCTATGTCGCTTTTGTTCGTCAGATTGGAAAGTTTGTGTAATATTAGAAATCCTACTAGTTCACATATCTCCACGCCATCGAAACTGCCCATGGTGACGTCGAAACAGTCGTTAATGGACTTTTTTCCATGTTTCATCGTTGAAGAACAAAAGTGATTTTCTACAGAGGTAAATCGTACGTAACTCTTTATCACTGATTGTGGTGTTGTTTTACGAAGTCGATCACTTCATCCAGCAGTTGTTTGGAAATCGACGGGTAAAAATCTTTAATGTCCATTTGCATGAATGAGCACGATTCCTTGTTTTTGATCGATTTGAACCATTTAATAACATTCTTAGTATTTTTCCATTAGTTAAGTTTGAGTATTTTGATTTGCGTATATCTGAGTTTATGCTGTCGAGGATTGTCTTGCTAACTGCACCAAGGCTGCTCTTGCTGGGGTTGATCAGTCTACACGGTAGTTTGGTCTCGAAATTGTGTTTGTGGTGCTTTAAGGTGATGAAAGCAGGAGTGCTCAGCTCATTTGTCAATATCGTATGCATTTGCGATATTCTTTGCTTCTATATTGATAGCGGATTGAAGTTTAGTAGGGGCCTTTCTGTATGCTTTAGTGACATTTTCCTTTAAAAGCTTCTTTTGTGCAGCTAGGCACATGGTGTAGATGTTGGTAGTTTTGTCAGCGAATACGAACAGTTTGTCGGAGTTCCTTATTTTACGAATGTCGGCCTTCACAATTTTTTGAATTCATGGTTTGTCTTCTTGAATGTAATTGAGGTTATCATGTTAAGCAAATCATTTTAAAACCCTCTAGATTTTTGTGCGGTGGCGGGGTGTCTGCGTTTAAAACCAAATGATTCCTTTTTTACCCTGTTGTCCCCAGGACATCGCCATTGCTAGGGATAAAAGGGTAAACGTGAGGGAAAGGGAAAAGATTGAGAAATACCAACCGTTTAAGGATGAAATTGCATGGTTATGGAAGCTAGAGGGTTAAAGTAATCCCTGTTGTTATAGGTGCGTTGGGAATTAGTAAGAAGCTACAATCACACTTGAAGGATTGCGATGAAAACAAAAAAATGGAAGTTATACAAAAAAACAGTATTGTTAGGATCAGCACGTATCTTAAGAATGGTACTGTCTTCGTAAGACTGGAAAAGAAAACATGAAACCTCTAGTAGGTTGTTACTGCCTGCTTTCAAGTTAATTTCCCGACATCGAGAACTGACGTTCAGAAGTGAAACATTAACATGATAAATAATGCCCTGGGTATTGACATTAAACTGCATCTGGTTGTGGAGTTTCCACGTGGGCGAATGAGGTTACCCTTTGCCACAACTACCTCCAGGTCACCCTTGGGCAAGGTGTAGTACCTGTTGGCTCTCCCCCAGACCATGAAGTACCAGGTTGGCGTCCTGCGGGGTAAGCCTCTCATGGCCAGGATGAGGTCATTACCCTTGGTCGGCACCCACTCTATGAGAAGGTAAACTCAGAACAATAAGCCAATACATCCGCGTGAACTTGGAATACCAGATGGCATCTGGCACGGAATATTCAACCCCTTGGCAGGAAAGCTAAAATGCAGCCTCTTAAAATTATGAAAACCCGAAGTAAAATATACCACATCATACGCCGTGTGGGTAAACAAGGGACGCGTACCCCATGTGAACTGAGCCAGCTTGGGTCGAAAAATGTACTACTGAATCGGCAACCTCCTCTTTCAAGGAAAACTCAGTTAGTCACCATGTGCGGGGAAACCTGTCAGCTGGCATAACTAGAGATACACCATCAAAGAAAAAAGCTAAAGAAAAACCCCAAAGGTGGAGCAGAGAAGATTATAAAGAAGTGATGTATGCTTTCTTTATGTCTCTAGAAAACCAGAATGGAGTCGCATTGAAAACACTTATTATTTGGAGAAACCTTAACTCATGAGTGAGAATGAACTTTGACGGCAATAGAATGGCAAATGTTGGGCGTGGTATCTTAAATAAAAAAAATATGACACGACTGATAATGCTAGCATGCTCCTTCCGAGAATTAACGCCAAAACCAGTTCTAACGAAGAAACAAGGAAGAATCGCAACACTAAGGGAAAAATTGGTGAAGATGAGTTGAATCGTTTTAAAAATACGTTTGTTGAAAATATAGCAAAGGTTAAGGCTATAAGTATGGATGAGCGTGAAAGCCTAACAAAGATAAACGTGAAAAAATCACAGGAAAAATTTTTACCCATGGCAAACTTGATTATACAGAAACTCTGTGATGACATTGACCTAGATATGGACGATCTTAACACCATTTTGTATGCAAATGCAAAAACTATGGAAAGTAAGCTTGGATTTAAGACTAAGAGACCAAGAAGACAAAATCAAAGTCAAAAACCAAAATGGAAAGTTGGCATTGAAAGTGAAATCGAAACGTTGAGAGGCGAAATGTCAATACTAACTGAATTTGAAAGAAATAGCAAATCAAAAACAAGAAAAGCTAAAAAGGTTGTAAGGAAGTATAAGATCGCAAATTCCAGACATCTCCAGTGTAAAAGAAGAGTTAAAACAAATTATGCAAGTAAAAGGCACAGCGACTAAGGAGGTTTGATAAGCGACACAATTTTTACAGGCAAAATAAGATTTTTCAAACGGATGCAAAGAAGCTTTATAGAAAGTTAGAGAAGAATCAAATTACAGTTAAGGAAGCACCACCCAAGGATAATGTGGAGGAGTTTTGCAAACGTACATGGGAGGAAGAGAAAAATTTTAATGAAAAATCGAACTGGATAGGGAATACTGAGAAGGAGAATCAGAACATCAACAAACAAGAGTGGGAAAATGTTCAAATATCCCAAATATAATCAAATATCCAAAATGGAAGTCACCAGGAATTGATAGAGTTCCAAACTTTTGGTTAAATGTTCTATCTTCGCCCCATGCCAAACTCGCAGCCCTACTGAAAGAAATTATGCATAAAACTGGAAAAAGAACATAATGGCTGTGTTAAGAAACAACATATTTAGTGGGCAAGAATGATGAAACGAACGATCCTAAAAATTTCCGGCCAATTACATGTCTTTCCACCACATACAAACTTTTAACATCAGTCATGACAGACGTAACTTATATACACCTGGAACGAAACAGCCTTTTCCCTCTCGAACAGAAAGGATGCAGACACGAATCGTACGGATGCAAGGATCAATTGCTAGCAAACAAAATGCTTTTTGAAAATTTTGATAGCGTTCCACACGACTGGATCCTTAGGTCTTAAGAATTATTTCAAGTATCACCCAAAGTTATTGGTTTTATGAAACACAATATTAAAAATTGGAATGCACGTTTAATTTTTACGCATGAAAATGGTACATTGACTAGTGATAGCATCGATATTAAAAGAGGGATCTTCCAGGGAGTCTCGCTATCTCCACTACTGTTCTGCATCTCGCTAATACCTCTATCACTTGAACTGAACTCTTCTAGATACGGATATAAGATCAAGCCTAAAAATCTCCCATTTGTTTTACATGGATGATTTGAAATTGTATACAAAAGATGATACCGAACTTGAAGGACTGTTAAGGATGGTAAAAGGTTTCAGTGATGGTATCGGTATGGAGTTTTGGTTGAGTAAGTGCGCCAAATCTACTTTTTTAAAAGGCAAACCAGTGATGACTGACAATGTTGGACTTGATGAGGAAACAATGATTGAAGATATGGAACAGGAGAATGTGTACAAGTATCTTAGTGTTGACAAATCCAATAGGATCCAGCATGCTACAATAAAAGGAATACTTCAAAAAGAGCATTTAAGAAGGACGCGATTGATTTTCAAGACCGAGCTAAATTCCAAATACCGATTCACGGCATATAACACATTAGCTGCCCCTGTCATCACATACAGCTTCAATATCATTGATAGGAACCATACTAAAATAAGAAGATTAGATACTAAGATTAGGAAATTACTGACAACTTATAACATGCACCACCCAAAAGCCGATGTTGACCGTCTTTACCTCCCCAGGTGGAAAAGGGTTGATACAACTCGAGCTTTCTTGCAAGACGTCCATAATTGGCCTTTTCCGATATTTAGATCTGTCGGAAAATTGGATGTTGCAGTTCGTGTTCAGCCATTAAAATTTAAAAAGTTCTTATTCTGTTGTTAAGGAAGCGAAGCGGTTTGCGCGAGAGCTAGACCTTGATTTGGAAATTGAGGTGGAAGGGTAACTGAAGAATACTGAGAATGCTCGCAAATTAAAAAGATTAGCAAGAAAAAAGGGAAAAAAGGTTATCGACAATGCTTGGAAGTCATAACCATTTCATGGCCAATACGCACTTCGAAGCCAAAAAGCTGATGTTGATTTAGAAGACACCAATCAGTGGCTGGGAAGTGCTGGTCTGAAGGCAGAGACGAAAGGGTTTATTGTCACTGCTCAAGATCAAGCACTCTTTACGAGGAATTATCAGGCGAATGCGATTCATAATAGTGCAGACGAGAAGTGTAGATTCTGTAACAAAAGTACTGAAACCAATGACCATCTCATTTTAGGCTATTCCTTCCTCGCGCCAAATGAGTATACCAATAGACTGTAACCACTATAACATCAAAACAATGTATGAGGACAAGTGGTATGAGGAAACTCCTTTACCTTTTCTTGATAAGCTAAACGTGACTATTCTATGGGACTTACCGATAAGAACTGACCGAACCATACAAGCTAATAGGCCGGACATTGTTATCACGGACAAGCTGAGTAAGACGTGTAAAATGATTGATATGAGTATTCCATCTGACAACAACTATCTGCAAAAAAAAATTGAAAACCTCAGCAAATATAAAGGTTTTGAAATTGAAGTGTCAAGGATGTGGAAAATGAAAACAAAAACAATTCCGGTTAAAGTTGGGTCACATGGCATAGTTACAAAGGGCACGCAGAAATACGTAAACGATATCCCAGGAAAATTATCAGTCACTGAAATACAAAAAATAGTGGTAAATAGTGCTGCCCGTATCCTCAGAAGAACTCTTTCAATCTGATATAAGATCAATGACTCCTGTAAATCATATACTGTATAACGAATTTTTCACCTTAATTTTTATTCCAAATTAAAATTATTTAACCTGATAATTTTGTACCATTTTTTGCATTTTTTTTTACTTTTTCCTTTTTTACAATTTCTTATACACATCCTAATACCTTCAAACATAAAAAAAGGAGAAACGTCAAGGAAGCATACATGCAAAAATAATAATGAAAACTCTTTTTTTTCATCCTAACAGATACAAATACAAGCCTCACTGATAAAGGTATTTTGCATATTCTAACAGATTTCCACCCTTTGTGGAGCTGTTGAGCAATTCCAGACAATGCTTGATCTACGAATGCGCAACTAGGTCATATGCCTTTTATAATCGATCCAGGCAATGTATAAATTTGTCATTCGTTTTTTGCAATGCCTCGACACCATCTTATCTATCATCTACTAATCTTTCGTTTCTCTACTGTTTCTACACAACCTTTCTGTTCTCCAGACGTCAAATGTTTCTCTTGTAGGGGTTGGTATATCTATATAGCAATTATTCCTGTAAAAATTTCTACATGAGTGGTAAACAAGTGATAGGACGGTAGTTTGAGACGATGTTCCCCTTTGGTATGACCTTTAATATCAGGCAGGGTCTTCCTTTAGTCATCCAAGATGGTACCAACGCCGTTGTCATACATTCATCTAGCGGTATTTTTATAGTTCCATGACGATTTGTAAATTCTCTTTTACAGTACCCATGAACAAGATCTAGTCCAGCTGTTTTCCACTTTGCAACCTTTTTAAAGTGCTTTTCATTCCTTGGTTTCTTGGTGTTAAAGTTTTTCTGTGCTTCAACATTTTTAGTGTGGCTTTGCACTTGCTTTATCCACTACATGCTTTATAGTTATGGTTGGTCTCTTTTCTTCAGATCTCTCATCAAAACAGTTTGCTTTAAGTTTGATCTGCTGCCCTCAAATTCAGTGTTTCTAATGACTCTGGTTTCTTCAACTCTTCTTTTAACTTTTCCAGGATCTCTACTTGCTTATCACTAGGTTTGCCCATTTGAGTATTACTTTGCACGTCCACACTCGTACCTGGCCTTGGATCAACAGATTAAGCTGCATTCTCATGATTGACTAAAGAGCTATTGTCAGTTGCCTCACTTTCATGTTACCTCTCCCCATGGGTGCTCGATCTTTCTTAGAATTTTCTCCATTCCTAATACGCAGTACATGTCCTGCAAGGTATTGTTCACTTATATGAAACACTTCCATCTCCTTCCAAATGCTAAATGTTCTTTTCCGGAATCCTCTTCGTAAGTAACATTCCAAAACATTCCATAGATTCTGTGCTGACTTCCTTTTTCCCCTTCACTTTACCTACAACAGTAGCATGATGACGACCAGGTTTGTGCTGCTCACAATTCCAGTCCCATTTACTCCGTTATTTTAAAAGCTTCTATTTTGCAATGCACACTCATAAAGAGGACGGTTTTATCCGGGTTTTTCTTCAGAAGGGCAGTTAATCAAACTTAAAGAGTTCCCTCTACCCATGAGACAGACTACCCCCGCCTGACACTAGCTTGGTACTTCTTGGTCACAGGGAGGCCTAACCGATACTACAACTTTCTCTTGGGTGATCAGGAGGTGATCTGCAGTTTTGTCATACCCAATGAAAAAAAAATTGTCCTTACATTTATGGGAGAAGCATTATAAAGGCATTTACTACACTTGTAGTCTGAATCATCAATAAGCCTTCCTAATACATCGGAACACTTCTTGTGTACCCAGATGGAACAATAAAGACAGTAGATGGAATTCTCTCTCCCCCAGTTTCTGCACAAGAAAATTTATCTTCACCTTTTTGGGGTGAGAAAGCCTCCTCCTAATATAACCTTTGAGTTTTCCTTTTTCATTTTTATACCTTTTGCTTTACGTATCGCTTTCTGCATTATCAACTTTTCTTCCATTTGTTCCAAAGTTGCAGCAATGATAAGGTCATCGGCATGGAGCAGCTTCCAGAGACAAGCCTCCCAAAATCCACGAAATTCACAAAACAATTTAGCCAGTAGTAGACGTCAGGCACAGATTCATGATAAACACCAGTGTTGATCTGAAATGCATCATTTAGAGTTATTAACACCAGCACAGCTTTTAGCGTGTGTATTACTTTAGCCACTTTAACAATCCACTCGGATATCCCAACAACACGCATTATCTACTAGAGCGCTTAGCGTGGTACTCCATCAGAACCCTTTTCAGAGTCAACAAATGCGAGATGGTGCAGGCTGTTCTTTGATAGACACATGAATTTTGTCACACGATTAAAATGGGATCAGTAGTATCACGGCCAGGACAGAAACCAAACTTCTTTTCATCAATATTTATGTTACTCTGTATGTAAGGTGATACCTGGAGAGCCTGTAGTGGACCAACATCGCTTAGTAGTCATGGACCTGAGGGTTAGACGAAAGAAGAAAAAGCAAGCACGAAGGCCTGACAAACTAAAGGTATGGAAACTGTAGGATGCAATGTCGCCAGAAGCGTTCAAGAATGCGGTGCTTCAGAGAAGGGAGCAAGGAGAGACGAGCAGCGGAGACGAAGAATGGAGGAGGATAAAATCTATTCTCATCCGGGAAGCCACCAGAATTTGTGGAAGGAAAAAGAGAATTAAACCAGCAGACCGAGATACGTGGTGGTGGACAGGGAGTTGGAATCTGCTGAGGGACAAAAGAAAGTATTTAGGATTGCGAAAGCACGTGATAGAGCAAAGGCGGACACAGGGGATGTTAGTCTAATTAAGGACAGGGACGGCAAGACACTATCCGATGATGCCCATGTGAAAGGAAGGTGAAAAGAGTATTTCCAGAATCTATTCAACACCAAAAACGACAGAGAGGAGTTAGAAGAAGTTCAAGCAGTAGAAGGTCCAGAACCCCAGTTCACTACAGAGGAGGTCAGAAATGTCTTAAGGAATATGAAAGGAGGAAAAGCTGCAGGCCCAAGCGAAGTCTCTGCTGAGATGCTCAAGACACTTGGTGATGAAGGGGTCATATAACTCACGGAGCTCTTCAAACTGCTCCAGAAGAAGGACACCATCCCTGACGACTGGTGGCAGAGTTGGCTCATACCAATTTACAAGCAGAAAGGCGATAAACTGGATTGTAATAACTACAGAGGTATAGAGCTACTCGACCACGCAATGAAAATATATGAGCGAGTGATAGACAAAAGGCTGAAAAGTAAAATTAACATAGATGAGATACAGTTTGGGTTCATGCCAGGAAAGGGGACAACAGATGCCATATACATTATGAGACAGAAGTTGGAGCAAGCGATGGAAGGAAATGAAAGAACATACCTCTGCTTTTTGGACTTGGAGAAAGCGTACGACAGAGTGCCAAGGGAGGTGGTATACTGGACCCTGAGGAAGAGAGATGAGACTGAGAAAATGGTTAGAACGGTCCAAAGCCTCTACCAAGACTGCACTACATCAGTAAAGTACGCGGGCGAGAGTACACCACCTTTTGAAGTTAGAGTGGGGCTCCACCAAGGTTCTTTCTTGAGCGCTTTTCTGTTTTCAGTTGTTATGGACACGGTCAGTGCAACAGCCAGAAGCGGCATCCCGAAGGAAATACTGTATGTGGATGATCTCGTTGTCACAGCAAAGAGCAAGGAAGAGTTAGAGCGAAGGGTCCATCAGTGGCAGGGAGAATTGGAAAAGAAGGGACTAAAAGTCAACAGCAAAAAGACAGAGATTACGGTGGCAACCAAAGTAAGACAAGACGTGAACATTAGAGACACAAAGAATCCTGAAATCAGTCAAGTGGGAAAATTTTCTTACCTAGGCTTACTGATATCCGAGCAGGGTGGGTGCCGGGAAGAGGTAAACGCCAGGATTAGCAGAGCATGGAAAAAATGAAGAGAGATCAGCGGGGTAGTTTGTGATAAAAAATGCCTTTGAAGCTAAAGACCAAGGTCTATACAGCAGTCATTCTCCCTGTGCTACTATATGGGTTGGAGACGGCGGCCCTGAGAAAGGCAGAGGAGAGGCCCTTGGAAGCGACAGAGATTAAGATGTTTAGATGGATGTGTGGCATTTCACTCCTGGAGCACCGTACCAACGAAGACATTCGAAGGTTTGCTGGCGTCACAAACATATCCAACAAGACAAGAGAAGCAGGGTTGAAATGGTATGGGCATGTGATGAGGAGGAGTCAAGAGAACCCGATAAAACAAGCGCGCAGGCGAGAGTCCAAGGGAAAAGGAGCAGAGGTAGGCAGAGGCTGAGATGAAGAGATGTTATAAGGGAGGACATGAGGCAAGATGGAGCAGATCCGGAGGACTACAAGAAGCGCGGAAAGTGGCGCAGACTGTGTCGAGCGGCCGACCTGTCTTAGTGATGGAACAAGACCGCAAGAAGAAGAAGAAGAAGAGATGTCTTCAAAATATCTAATTACTTCGACGACTTGAGAAGTCAACGTATGTATTGACTTGTGGAACCAATCCACCTCTGGCGTGTTTAACTTAACCTGTGTCACAAAGCCTATTACATTCCACTCTGTGAGACCATCATTAAAGTCATCACAGAAATTAAATTCCTTCCCACACATTTTCAAAAGCCCCCAGATCAATAACAGATTTGGGTGAATATTCAAATCAGGTTTATTTTCATTTCTCAGAATACCTTGCGCCAAATCTACCATTGTAAAAAAGATAAAACTCGAAAGAGAAGATAACAGAAATTACAGATTTCATTTCCTCGAAAACAAGTTTTTATGAAAATATTTACAATGTAACGTAATTTTGCTGTCCAAGGCGTATTTAACTGTCCTCAAAGTGAAAGATGGCATTGGGTTAATTGGATGCGGTGAATACAAAAATGATTGGTCCTGAATGATTGGTCCTGAAGTTGTCCTGATTTTGAAATGGGCCTACTTTCCAATTTTTGCCCATTTCGCATCAAACGCTACATAAATAATCCCCAAATCCCTGAAGTGGACGTAATAAAACTTGTTACTGATTTATAGTTATTAACTCATATCCATACCTTTAATTAGTTAAAGGAAGAAATGCCAAGCAAATACAGTGAAAACAAAGTCTTCATTGATGACACTCCACCGACCAATTCAGGATCAATCTTTTGTCAACCAATGGTGAACTGGATTTCAGATTATCTCACAGACATATAAAACAAGATTACTCTACATAACCTGATGACTGGTCATGTACAAGGTTGATCGTTTTTAGATCCAGAACCATTAGTACCTGGAATAATGTGATTTACTCATGACAGTTAACGTTTCACAGTTTTAATTCCTCCTTCATTTTGTTGAGCGACCAGTCGATATGTCTGTGTATTTGTTGTTATTGTGCAAGAGTGCACACTTTAGACTAACTTTTAACTCTTCAAAAATAGCCAGCAATCATTTGGTATATAATCAGAGCCATTGTTTTCAGGAAGTTTGTAACTTCCTTTTATTCATTCCAGTAAATAAATTCTTTCTGTATACAGGAAGACAATAACGTGTTCTTGGTTAGAATTAAAGTTTTTTCATGTTGTGCTAAAGCAACTTTATTTCCGGGAGATCTAAATTGTTCATAAAATAGCTCAGCTTTTACTTATTAGATACCTTGGGCAATTTCGAATTCTTCCAAAATCAAAATTCTGAACTAAGCGGTCTAAATCNAATGGCTCTGATTATATACCAAATAATCAGAGCCATTGTTTTCAGGAAGTTTGTAACTTCCTTTTATTCATTCCAGTAAATAAATTCTTTCTGTATACAGGAAGACAATAACGTGTTCTTGGTTAGAATTAAAGTTTTTTCATGTTGTGCTAAAGCAACTTTATTTCCGGGAGATCTAAATTGTTCATAAAATAGCTCAGCTTTTACTTATTAGATACCTTGGGCAATTTCGAATTCTTCCAAAATCAAAATTCTGAACTAAGCGGTCTAAATCCATTAGAAGGTCAAGTTGACACTAGCCATGGGTACATCGTACAATGTTGTACAAAAAAGGAACAGATGTTACTTATTTAAGCCAATCAGTCCTCCTGAAGTAAAAGCCCTGGACACTTACAAAATGCATTGAAGATTACAGTGTGATAGCCCAATACCAATTGGCTCGAAGACGAAAAGACGAAGAGTGAAAACTTCATGGCTATTCAAAAATGATGAGTCTCAGCCTGTCAATTGAGAATGAGGCTAGGGCGCACCCCGTAAGCGACGCGCAAGTTCTCCCCCGGTAGTAGTGAGAAATAGGCAAGGTGTACTTCAAAAAGCCCACCTACGGTTAAAGAAGTTTGAGCATGTCTCAAGAATGAGGTTTTGGACATGAAATGCGGGACCAATGACGTGAAAAGGAAGAGAACTAGTGGAGAATGTTATTATGGATGATAGGTGTGTCTGCGAGAACACCAAACAAACGAAGATATTCGAAGGCTTGCAAAAGTCGGTGGTATGGCCATGTCATGAGAATGGGGGAAGAGATGGCTGTAAAAAAGGCATTCTACAGCAAGGTAGAGAGCAAGAGGAGTAGAGGAAGGCAAAAGCTGCGGTGGAGGAATGTCATCAAAAATAGAAAACTGAGTCGAGTGGCCGACTCGACCTGACCCGTTGGAAAAGGCCAAAAGGAGAAGAAGAAGAACCTACCTCGCTTTATGGTGTAAATGGAATACTTCCAATGAGCTAGAAAATTTCGCTTGATCACTCCTTGTTTTGGCATATTATCCTACTGTTGTGAGCGACTATTCAAAGTTTCGAAACAAAACGGAAGCGACAAAACGGAAACGACAAAACGGAAACAAGCAAAAATATATTCATGAACAAAATTTGTTACAACAATGTTCACTATAAACATGATAAAGTACATCTTCTACATGTGTAGTTACACACTCTGTAAAAAAGCAAATGGCTGAATCAAAAGAAAACAAAGAGTACACAAAAGCGAGAGTGTATGTAAATGGCACCAGCTCCCATTCTACTTGATTAGGCAATAATTATAACAAAAATGAGTAAATTTTACATAAATACATTTATCGCATTATTTTTACTCTTAATGTCATTCTACTCGCTCAATTTCAATTTGTTCACACCAATGTAGTGGGAATGTATTGGAGCATGAAGGGATTTCTTGGCTGGATGCTCTTCCGAAAAATTAATAAATACATTTTGCACTTTTTCCACAAATGCTAATTACAGCATCTTTACTACTGTGCAAAGAATAGTAAGATATACAACAAATAATGTTACATAGTGTAGAAAAGCTCTCGTCAACCAAATACCTACCAATGTACCAAACAATTTAGTATATTTTATCAAAGTTAAAACATTGTAGAGCTACTTTCGAGCTTTAATAGTGTCGATTGTTGCTTCTGTAAAAAGAGCTCATAATTCAACCGACCAACAGGGCGGTAATCATTGCATAATTTTACTACTCACACCCGATAGGCAATTTAGATAAAATCCATCTACTTCATGTTACCTTTGGTGAAAGTTACTATGTGGTTGTGAATCGCTTCTAAAAAATATATAAACATAAGAATATCATGGTGCTACTTCAGCAAAATTAATTTTGAAAAATTAAAAAAATTATTCCCTTACGTAAAGTAGGTCCTAAATGCCAAAAATTCACCTATAGATGTTTGCCTATTCCGCATGGTATGATAACATGTATGCAGGCCATACGGTGTTAACAATGATCAACAGAGTTAAAAGGTGGTATCAATCAACATGTCAAAAGACTATCTTCCAAAGTACTTGAGTTACAGTACGAGTGTGGTTTACGATTTCGTGAAGTCCAATACATGTCAGAGGAATGGGTGCCCATACAGTTTAGCATTTCAGTTTCATGAACGATTCGCGTTACATGTCTCAAGTATCGCAATCAAAGCATAGTTCATTTTGGGAGAAAGTTTTTGCCCTGGTATCCATGCCAAAACAGAAGCCAAAATGACACATATTAAGGGTTATTTTCTTAATAACGAAAACAGATATAGGATCCATGACAGCCTGTATCTTTTTGTGACTGGTTGTCTATAAGACACATCCAAGGCAGATACCGAAAATCACGGTCCTTCTTCAATAAAATTAATATTGAAGAATTTAAATAAATATTTCCTGATAGTATATGTACGGGACTATACGGCAGAAATCAGAAAAGATGTTAAAAATTCAGAAAAATCGAGTTTTAAGAAAAAAAAACAGAAAAGGCGAGAAAAAATCAAAACAATTAAATTTATTAACCAGGTAATCTACCATAATCTTGTGAAATCTTATAGAGCATGTCAACCATAAGATTGTTTAGCGGGCTGGAACGAAGTAGTGGACCCACATACTGAGGGAACTCATTCACTCGTGTACTTGTGTCCTATCAAAACCAATCATACCCAATCGTACCCAATCGTGCCCTATCATGCCCTGTTTCACAATTTTGCGGAACTTTAGTTTTGTGTAGCTCATAATGGATGCCTAACCACAGGTGAGGTTAGATATCTAGCTCGTTTCTTTTTTACCAACAAAATTAGCAAGCAATCCACATAATATAAAAATCAAAATAATGCCTATCAGGATTCTTCTCTGATTTTTTCAACCCCTTTGGTCTAAGAAAAGCCGTTCTCTCTCTCCATCCATAATCTTTAAGATCAACACAAAGATGTGCAGGGAAACCATGTTTTATATTCATTTCTATCACCATCCTCTAATTCTGCATACATATTTAGCCCAAGCCCGAAAGAAGAATCGGGTTTAATTGATATGATAAATATGATAAATTACATTTTCTGGTAACTCTCTCCACTTGGTGATTGGTATTGATTGTTGGAAATTTCATTTTTTTATTACGGAAAACTGATTCTTTAAGTCATTTTTGATTAACCTCTTTAAACTGTTTGGGGTCGCTCCAGAAGATAAACGGTATCACCTAAAATTTCTGTCATGCGTTAAAGATAAACTCTCTCTCTCTCTCTCTCTCTCTCTCTCTCTCTCTCTCTCTCTCTCTCTCTCTCTCAAGTTGTCTAATCACAACAATCTTTTGAGGATTGAGTTTAACGTGAACTTTTGTAGAATTATTATCGATGACTCTTAATATCTCAATCGGGTAGTGAAATCATGTTTTGTCTTTTTTCAATCCTTTGTAGAATTTTTTTATACTCAATTATTCTGCAAGACTTCGAAGCCATGGGTATTTGTCGCAAAGCCCTTCAATCTCATCGATGGTTGTCTGCAGTCTTTCTTCATCATACTCGTTGTCATAATCTATTGTATCAGCATGTCTTTTTAAAGCACGAAGCAAAGCACTGTAAATTTCTCTGATAATTTGCAAGTAGCCATGCATTTTTTAATAAACATATAGTTTCCTTTAAGTCATTTTCAAAAAATCCGTCTATTACTACTTACTATTATTAATCAATCCAAGGCCAATTCAGTTTATCCCAGACTTGTTTCATAATTCTGTCATATTCAACTTCGATAGGATTTGTCTTAAACGATTTTATTTCAGTGTTCACAATTCCCTGATGCTGTAAAAACTTGTGAATTTCAAAATAGACATTTAAACAATTTTTACGGCTTTCTCCCAACGGAACTTCTATCAAAGCATCTTCTTGTATTTTGAAATCCATCTTTAAATGTAATCGTCAGTAAAGTAAGTAAGTTTTTATTTGCCACAAACATAAAATGAAAAATGTTCACAAATGTTTTTTTTTAAAAAAAAGAAAAGCCTAGAAAGTCAATAAATTACAATTTAAAGTTAATTTACAAACTTTTGTATAAATTAATACTAAAAAGAATGTTGCATAAAAATATTACAATTTGAGTTAAAATAAAAATAATTACAGGTCACCCCTAATTGAAGTGGCAGGGATAACATTAAAAGGTCAAACCGACCTTATTTCCATAATGGTCCCTTAAGAGGTGATTTTTTAATTGAAAAAAAAAGGGAGATAAAATTTTAAAATATAAATGTGTTTTAAAATGAGATGTCCTTTTAGAATACCTGGCTCTTTATGAGAGTGAAAACATGAGTTGTCAGTAGTAGATATATATACTGTCTTCTTCTTTCTGTATATTTTGAAAATAGTATTCTTTGGTCTGGTGTTTAAAAGTGTTGACATTGTTAGTAGATTTTAATTCAGATGATAGGTTATTCCATATTTTTGGCCCTAGGTAAGATAGGCATTTTTGGCCTGTGTTGCTTTTATGAGATGGGATATGTAATTTAAACTTTGACCTTCGTGTAACACAACTCTGGTTGACTGGGTGGAATATTTTATCATAATAAACTGGAGCAGTTCCTTTAAAAAATTTCAATATCTTTACACTAATATTTTGATTTACTCTGTGCTTTGTGGGGAGCCAATTTATCTCTTTAAATTCAGTAGCACCAACATGGGCTGTGTTTTTTAAATTCAGATAAAAGCGAATGCATTTGTTTTGTGCAGACTGCATTTTTTTTATCAGTCTCTTATTCAACATGGGGTACCATGAGGAGCATGCATAATCAAAAAGTGGCTGAATGAGGGCATTGAGGAGCAATCTGCGAAGGAAGTTATCTAGAAAGCTTTGTTTTCTATACAGAAATTTCAGTCTATTATTTATTTTTCCAAGTATTTTAGTTCCCATTGATTCCCCAGAAAGATTTTCATCTAGAACACATCCAAGGTATGTGACTTCTGAGTGTTGTTTAATTTCTATATCACCCCTCCTAATGCTAAGACTTTTAATATTTTTGGATTTTTTTCGTCTGAAAAGAATGGATTTGGTTTTATCCTCACCAAAATGAATATTTAATTTGTTTTCCACAAACCAATTGCACAGTGATTCCAAGTTTTTATTTAAGTTTGACTCTATGTGGTCAATATTGTGGTGTCTGACAATTAAGCAGGAGTCATCTGCATAAAGAAGTAGTTCGCAGTCAATAGCCTGAGCCATGTCATTTACATATAGTAGGAATAGTAGTGGACCAAGAATTGACCCTTGAGGTACCCCATATGTAACATTACTGGGGTTTGAAAATTCCTTCCCAATGTTGACTGTGAATAATCGGTCCTGAAGGTAAGATTTAAACCACAAAATTGTAGAGCCACTAAAGCCAAGGCATGCCATTTTATCCAGTAAGATTTTATGGTCAATGGTGTCAAATGCTTTTTGGAGGTCAATCAGAACCATGCCTGTAAGCATATCATTTTCAAATCCCTGTTGAATCCTATCACTCAGATAGGATAAGCAAGTGTCTGTTGAGTGGTATGGACGAAAGCCAGATTGGTATTTATATAATATATTGTTATCATCAAGGTACTTTTGTACTTGGCCATGAATAATCTTTTCAACAATTTTAGAGAGCTGTGGAAGCAGAGAAATAGGCCTATAATTTTTGGGATCACTTTTTGATCCTTTTTTAAAAATTGGTGTTAGTTTTGCATGTTTACAGGCATCAGGAAATGTGGATAGCAGGATTGAGAGATTGCATAGTTGGGTTATTGGCTTTGCTAAAGCAGTTGCACCATCTCTGAGAAATTTTCCATCAATATTATCTAGTCCTCTTGCTTTTTTAGGGTTAATCTTCTCTAAGAGCTTTAAAACATTTTCAGAAGAGGTCAGTTCAAGTGAGAATGGTTTAGAAAGGTTAAGGTGTCTGTAGTACATTCGCACATTGTCTAGGTTATGAGGCATCGATGGCAGTTTTTTAGTGAGATCGGGGGCTACATTTGTAAAGAAATCTCTAAAAATTTCAGCATTGGTTTTATCGTCAAAGCATGCCTTACCTTTGTTGCTCAGACAAATTTTAGAAGATGATCCTTTTCCTGTTGGGAGTCCCAGAGATTTTAAACAATTCCATAATTTTTTAGGTTTTCCTATATTCTCATTAAGTTTTTCAATGATAAAGGACTTTTTCTTTTTTTTTATTAAACTTTGCACAAGGTTTCGGGCTTTCTTGAAGTTTGTGTAATCAGAGTGCATTTTGGATATCCTAAATTTAGTTAGAAGCCTATCACGAGTTCTAATTCCCTCAAGAACTTCTTGGTCCATCCACTCCCGCGAGTCCTTTTTTATCCGAATTTCTTTCTCAGGGGCTAGCTCATTTATAGTGTTTGTAATAAGCTCTATAAATTGTGAATAGGCTGTATTAACATTATTGAATTCTAAGTAGTTGGGGAACTTGATTTCACTTAGTTTGTCTAGGAAAAGTTGCTTTGTGTAATTCTTGAAAGTACGGATCTTGATAAAGGTATGTTTATGTATCTTGGTGTGCTTAGTCTTTCTAGTGCAATAAATCAGTTGGTGATCAGATAATCCCAATTCTATAACCCCATGTTGAGAGACTTTTTGACAGGAGTTGGTAAGAATATGGTCAAGAAGGGAAGTTGAGTTATTAGTGATACGTGTTGGTAATGTAATTAATTGCTTTAATCCATGGTGGGAGCAGAATTCTTTATACCTTTTAATTCCATTAGATGTTTTTTTACTTTCATTGATCAAATTAATGTTTAAATCTCCAAGGATGTAGACCTCTTGGCTATCAAAATTTGCTGTTTTGGAGATTGCGAGAGTTAGTTTATCTAAAAAACCAGATGCTGTTGGAGGCCTGTAAAGAATTCCAACAAGAATTGGTTTTGATTTGGGCAGTTGTATATCAAAAAATACATTTTCAATGTCTGGAGAAAAGTCTTTTCTTACATTGAACACCAAATCTTTTCTTGTGTAGCAAGCTACTCCTCCACCATATCTGTTCCTATCAGATCTTGTTATTTCATACCCATTAATGCCTACTTCATCATCTAGTACAGTTTCATCTAGCTTAGTTTCTGAGACTCCAATAACTGCAGCATTGGTTCTAATTGCTATTTGACGAAGTTCATCTATTTTTGATGAAAGACTATTTATATTCAGATGGAGGAAATGCAAACCTTTTTTATTAAAGTTTTCCCATATATTTTGGTCCATTAAATGCTCCTTAGTATTGGTGTATGATGTATATAACTTTTCTGTGGGTGATTGTGTAAATGAGAAGTCAGCATATGGCAATTGTAACAGGTGGTTTTCTCTTGATTTACATTTACAGGATACACAAATATATTTCATTTCATTCTTAGGATTCTTGGAGAATTTCTCATAAACTGCATCTGAGATTTTATCACATCTTTTGTGCACCCAGAAATGACATTGGGTGCAGGGTAGCCCTTTTCTTACTGATTTATTGCACAGGTAACATGGAAAATAGGAAGGGCCAGGGTGGGGATGAATATCACCTGAAAGTAGTAACAGGAAATTGGAAAATGATCTGTTATTTTTGCATTTCAAGTTTAATAAGACACTCTCTGATAGGTGTTTTTTTAAACATTCAGCTTTGACCTCTTCAATTATTGAGAGGCATTCACATGTAAACAATTCTTTGTTCTGGTAACATTCAAGGTTGTGGAGGGGCTTGGTTTTCTCACATTTCCTGTCATTGTAAGTGACAATGACAAGAAAGGAGAGCATCAGCCATAACACAAAGCAACTTGACCTGTACTTTTGATTTTGTACTCTTAGCCTTCTCTTTAGGAACTGACTCCGTAAACTACGCCTTAGCTTGTATTAAGCTTGTATTATTATTATCGTCGTAGTCAAATTTGATATTGAGATCGTTCAGCTTTTCAAAAAATATCTGCATGTGCAGTGTTGTGTTTGTTTGTTAGAATTATAATTTCCATGGTTATCCATGTTAAATATATTTTGAGACCTGTCAAGAATTTCACCACATTCTTCACAAAATTCAACACATTCCATTTCGTCTCCGTATGTGTAATCATGCGTACACTCCATTTGTCATACAACAACAGACTACTTAAATTGTTTTCAAAACAGTATTTTTTTTATTCTTTGCAAACCAAAAGTCAATAATAACCAGCAAACCATTTTAACCCAGTTACTTGTACAGATTGTTAAGTCACTCAGACACTGAAAAATTAAGCACTTAGTACCTGTCAAAACCAGTAAAAACAAACAATGACTGCATATGATTAAAGAAGTGAAACACATGTGAATTGGCATGCAGAAATTAAAGAAATAAGCACTTATTACCGGTCAAAACCAGTAAAAACCAATAATGTCTGCATATGAACAAATGGGTTAAATATGTGTGAATGGAATATTCACTAAACAGTTCAATAAAGTAAGCAGTACAAATGGTGAAGAAGGCTACATTTATTTTTTTTAATATTTTTACAACCCCAATAATTCAAAAGTCCACCAATAACAGATATTTGACCCAAGATTGAACCTCCTTCATACACGTTGATGCCACTTTTCAAAAATAAACCATCACCATATTGTGCCCTGTATGCACTTGGATTTAAATATAGACCTTCACCTGTGTACGTGCCTTCAATACATTCACCATTATTCAAAAACCCATGTTTATTTTCTAATCCAGAACCAGCTATTGCTTTTTCGACTCCACCAGATATCAACCCCGTAGCCAATCCAGCTAAAATTGTTTAACAAATACAAGGTAGTGCTTTTGATGCCAATCCAGCCAATAAAGTAAGAAACCCACCTTCATCTGTGAGATTAGCCTTGATTTGTTTTCCTGATAAATTCAAAGAAACACCTTTGTTCAGTGCCTTCGCTTTTTCAATTTGGTTTATTTGGGTTTGGTTAACAAAAGCATATGTTCACCATGCAAATCATTCTTACTTAATCTGAGGTGAAGAGCCTTTTTTGTTTTAGTTGCATTACGCAGTTTATCTTCTTGTGCTTTCGAGATGTTTACATTATATTTCATACAACTCATGTTATTTTTGTATATGAAAAATTATATTTATTCTCCCTCTTTGATATGTAGTCGAATGTTTAAGTTCTCACCCTGCAGGTCTAATGGGTGATTGCTCTGATCAGTTAACCAAATTGACATACTACTTATGGTTTTCAATGTTACTGGTAGATATACCCTTTGTCCAGGTTCTTAGATTATTTTTTTCACCTACACCACTTTTTGTAAAAAACGAGTACAACACGGGATTCAAACTACCATTGACGTATGAATGCCCAACGATATTGTTATGCACTAGCAGTGTGTTTATACTTAAGATATTAACGATATTTTCACCTTCAACAGTCCCTGTATATTTCTTATGGTTGAACCCTAGTACTGGGGCAATGCTGTTTACTGGTGTTAAGTCGACCGTATATACCTTTGTAATTGTCAGAATACATTTTAAGGTGTTTCTGTTTGCAGATATTGTAATTACATTTTTAACAAAACCAAGAATTTCTAGTAGACCTTGGATATATGTATTTATTGCACTCAACTCGTAGGCTTCTTTTGGAATAGTTATGTGATGATATGCTTTTTGATCGTTAAATACAAATACGTTATTATTTGATGTAATATTTGAAAAATTCCACGCAGTCTCTAAATTAACAAGAGACATTTCATACCTTTTGTTTTGATCCAATTCAAGAGGAGGGTTGAATTCTTTGTCATATCTGTTGAAGATCCGGTGTCTTCGATGCGCGGTTCAGATACAGTAGAGAAACAAATAAAACTGCAATCTAGAGGACTGTATACCAGTCTTTTCATCAATAACCATTCAATAAAACACTGAGCCAAATTATACAGACTCATTACGATCAAAAGCAGTGAAACACACAACCAGTGAAACACTTCTATCAGTCTAATACAATCTTGATACTATCTTGAAGAATCCAAACAATCTTAGAGAATCTAGTAAGTTTTCCAGTTACTTGTAGTCCCTAGTTTCCCACATGACTCATCTAAAATCAACATATATTTACAATATTCACAGTTAAAAAATACCTAAAGTTACACACCCAAATCTTTATAATTTTCTAATCCCTTATTCATGATCAAAATGTAATTACAAACAATAGTAATCTAAAATATATATGTAAATAAGTCACGTAGCACGACCACAATCGTGCTGTTCCCGGTGACTCACGTCGATCTGCCTATTTTCGGTAAANTATCTTGAAGAATCCAAACAATCTTAGAGAATCTAGTAAGTTTTCCAGTTACTTGTAGTCCCTAGTTTCCCACATGACTCATCTAAAATCAACATATATTTACAATATTCACAGTTAAAAAATACCTAAAGTTACACACCCAAATCTTTATAATTTTCTAATCCCTTATTCATGATCAAAATGTAATTACAAACAATAGTAATCTAAAATATATATGTAAATAAGTCACGTAGCACGACCACAATCGTGCTGTTCCCGGTGACTCACGTCGATCTGCCTATTTTCGGTAAATAGTGATTCCCCTATTGACGCATACCGATAATTATCTCAAACAGCGTAGAAAAAATATTGATAATTCCCCAACAATATCTACTTTCACTTCCACTAATGATAAACGTACAGCCTGGCATTTTTATTTTAGCTGATATGTTATGAAATAACGCTCACTTGAGCTTCATCACTTTCAAATTTCAGCACCCTATCACTGGTACAGAGACAACAAGCTCGTGTTTGTGCGGGTACATTTTGACTAAACTGACATTCAATTAGTTGTCCCATATTTTAAAGCATCAGGTTGGCGGCTAACATCAAACACATATAGTGGATACAAGGTAATCAAATCAGATGCATTTATAGACTCATTTGACATCAGTTTATCCATACCATATTTTTCTCGAAATTCTGAAACTTCTTTGAACATTCGACTATATTGCATTTTATTGAAATTAAGATGATAATCAATCGCTGGATATCTAACATAACTTAATTCTACTTATGCATTTGTTAAATTGAAATGATCAAAAATAGCACTATTAGACCTGATTATTCGTTTTATTTGTTTGAAATGCTAGAATAAGCCACCTTGGATGGTCAGGAGAACTCTTGTTACTCAGTTTCCAAGTAAAGTGGGTATCCTGCTCCACCTGTATCGTACTACATTCCCGCATTGTGAATCCAACATCCGAGACTGATTTGTTTTCAATCGTTGTTATAAGCTCAAATCGTTCCATATCACTTGGTTTTACGATGGGCATGTAGAGAGAACATTTAGTGAAATGAATTTTTCCTGCGTCTACTCCTCCAGCTCTGAAAATAGCTTAATTATCAGACTGACAGTCAAGAATTAATGTCATCGCAAACCCATACAAAACCTTTTTATAATCATTACAAATACCCAGAACATGTGATAGTGGGACTGAGGGTTACTTGCCGTGAGGTGGGTTTTACGCGCTTTCATCCCATTATTGTCATCTGTTGCGAGGGCGTCAGTGTCTTTAAACCAACACATGTTCATTCCCCCTGCTCTTGTAAAGTCGTCTGGACAAGTCAATATTTCTAAACATCGTACTTGAGTGACCTGGATGGTTTAAGCACTCAACCTGTTTACCATAAGCGACCAAGCGACAGTGAAATGTTGTTATATAGATAAGGAAGGGCATTGTGTTGAGTGCAATCAGGTTTGCATCTAGCTAAGCAGTACCATATACTTTTTGCAATTGCCCTTTTATGGTAAGATAGGCTTTGGCTAGATAGCAAAACTTGTCAGGGTGATTAATGTGAATGCAAATCTCACCTTGCTGGCTTATATCAACACCAGTTTCAGGCTCGTACTTATGATATTGGAAGGACTCTTTGCTCTCTTGTCTTCAACAAATATCTCGTTGATATCGAATATTCGTTTATTTGTCATTGTTTATTACACGAGATTTTATTTTACATTGAAAAATGAACACATTCATTGTCAAAAATGATTTAGGTTACGATAGTCTAACAAACTTTGATATATACGATATCGTCAAGCAGTTAAAGACCCAACTTTCGAGGAGTTTTCACGAAAGATGCATTACCCAAAACACCTCAAAAGACTGAGTGATGTTATGAACTTTAATGATTCGAATCAACAAGGATCTTGCTGGGTGTGTTGGTACAAACAAGGTTCAAACAGAATTTATTTTGATTTATTTGGATGCCTAACACCTTTTGAGCTAGAAAGATATCTAAAAACATCCTCAGAATATAAGAAGGAAACCTTGTGCATCCAGAGAAATACTGAGCAAGTTCAAGAATCGAAAACAAAATTCTGTGGCCAACTCTGCCTGTACGTTTTTAAAAATCTTAGTGACGGTGCAGGTTTTCAAGAGATAATATGTTATATTAAAAATGCCTAGCTTGTTTGGACAAAATGTTAACAGAAGTACAAAACAAGGACCAAAGGGACCCAAAGACCTCGAGGACCATCGGGTAACTCAGTCAATCGGGAACAGTTTCTCGAGTGGCCACTCGCTCCGGGACAATCATATACCTTAAAAACAGATGAAGGTTTACTAAATCCATTGGTCAATATGGAATTTGTTGCTGGACATAACTACAGTCAAATATACAGCACAACAATTATACCTGCATCAGCAATAGGTAAGGGTAAAGCAAACCCTACAATGATTCAGTTTCCTATAGCAATTGGGAATGTAACAATGATTATGGAACTCATAGGACTGGGTTTCATGATTGTGCGAGTGTTTGAAACAAAGAGTTAATTGAAATATGAACGCAACAAGATTTTTTCTAACATCTCTAATGCGTCCAAAAGAGTTGGTTGGGCCTCAAGGTGAAAGAGAGTTACAGAGACCAAAAGGGGATAAAGGAGACAAGGGTGACAAGGGCGATACAGGACCTCAAGGCAACCCTGGGGTTGCGATTATTCAGCCAGATGGAGGAATTCAATCAACCCTAACAGGTATCAGTTTAGCACCTATGAAATTCATATGGGAAGGTATAGTTCGCTTCAACCAGAAATAGGAGTTAAAACATAGTATTGAGAAGTTTAGGTTTGTTCATGTTACAGCTCCTAAAATTATTGATAGCGAAACTGTCCAAACAGCGATATTGATGCCACAGGCACAGTTTGGGACACCTACTAGACTCGAAGAGAAACTCAAGTGGGTTATTATTAATAATTCAAAGTTAACAGTGACCTTCCTTGGAGAATATACATAAAGAAATGATTGTCACATCAGCTAAAGGGCCCAGTTGGCAGCTGTATACACTGTGCGGGCAAGAATAAAATCTTGTGTATAATAAAATGTCAGAAAAAGTTGATAAGTATCCAGAAGGTGGTAATCTGTACCCAACGTTAGATGCAACATCTACGTTTAGGGTACAACAAATTGTACGATGAGCTTGTAAATGAAATTAACGCTCGAAAAGCTCTTACTAAAAAATATCAACGAGCGGTAAATGTATTGGACGGTGCAGATAGTGGAATGACAGTGACAGCAGTAAGAATTGGTGGTGTCAGCACTGGTTTACTGGCTTCTGTAGTTGGTACTCCAGCTATACCTATCATAATGGGTATTGAATCTGCTTGTCCTACAACAAAGCGGTAGCATGGAGATTGCTATTAGAAAACTTAGAACAAAAACTCAGAAACACCATCGGATTAAAATATTGGCAGAAAGGAAACTAAATTCAATTGCAAGTTTAGTGAGTGCAGCCTTGAACGACGAAATTATATCACATGAAGAATTCCAGCTTTTTGTAAATGAAGTCAGAAAGTATCATGACATTAAACGTGAAATCCAGTCAAGCTCCAAAAAGATGATCGAATTAGATGGAAAAACAAAAAAACGGTTTAATTAATCGTGGAAAAGAGGAGGCGAGAAATTCGATTATAAAAAAAACTTAGAACCTAAAACTCGTGTTTGAGAGAAGACGTGAAACACAATCTTTCCTGCATGAACCGAGTGCTCCACCATTGTATGAATAAGAAAAAACATGTAAACTATTACTGCACAAAAGTAATACATTACAAATACTTTAAACATCACCAAAATCAATCTACGAGTTAAACTCTTGGCCATATCCTTCTCACTTTACGTATATCTGGTTCTTACCATTTTTCTGTCGGCGTTTGATAATCTTTTTAATTCTAAACACATCTTGTTTTGACAACTGAAGCTCTTGTTCGTAGAATGAACCTTGAACTTTATCACCGTTCAGGTCTGCTATCTTGTATGTAGGTGGTGTAGTATTCTGAAATTCTGTTATGACAGAAGCTCATAACAGCTTCTGTCATTAGCTGAATGAAGGAAGCATTCAGTCATTCAGTTGAATGCTCCTTTTGTCCAGTTTGTTGTGTACCCTTTTTCAAATGTCTTTTTCTTTTTAGTAATTCTAACACGATCAGCAACCTTGAATTTAGGTTTAGTATAGTCCCGTACATATACTACCAGAGAATAATTTTTTTAGTTCAACAATATTAATTTTATTGAAGAAGGACCATGATTTTTGGTATCTGTCTTGGGTGTGTCTTATAGACAACCAGTCACAAGAATATATGGACTGTCATGGATCCTATATCTCTTTTCGTTATCAAGAAAATAACCCTTAATATGTGTCATTTTGGCTTCTGTTTTGGCATGGATACCAGGGCAAAAACTTTCTCCCAAAATGAACTATGCTTTGATTGCGATACTTGAGACATGTAACGCGAATCGTTCATGAAACTGAAATGCTAAACTGTATGGGCACCCATTCCTCTGACATGTATTGGACTTCACGAAATCGTATACCACACTCGTACTGTAACTCAAGTACTTTGGAAGATAGTCTTTTGACATGTTGATTGATACCACCTTTTAACTCTGTTGATCATTGTTAACACCGTATGGCCTGCGTACCGGTAACTGCCTTGGGCGTGTCTTTTAGACAACCAGTCACAAGAAGCTACGGGCTGATTTTTTCTGTATAGTCCCGTACATATACTACTTTCCCTTATGTAAAGAAGGTCTTAAATTCCAAAAATTCACGTATGAATGTTTACTTATTACGTATGGTATGATAACAGGTACGCAAGCCAAATGGTGTTAACAATGATCAACAGAATTAAATAGAACCTGACTAGCAGTTCAAAGATAAAATTGACTGTAATCGACTTTAAAACAACAGAAATCCAGAACCAAATTGTTAATTTTCGGCTATAGGGCAGAAGGTATTGTTTAATAACCAATCTTTTAAAAATTTCCTAACTAAACAACAATTTAGAGTAATTGGTCTTCTAAGGTTTACCTTATACTTAGGGAAACAGTACATATATAGCCTTTCCTTTGTATACAAAAGATATTGTAATGGTGTTCGCTTTTTTCAAACAACTAAAATCACAAAAAGGAGCGGGGTGTACTTAATCTTTCCTTTGTTTTCCTGCTTGATAAAAAACGCTCGATTTCCATTTCCTCAACGTGGTGTCCTGGTTCAAGTAAGCAAAAATGCTTATGACCTAACTCAACACAATTTTACCCCCGATTTAAGGTTTTTCAAAATCACTCGACATTCTGACTAACATAATCATTTTAAAAATTATCATAAATTATGTTATCGCCTACATTGCCTTTTACCTTCTACTTACTACTATTATCATCAACTACCCTTCTCATTATTATTACTATTCAAAAATTTTCAGAGTAAGTATATATGCTAAACATAGTTTAGTTTTTGTTTTTGCATATGATACTACTGTATGCTTTTTCATGAAGTTCTTTAACTGACACATTAGAAAAAGACAATTTCATTGACTTACAATGGATTTTTCAAAAATCTCTGGTTTCACTATCTCTCTGTAAAATAGATAAGCCGTGAATGCAGACAGTGTACTCCAAACAAACTATACTTTACTGTTATATTGAAAAAATGGCCTCAAACATTAGGATATACGAGTAACAAACAAACTCGCATGTTAAAGGTAAGAAAATAAGACGGCACTTCAACAAACACCTATATTGATTACATCTAGTATATCCTTGCTCTTTCTCGTACTTCACAATAAAAAATAAATTTCAAAACTTTACAGCTCCATCCTCACAACTATACAGTGCGTAAAGAACAAGGTAGTTAATATACGTCCATTTATTAATTAAGAAAAGTAAACCAATGTTAAATTCTTAAAAATTACAAAACCTTCGATAGATATACACCGCATTTTATAAATTCTACACATGTACCGAGAATACTATTTTGGGTGAACCACCTGACCAATTTAGATTTTGATAAAATCAAAATCTGGTAGTAATATGCATTTAAATATTTACTTAACAGCTCAGATTTGTCAGTGACGCTAAAACAATTAAGAGGCTTTCATGATGGTACTGAGATTGGTATTTAATACTATGTATCGACTTTCTCCAAAATCTAAACAGGTCTGTACTTTGGATGGCAGTGTTGATACGGAATGATAGATTTTTAGACAATCGTTTTTGTCTATTCTAGAGGAATCTTTCCGTCTTGAACAGACCCCTTTGCATAAGCTTCTCCACCTCATCATGCTGTCAGATTTTTTAAAAAAGGAGGGCAATTGATTAAAATGTTTGCAACCTTTTTTTCGTTTTAGAAGCTTTTTGATTTTTTTTGCAGTGTATATTTTCGATACAATTAATCTATCTTCCAAATAACGCAGTCCACCAAGTAAAATATTACACTCCTAAAAAATGTGCAGGCAAGAAATGATCATTCTTTCGGTCACTCGCCAACGAGGGTTTTTTTCTTTAAGCCTGCTAAGCATTTGTAAATACCAATTGCATAATAACCACGGTGTGTTGCGTCATAACAATATCATGGTAACAAAGTAACTTTTCATCAACAAGTGTACAAACTCCCTTGTCAATGTACAACAACTTAACTGATAAACTCGTTATTCAATTTTTAAAAAAGTGCTCTTGCCATTTACTCACTTGTTGAACTTAAAACAGTCGTCTGGTATCCATATCTATTTGAAAGGCTGGCTCGTATCCAATGTATCCTTGTTTTTCTATTCTAAATACTGCCCTCTTTAAAAAGCTGTTTCAGCAATGCCCCTCTTTAGTACAGTTAAAAATGGGGAAAAGAAAGCAATAACTTGTGCAACGCCGCTATTTAGTTAAAGTTTCAACTGGTTTGGGAGCATGGCCGACACTAATGCATGGCGAAATATTGTAATTCGCCCCATCAACAGTCACTGCAGCTGTAAAATGCAGATTAGTAAGGGCATTAAGAAAGAAAGGCGAGACTGAAAAAATCTACTCTAAGACTACAAATTAAAAAATTGGTGTTAAAAAGAAGCCATTTCTATCTTTAAAGGTGCAAAACAAGAGGTATAACATGTAAATGAAGAGTTTGGTTCACAACGTATTGTAGCCAGTTCTGCTTTAGGATGGGTGACAGTAACTCAACAGCATAGCTTGGAACTTTTAAGTTTATCTTCTGGTAAGCGTCGTATCATATTCTGGGTCTCGTTTCGCTGCCAACAGACTGATAGGATGAAAGAAATGGCTCCATTGAGCGAGTACGTTACGACTCGTTGCTTGCTGGCGATGGTCACCCACTCAGACTGCAAGGCAAGATGTCCCCTCCTTGAGAAAAAGCATTAGAAAATGGATATTTTCAGTCCAGAACCTTCCATGAAAGCTGATAGTATAATCATATGGGACTTGCGCTTTATGCTTAAAAATCGATGGATTCGATGATGAAATAAATGACTGCATAAAACATGGGTCACGGATGACCTTACATGTCTTAAGTGCTATGTATGACTGAAATAAGGAAGCCTTAAACCCATTAAAAATTATGGAAGAAGTTGTGAAGATGGAAGATCCTTTGTGCACCAAATTTGACTGGAACCAATGCTCGTGAGTGTATAATATAATGCTCTACCATCTGAGTTGCCAGTGCTCAGCGAAAGAGAGAAGGTCCAGCAATACCCTGCTGCTGCTCCTCGAGCGCATCTGCAGTCACCCAAAAGATCTACGATTAACTAGTGTGAAACTAGGAACTGTTGTATCCAGGGTTGCAGTCACTGCACCAGGGAATCATCAAGGGAATCAAGATTATCAATGCATGGCATCGCTACTGCCTTTTGAAAACTGTCCTGAAAAAGATAACTCAAAAGGAACATTTTTGCCGTTTTAAAATGCTAAACTGTCCTCGGCGGTTTAGCACTGCGGATGAAAACGATGAAGAAAATGACTACTCAAATGTGCCAGTCGGGCAACGAGACAGAAACCCAAATCAAGTCAGATCGTGACGCTCAAGAAGCTGAAACGTATTTTATCATAAAATAAAGCAGAACATCCTCTTTCTTTTATGTACGAATTACAAAATAAATGGCGACACATCATTTAAAAAAATGCGAGGAAGACATACTTTTCTCCTGGAAAAAGTGCAAAAGATTGCCAACACAGCTGGTGGTGAGGCTGTTTCCAGCATTGCCCGCAATTTTCAGTACATAGCTATGATTGCTGGAATGTATTTGAGAAATCCTTTAAGTACACACACAGCCCTCTGCAGGGGCTAACATAATGAGTGGGCACTGGAGCCATGGGCAATGCCAGTCTGTATTAATAAATTAGGCTAGTAGCAAAAAGTTATTTTCATTCAACCTCAGTGATACGACTTACTTACGTAATGTTTGAATTATGCTAAATAAAAGGCTCTCATAGAAAAGTCACTCTTCATTGGAATTGTGTTCTTGCTGGCCTCCTAGGGAAAAGTACAGTTTACAAATTAGCCTTTTATGTTTTAATCGTACAGTGATCTATATTCATGTTAGAAAATACAAAAAAGCTGGCGATCTCTCCATAGCATTGCAGTGTTGGAATTCCATCTCACAATATTTATATTATGTCTTGTGGTTAAAGGACGACTGGGCTACTTTTGTGGAACTGTTGTATGGCCAATGACTTCAGAATACAATGGTGGAGGAGTAAAATAATGTTGTCCTTCTGGTGATGGATCTGAAAGATGACATGAAAAAAAAAATTGATTTATCTATTGTGAACATATCATTATTAGCACATTCTCAAGGCAACATACATATTTTCAATGCATCAAAACTTGTCCTACAACAATAACTTGTCAGTACCAATTCTTCTATGACAACAACAACTGAGCAGGGTTACCGATTAACGTTTAATAAAAACATTTTTATATAATTAGATCTTTGTCAAACAAGATTAATTATTGTAAACGCCCCTTGGAAACAAAGTTGTTACAGCATCTGTGTACAATTGATCATATATTTTCATATCACATTTTAAACAACGGATGTATTACCATCACAACGAGGAATCCTACTGCAAACCAATTAAGACACTAAAATGATGATACATGCAAATATGTCTAGAACTTTTATGTCTACCTTTCTCAACGCGCCTATTACCACATGACATGTATAATCAATGACGATACGTTCAGTTTTTTAGACGTATTTAATGTTTTTACCTCTCTAAGTAACTTTGCCATGGGCAGTTCCAATCCCGGGTTGAAATTAGATGACTTTGGCACAGGGGTAGCAACGCCTCTCCAAAAAACCACACCTTACTACAGAAACACCAAAAACAAACCAAGGGACTTGTACCCTGGGATAGGAAAGGCCCTTATAAGGTCATAACACGCTGGGGGCTGAAACCCTTGAGTCAACAGAAGCTGTAAAGCTGACTTCCTTTTTATTGACCAGGACCGTCCATAACAGGTCATGGAATGTAAGGACCATGTATTATATAGAAAAAACATTGAAAGTAACCGCAGAAATGAAGAGCTACAACCTCACTTGAAGAAGGGATCACCATTGAGAAACAGTGGTAAAAATTGAAAGAGACACCTATTTAAACTTGTCGTAAAGTAATGAGCGCAAAAAGATACCAACAAAAGGAAAGGGAATCAGCAGAGACACTGAAAAAGATACCAACAAAAGGAAAGGAAATCAGCCGACACACTGAAAAAGATCCCGAAGAGGAAGGAGAAGAAGGTTGCAGTAAACAGGTATCGGGCAAGAGCAACAAAGGGCAAGGTACAAATGATAATGCTGCTTTTTGTCGCCTTTCCTCTTCCCTTTTGCGACCGACTGGGGATGACCAAATTCCTCAGGCTCAACACTGCGAACAGAGACCCAGCTACACTAAATGGGAATGAGCTAAAATGCGTCAGAGAAAGAACTGGCAGGACGAGACCACGAAACTTGTACCTGAAGAACATCTGGAGCTTCAACATCTGTTGTCTCGCACAAAATTCAGATTGTTCAGCCCTAACCTCAAGTCAGTCCTACTGCATGGAGTGGAGACATAGGACAGCGAAGGACAACGAAGGCAACCATCAGTTGAGTGCAGACCTTCATCAACAGCTGCCTGGGAAAAATCCTCCAGATCTACTGGCCCGACATCATCGGCAAAACAGACCTGTGGCAGGGTACCAGCCAGTCGAAGACGAAATCCATCGACAGCGAGAAATTTTCCCAAACTATAGTATGAGCCAAATCCGTAGCTGATTTGACATGAACTTCCTGTCTCCTCCACTTCCCCTAATCTACTTGTAGACGTAAGGATTATGCAGAGTAACTCTTATTAAAAGCAAAATGTTGGATAAAACATGTTCTCTCTAAAGAGTGCAGGACTGTTTGACCACCTTTTAAATGAGGTAAACCAGTTGTTTTTCTATCAGTTAGGACCAGAGGGGAAAAACAACAACCTACCTACCTTTACCTGTTTGGCCATGTTACCTTAATCACAGTTTTGGGTTTATTTTCAGTCTTCGGTTTGGTGTAAGTCGTGAAATCCTCCATACTCAGTGATGTACAATATATGGACATTTGAGTAATCAGAAAACCCAGAAGAAAATATACGCTTCAGAAACCAATGGTGCACTCACAATTGAAGAATTAGTTATTTCAACGTGTGTTTCATTGAAAATTAACTTGTTCAGCATTAGATTCACTGACGAAGTGAGAGAGAAACAGAACAAACACGACAACTATTCTTCTTAAAACTGGCATTAATGCTGTTTATTACAAAATGTTATATTATCACATAAGTACGCATGCAAAAACATACCCATGGTGACAACACGTCCCTCCATAGAAACGGAAGTCATGCCACATTCGGCAAGGCGCGGAGGACGTTAAGTTCATATTAAATCAGCTACGGGTTTGGCCAAGACTATAGTTGGGAAAAAACTCATCCTGGGAGGCACTGAAGTGGAACCCTCAGGGAAACGGAAATGAAAACAACCTAAAAACACCTTGTCACGTTAAGTTAAAGAAAATTGGGAAAATATGTCAACAGCTGAAGAGAGCGGCCCGGGGGAGGCGACTCTGGCTATATATATATGGTACATTCGATTCGGTTAACCGGTTAACCGTATTAGAGTGCTCGATACATAAATGCAGAGCGTAATAAAAGATATAATAAGTTGGAAAGAATCAAAAAACTAGTTTTTTGATTCTTTCCAACTTATTATATCTTTTATATATATATATAAAAAGACCTGACGAAGTTAATATACGAAAGCTTGTCCCATCATACAAAATGTCTTTCTTGTTGATATATGTATATATATATAACCTGAATTATGGAATGTTTGTCATAAGTTACCATTCAATTTTTCTTTTTTAACAATTTCTATAATAAAGAAAGCCAGCTTTCATTCATTAGGTATATAAATATATATTTTGTCACTCAAAATTGTGTTTTTAGCAAATCGTACTTTTCCGCTTTGTTTCATATCAAATTTATTGACCTGGTCGTACTCCAATGGGCAGAAAAACATTACATGACGCACAGCTTTAACACAATTCCCTGTTATGGTAGTTTGGGGCGAAAAAACCCCATTTTATTGCTATTATTTATATTTTATGGCTTTTTATGAAACTTAGGTAAAACACTTACTTTGAAAATCTTGGTGAAGACAAGGATAAAGATTGTGGTGATGCTCAGCGCTAGTTACTACCTGAACCCCATGTTCTAATCGTGACGGTGGTGCTGTCGGTGTAATGTATGGGGTATGATCTTGTGTCTGCGGATAAGATATTGGATACTGAAATAAAAAAAAGTGGTAAAAATATAGTGAATAAAACCAACTCGTAGTAAACCAAGTTCAAAACCAATGTGTATTATATTTAGCGGGGTTTACCCTGACATTAATATTTTAACCAAACTAGTTCAAGTCAAATATACATTTTCATAAGCATGTAAGTCAAGGCCCGAAAGTTCAAAATTCTAAGCATACCCCAAGGTTATACTGTGGCTCCATAAAAAGTAAAACATTTCAACTCAACTTGAGCTTTTTCTTAAAATGCGACAGGAAACCCATACAAAAAACTCATCTTAAATCTCAAAGATGTTGCCACTTTTATTTTTCTTCATGGGTTCTACCTCCATTTTATCTCCTTTTAATGTTGCTTTGACTGGAACGAAACAGTCTTTTCCCTCTCGAACAGAAAGCATACAAACGCGGATCGTACGGGTGCAAGGATCAATTGGTAGTAAACAAATTGCTTCTTGAAAATTGCAAAAAAAGAAAAAGGAATTTGATTTGTGCACAAGTTGACTACAAAAAAAGCGTTTGATAGCGTTCCACACGACTGGATCCTCAAGTCTTTAGAATTATTTTAAGTATCAACCAAAGGTATTAGTTTTCTGAAACAGAATATGAAAAATTGGAAGGCACGTTTAACTCTTACGCATGAGAATGGTACATTAACTAGTGATAGCATCGATGTTAAAAGAGGGATCTTCCAGGGAGTCTCGCTATCTCCACTGCTCTTCTGGATACGGATATAAGATCGAATCTAAAAAACCTCCCATTTGTTTTACATGGATGATTTGAAATTGTACGCAAAAGACGATAACGAACTTGAAGGACTGTTGAGGTTAGTGACAAGTTTCAGTGATGATATCAGTATGGAGTTTGGGTTGAACAAGTCCGTTAAAGCTACTTTTATAAAGGCAAACTAATGACGACTAACAATGTTAAGCTTGATGAGAAAACAATGATTAAAGATCAGGTACAGGAGAATGTGTACAAGTACCTTGAAGTTGACGAATCCAATGAAATCCAACAAGCTACAATGAACGAAAAACTCAAAAAAGAGCTTTTAAGAAGGGCGCGATTGATTCCAAAAACCGAGTCATGGCACACAACACAGCTGTACCTATCATCACATAAAGCTTCAATATCATTGATTGGAATCTATCGGAAAAGGCCAATTATGGACATCTTGTAAGAAAGCTCGAGTTTTATCAGCCCTCTTCCGCCGGATTTTCTTGCGAGGTTAAGAAGTTCAACATCGGCTTTTGGGTGGTGAATGTTATAAGTTGTCAGTAATTTCCTAATCTTAGTATCTAATCTTCTTATTTCGGTATATTTAGATCTACCGGAAGATTGGATGTTGCAGTTCGTGTTTGCAATGAAAATCAAAAAAGTTCTCATTCTGTTGTTAAAGAAGCGAACCGGTTTGCGCAAGAGCTAGACATTGATTTGGAAATTGAGGTGGAAGGGGAATTGAAGAATACCGGGAATGCCCGCAAATTATAAAGATTAGCAAGAGAAAAAAGAAAGAAGGTTATCGACAATGGCTGGAAGTCAAATCCATTGCATGGCCAATACGCACATCGAAGCCAGGAAGCTGATGTTGATTTAGAAGACACCCATCAGTGGGTGAGAAGTGCTGGTCTGGTCACCGAATGAATGCAAGCACCAAGGCAGCAGCTTGCCACACTGGTCCTGATCGTGTCTCACGGACAAAGGCTCACACACGTAGACGAATGAAACCCTCCCTTGCAGATATATAATAACGAGGTTATGACGGGCAAACGATGTTAATGTGTTTGTGCCGTCTTATGCATTTATTAATGATCTCTGAGCCGAAGCAAGGCAAGCAAAGGGAAAGAAGGGTTCAAAAAGACCGAGGCAAGGCAGGATGCCCTTGAGAAACAAGTGTATGTGTCCTGGTGCTGTGCTGGCCGTGCAAGGTCGAGAATGTGGTTTGGATGTTGCCCAAGGGTGCATGAAATGCTATTATCTCGTTGATCCTGCCAGTAGCCGCTTAGAAGTGCTGGTCTGAAGGTGAGATATGCTGGTATATATTACTATTATTATTATTATTATTATTATTATTATTATTATTATTATTGTGAAGCATTTCTTTACGTATGAGTTTCAGTACAATTACCTACCGGGTCACCCCAGTGACCTGGGGCAGATAAAGGTCCTATGGGACATGACATGAACATAAAAGGGACAATTGACATATTACAAAGAGAATAAAATAATTATGACAAGGAAGTAAAAACATCATTGGCACGAAAACTAAAAGATTATTTTCATAGTACTGCAAACTATGAACAGTATAAAAAATTTGTAAAAAGGTTGTGTGAAAAAAGCAAAATCAGAAATGTTTATGATTTTTGCGGTATCAAATTGACAATGCTTTTCANGAAAACTAAAAGATTATTTTCATAGTACTGCAAACTATGAACAGTATAAAAAATTTGTAAAAAGGTTGTGTGAAAAAAGCAAAATCAGAAATGTTTATGATTTTTGCGGTATCAAATTGACAATGCTTTTCAAAGAATATGAGCAGTGCCTGTGAGGACAATTTTCTGGAGGTCTTGTACTCTATGCTTTCTAGGTATTTTCTCTATATGTTTTTGAGTCCCCTTCTTAATCATCCCTAGTGCCCCCACAATGACCGGAACTGTTCTAGTTTTAATGATCCACATTTTTTGAATTTCTATTTCTGGGTCTTTATACTTGCTTAATTTTTCGAATTCCTTAACTGAAATGTTTTCACTTGGCACACTCATGTCAATTAATGTACACATTTTGTTTTTCCTATCTTTTATTATGATGTCAGGACGGTTGGCTTGAATCGTCCGGTCAAGCCAACCTGTAGTGATTAAGACAATTGTTTCAAGTATTGTTAACAAATCACGTCATCGTAAGACTTTTAAGTTTGGTAAGATTGGCTGGGATGGATTTTGTCAATTTCTTGATTATATTTCTTGGGATTCAGTCTTTAGCAACTCAGCTTCTGATGGTGCAACTGAATTCACAGCATGCCTTCAGGTTGCTATTAAAACATTTGTACCTTGTGGCAGCTATAAAGACAAACCTTATTCTCTTCAATGGTTCAATTTCAAGGCGCTCGAAGTTATCACTTTCGAGCTAGCAAAGTTTATGAAAGGGTGATTTCTGGTGCTAAGCCTGGCTATCCTGAGCGAGTTCGCGAATCTATTTCTTCCCCAAAAATTGGAAATTGAGATTTGCGGAAAATTTACAGTAGTGTTTTGAGTTCTGGCAAGTCTGTGGTTCTTCCAACTCCTCGAGGTGTTACGTTTTTTATATCCTCTGGGGAAATTGCTGAGCTTTTAGCAAAACTGTTTTCCCCGAATTGAAGTCTAAATGAAACTGATCTTTTTGTCAGCTTTTCCTTCCAAAACTGATCAGACCTAGTACTTTTTCATCATAAATATAAAGTTGGCCCCAAAGATTATTTATGAGGTTGATCAACCTAAAGCTTCCAGTCTACATTCGATTTCTTCAATTGTCTTGAAAGGGTGTGGTTTTGAGCTATCTTACTTGCTGTCAACACTTTTCAGTCACTAGTTTGGCTTATAAGCTTTCTGCTTATGATATTATTCAGTCCTTTTGCTTGGACCTTAAAATGCGTATCACATCAAATTACGCCTGAAGAATATTCTATTAATCCTTGTGTTCCTCGAAATTTTGTTCAATAATCATGGCCTATCACCAAAGGTTAAAAAAGAGTTAGCTCACCTAATCTGTCTGCAGAAAAATCTTAGACCATTGACTAGAGCTATATCATAAGAGGCAAATATCTGTTCTTTATTATTCAGACTGACTCCATTGAACCATTTTACACAGGACAACAACATAAATGGATAGGACATACTACAAACGGCCCAACAGTAATATTTTAACGGAACTAATTTTACACCATAAAAAAATGTGGAAGAAGATTACAGTCTATATTAGAAAAGGCACAACAAACAAACACCGAGAAACAACAATACCGTACGACTTGTTTTTGCCTGAAGTGAACATAAACGTTACCCTATTGATTACAGAATATTTTCAATTCGAAAATGGTTAAAAAAACAATAATAATAAAAGTCTTTCTGAAATTATCCCTGGTGAAGCTCATTATGCATGGTAAATTATTTCCGAGTTTTTCTACATTTACTTTATCTACGTTCCAGTTGATGATTCCAGCTTCGTACTTCAACACGTTCTACCGCTCAGTTTAGATTTAATAATCAATCGTGTACGCCGCTTATACTCTTTTTCAAATTGCTCTTTCACCTCCCTCCCTCCCTCTCTCCTTCTAAACCTCCTTGTTTTAGCAGACGTACCCCACATTTCTTAATTCCAAATTCCATCCCTATGTTTTTGTTGAACATGTGCGCAGATTTTACTAAAGAATCAATTTGGTTTTCAGTTTTGGCAAACAATTTTAAATCATCCATGAAGAGCAAATGGTTAAGTTCTGTAATTTTGTCTCGCAATTTATACTATATTTTCACTGTTCTTAAAATCAGAGTCATTGGTACTAGTCATAAAACAAATAGAAGTGGCGAGAGACTGTCACCTTGGAAAATACCTATTCTGATGTTGACATTACCAAGCGAGGTACCACAAGAGGTCAGCTCTAATTTCCAGTTCCTCGTGCTACATACTAGTATTGCTTTTGTATTGTCAGCAACTCCGAATAAATCTAAACACTCCTCAATCCAGCTATGGGGGATCACATCATATGCTTTGCGATAATCAATCCATGCCATTGCTAAATTTGTTCTTCTTCTTTTACATTCCTTCAGTAGAGCTTTATCTATCATAAGCTGGTCTTTAGTCCCTCTACACTTTCGTTTACACCCTTTCTGCTCATCAGGTAATACATTTTCTTCCTCCAGAAAGTTGTAAAGATGATCTGATATAATCCCTGTTAGCAGTTTCCACATAATGGTAGGATATTGGCCGTTATTATCTACGGGATTTCCTTTAGCTTTATCCTTTTGACATAAAATTGTCCTTCCATAAGTTAACCACACATTATTATTATTATTATTATTATTATTATTATTATTATTATTATTATCGATCACAGCTTGCGAGGAGGACACACGTGCTCTGCCAGGCAAAACGAAGAGTTGAAATTTTAATTGTTTGTTATCAGTTGACGACAGATTTACGATTATTTGTTGAAGAAATGCATAAGGATCAACAACTACGATAAATAAAGTTACAATTCTGGTTTTTTTATTTGCTGTATTTACGATTTGTAGTTTTTGTCATCGATCACAGCTTGCGAGGAGGACACACGTGCTCTGGCAAGCAAAACGGAAAGAGTTGAAATTTTAATTGTTTGTTGTCAGTGGGCGATAGATTTATGGTTATTTGTTGAAGAAAAGCATAAAGAACAACAACCACGATGAATAAAATTACAATTCTAGGTTTATTTGCTGTATTTACGATTTGCAGTTTTTGTCACAAAGATTTTGAAGTTATAAACCGACACACTTGGCGATGCAAAGAGAAGATCAAATTGCACCACAGAAAC
>RDPX01000273.1:705982-743744 GCA_003991215.1 Morbakka virulenta
CTTCCGATCGAAATGTGACAGCTAAAGAAGAAGAAAAGATCACTAAGTATTCTCCCTTGGCCCAACAAATCCGAAAGTTACATAGTGTATGTACCAGCGTTGTCCCAATCGTCGTGGGAAGCGTAGGAGTGGTGACGAAGCGCTTGGAGCACAGTTTGAAAGAGTTGGGCATTCCTGATGTCTTGGGTGGACTCCAAACATCTACCATCATTGGAACTACCAACATATTGAGGAAGGTGCTTAACCTCTAAATCTACTGGTCGGTAGCCGGGGTTAAGTTTTCTCGTCCGGCAGGTGAATACCATCTTCCTGTGCGGGCTGTCATAATGAACTTTGTTTATTATTATTACACCAGTATGCAATTTCAAGGGAAATGACTTACGCACAAGTTGAGAAATTTTGTACCCGTGGTTCTTACGTAACACTTAACGGGCATTCTACATACGATACCCATCTCTTCGGCTCTCAAAGGAAACGAGCATTCATGACACTGAATAGCATTCCCAAATCAAACAAACTTTCGTTCAAAATTTGGTATAGTACAGTGAAAATATATGTACGGTTGGTGATACTATATGGTTACCAGTCAAGGACTGTAATGGCAGACTAATAGAAGAAATTAATTTCTGCAGAACTGTTGTGTTTAAAAAGATTGTTTAGATTTAAATGGTCAGACTATGCCACCAATATTACGTATGGCACAGATAATCTGCACAAGGTAAAAAATTACAATTAATGCTTTTAATAATTAAGCAACAAATGTTCTATATCGGTCGCTCCACAAGAGCAAAAAATAAGGAATGTTCAATCTAAAAATCGAATTCGCGGGCACAATATCATGCAGCTGACCCACGTTATATTATCGTGAACAATAAAACATGGTGGACTAAGAATGATTCAGTGACACTCTTTGATGTCATGTATGCCGGTAGATGGTGGAAGATCATGATAACCAACACCATCAGGCATGATACCTGATAATAAGCTTAAATATGGAATGAAGGTCAAAGAAATAATTATAAACATGCAAAAGAAGAAGATGATGATGATTAAAAAAGCGGGTTTATAATATCATTCTGGATAACTATAAGTATATCTACAAGTATCTCAATTTAAAACATAATATTAAATGCGAGGATGGTCGGCAAACTATAGAGATTATAGTAAAGGGGTAATATTATTCACATTTTCATTAAGAGTGGTCATCATCATCATCATCTTGCAGCCTCAGCCGAGATAGAATTCACTACACCTTTCCAGTATACCATATCGGTCAAAGCTGTTAGAAGGTCTTCCTTGGCGATGGCCGTGTCCTTGCATATGATGACTGAAAGGTGAGCTCCCGAGACCGCTTGAATGATGATGTGTGCCTCCATAGTCGGAACGATGACACATGGTCATCTGAGGCACGTGCACGGTGTCCAGCAAACTGGACGAGTCTTCTTTGGAATTAGGTTGATATCCTAGGTAGGTCACTGTATATCATTTCAAGAGTTGAATTTTTTTCCATGAAAGATTTAATACTCTTTTGAGGAGACGGGAATAGCATCCATCTAAGAGGCGGTGTTGTTTAGAGTCCACGTTTCAGATCCGTAGAGGAAAATGGGTTCGATTGTTACCTGAAAAATTCTGGTTTTAATCTTACGGTTGAGCTGGGATTTCCAGATCTTATCTAGTTTGTTACATGCAGTCCATGTCATGCCCTTCCTGATATTAAAATCTTTTTCAGAGTTTATCATGTGTGACCCTAGATTCTTGTAGCCTTCAACACATTTGAGAATGTTATTTGAAAGAGTTTTAATTTAAATTTAAAATAAAGCAATAATGTTGACATACACTCTGTTTTAGTTTCATTCAGATAGAGCCTTGTACAGTTTGCTGCTGATTTAAGGGCAGATAGCAGTGACTGGGAATTGATAAGGTTTTCGGACAAATGTGCAAAGTCATCAGCAAAATCAGCATCGGTGATATGAAGAGCAGGATAACGTGAGCTTCTTCTGGGCTGGTACATGAGTCCATTTTATTTCATTGTATCCACGGAAAGCCGCATGATTACAATGATGTAGAGGAATGGTGCAATCACCTTGGAGAATACCAGCGAGAATTTCAAAAGGCTCTGTTCTGCCATTGGTGAAAAATAGGGTCTTTCCAGAAGATGGCCGGGATTTTGTTTGGAACAAGAGCTTCCTTCTCGGTATTCTTCAGAACAAAAATTAGTTCTGCATTGGTATAGTCTATGTTGGAATGTTCAAAGAATTACAAATTTGAACTCTTGGGACGGGTTTATTTTCAGGTAGAGTTGCGGGTTGTTCAAGTAGATTTTCAAAAATGAGAAAGCCAGTTTTCCAGTCGTTTTTCCCGGCTAGCCCCTTTGGTTGTTGTTGGTGGCTTTGATCCTTTCCAGGAAAGTGGGTTTATAGTTTTCCAGGCTGTGGAGTGTTGATGATTGATATGAAGATTGGAAATATCATCTATTTCCCATTTATGAATGCTGCTTCCGCCACAAGATATGCATAACTGAGGGATTTTTTGGCAGCTGTCAACTTGTCTTTATTTGTTCGAGATGGTTGAGCATGATAAATAGATTATATTTTCTTGAGATTTTCTCTAGCTTATGTTACATTGGTATCTAAACTTTGCGGATTTTTACGTCATTTGGGCTTTTTGGAAAGTGTGGATAGAGCAACTTCCTCGTTAGCTTTAATCAAATTTTTATAGACCGAGTCTATGTTATCAGAATCAATATGAGGGTTGTTAGAATCAAGATGAGAAAGCTCTTGGAATCAACTGAAGACGCTCACCGCATACTGAGAAGATATATTTTTATCACAGGAGACTTTTTTTCAATCGATGGCTTTCACAGGATCGACAGATGACTTTTTCGAAACTCTCAAGCTTAGTTTCACCTTGAGAGATGCGATACGATGATCGGATTCGACAATCTTTGATGCTGTTCTACGATTTCGTACGGACCAAAGTGTAAGCTATTTGAGCTCTGTTGCCATTACCATTAGGATATTCAAATGTCCACTGTTGGTGTTTGGATTTAATAAACTTGGTGTTTGCTGGACAAAGATTGAATTCCTCCATGAGGTCAACAAGGTATTCACCATTACGATTGATGTTGGTATGAAAGGTGAACTTAGCATCGTCAGATCCAAGCTTGGCATTTAAGTCGCCGGGGATTAAAAGAAAATTGTGAGCTGGAACATTTTCAAGAGAAGATCGTAAAGTGATCGTAAAACTGATCGGCATCTCCATTGCTACTATTATTGTGTGGACTATAGCATGATATTATGGTTGTTTGGGGATTCCCCTCAAAATCGGCAATGATGACTCTTGGTGATATCATTTCTATGTTTAATAAATTTTCCATGGCTTTTGGTGACAATAGGGGACATACACCGCGTACGAAAGAGTTGAAAGAATTTTTCAAACAAGAGGTAGTAGCAAGGTGATAGTCTTCGATTTTGTGGTACATAATATCAGTGTCAGGATGAAAGAAGCGATGTTCTTGAATAGTAATGATATCAATTTTCCGATCCTTAGCACTTTTGGTAAGTTTGTTTAGAGGAAATGGCGGATTTAGTGTTCTAGTGTTGAATATGCTGAAGAAAATACAGCTTCTACATGAAACAGGTTTTGATCTCATTCCTTCATCATCGGGTACAATCCGCCCATAAGGGTTTAGAGCTGTACCGTCATCGGTTCCAATAGATGAAACAGATTCAGGAAGTTGACCGAGAATAGCAGGGGCTGGACCAATATCTAAAGGTGAACCAGAATAATTAGTTTCCTGAGAATTTGGAACCCTGGTGCAGAAAGTAGTATAAATCATAATCTTGACAGTAGCTGAAAACTTGATGCTCCGCTAGGGCTATCAAGGCTGTTTTTATCGTGATACCATCACTAGATGTGTTACCTACCCACCAGAGGCCCATCCACACTCATCGAGGGAAGGCTATTTCGCGCCAGTTTCAGAACCTGGTATTTTCACAGCCTTGCGGTGAAGGAGGGTTGCCAACAAAGGCTAAAGAGTCACCTCCTACCCATAAGGCAAGCAGCAGCAGTATTTTCACCACCACAACTATCATTATCATAACCAATATTATTGTATAGTTATGGATTCAGTTGACCGTCTATATCATCCTTGACAACACCCTTCTTTTCTCTCCTTTCAATCAATACATTGAGCACTAGTGCCAAGTTTAATTTCAGCATATTCCCAGTATGGTCAGCGTATCTTGTCCTTTGTCTTCTCCCAATATTTTATCTTGGTTTTGTTAAGTTGCTGTAAATTCTATTTTATGTTCCGGATTTCAATAAAATCCAAACATTGTTTCTGTCCGATTTGACCACATACATAACATTTACTAAAAACAATATTTATGAAATACAAAATTTCGGTTAAAATCTACATACACTTAACATCTACATTACCTGTTGGGTATCTATCATCATTGGTGTGTTGGATATAACTGACATCCACTCAACCATTTCTTGCTAAAACATTGAAAAGGAAACAAATTCAGTAAAAATTACAGATTTAAAAAAAAATTTTAAACAGTTATTATCTTTATGATATTATCAAAAATTGAGCAAAATCCTCAATTCCCTAAAGAACTCAGAATATATATCATTTACTGTCAAAACAAATACACATAAACCTAAAACTTGGTCTCAAAGGGCAAATGAATATGTAAATAAAAAATATTGTATCAAAGTATATGTCTAACAAATATGTTATCATAACATTTGTAACGTGCACTTAAATGTACAATGTATATATACATATAATTTAGTTAAAGTTTTACTCCCCAAAATCCACAAGAGACGCAAAAATGCCCTATGCCGCCCCATAATATCTAACTAAATTTTTTCACTGAGAAAGCAGATGAGTTCTTGGGGTTTCACCTTAAATCTATCATTCAAACTGGCGATTCTTATGTCAGGGATAGTGGGTACTCTTTATCTAGACTAAAAGACTTGGGTTAAATTCCAGATGGAGCCATTTTAAACAAAGCCAATGTTGTGAGATTTTACCCATCAATCCCACATAAAGATGGACTTAAAGCTTCAAGATTTAAACTTGACATCCTAGAGAATAAGAGGGATCCCACAGCAGATTTAGTTAACATTGGTGATTTCGTACTTAAAAACTATGTTTTTGAGTTTGATGATGTTTGTAAGGGAGATATCTCTAGAACAGCCATGGCAACTAAATTTTTTCCCTCTTAAGCTTGCATTTGTATGGATGTGTTTGAGCGAAACTTTCTTTGAAAGCATAACTTTGAAACCATGGTGCTGGAACGCTACATTGATGACATTTTCTTTGCCTCGACACACGGTAGGGAAACCCTTGAAAGTTTTTCCAACGTTTCAATGAAACGCATGCAACTATAAAGCTTTCTCATTAAATATCACTACATACGGTTATCTTTTTGGACATCATCACAGTTTCGATCCAAGGAAAACAATTTTTCACAAATCTTTTTTACAAACCCATAAACTGCCACCAGTTCCTCCATTTTGACTACTGTCATCCACAACACACTAAGTCATCTGGAGTGTAAAGCCAGGGATTACGATTACGTAAGATCCGTTCTTAAGATCATGAATTTGTAAAAAATCTTTATAACCTTAAAGACTGGTTCCTTAAAACTGAAACCTGAGTGGAGTTGAAAACGGAATTTGAAAAGATCAGACAGGCATCGGGAAATGACCTTTTTCAAAAAAACCACAAAAAGAATCTAAGAACATTGTTCCTTTTGTAGTTGATTTTTGCCTTGCTCTTAAGTCTCTACCTAAGCTTTTGCGATCGTTGTAGTTTATCTTTGATTTGGATACAGAAACAAAAACAGTATTTCCAGAGGTTCCTTATGTTTCATTCCCCAGCGGACGCAATCTAAAAAGTTACCTAGTTAGGGCTAAGCAATACCTCAAAGAAAACAAAACACCAGGTTCAGGTAAGAGTGGCCAAACTAGATGTCAGACCTGCAAAAACATAGAAATCACCGACAAATTTGAATGATCTGGCAATAAAACATTTAAGAGTAACTACCAACTCGACTGTAACTGTAGCAACATACTGTACAGGGTGAGATGTAAAGTGTGCCGTTTGAAATAGGTGAGACAAAGGACAAAAAAATTAGGTTAAGATAAATCAATTAAAAAAGTTGTCATTCAAAGGTATTTGAGGATGAAAAGTAGTATATTAACTTCTGTTTACTTTGTGATAACCTATAAAAACTTAAACACAAAATATGGAAATATTTTGTGTGTGATTAATTTCACGAAAGCGTCCAACACATGCTAGCGTGTAAAACGGAGATTAACCGAATATGATGATGATGATGATGATGATGATGATGATGATGATGATGATGTGATCAACATACACACACAACTAAAATTATGCTAGCCTTTATTATCTAGCCTTTGACATTCTAGCTGACAACTGGTTTGTGATCCTGTTTCTAGAAATGTTATGGCTAGTAAATCTCTCAAATGGTAACATGTGCTGACCAAGTGTATAGCCTTAGACTGTATAACCATAAACAGTAGTATATAAGAATTTTGATGATTTAAAAATTCCAAATCATTATGTTACAAAATTCACTGTGCCAGTTTTAATTACTAGAAAACAATGAGGTTAGCCTTCGTAGGTTTTCTCTGACTCAAAATGGTTGTTGATATATATATTCTGCATGTCTTATTAATAGTAGTGACGGCAAAAATTAGTGCTTCCTAACATTGTGAATACACAATTTTTTTACTGTCAGGCAATAATCAATGTCTTGGAAGTGTAACGCTGTGTCCTGAGCTAAGGCAATAAAAAGTTAGGTCAAATCAAAGAATACCAAAAACCTTGAAAAAATTATCACTTAGTATAAATGTGAAAACAGGCTTATCATTTTCCTATTGTCTTACTGGGCAGTAAGTTTAATATTTCAGTAGAGCATGGTACCTCAATAGTATTTTCAAGTATATCCTTCCTTATGTTCTTAGGTAAAACTGTAACATTGCTATGCAAATATAAGAACACCAATCAACAGCTTTTGAAACCCACTTAGCATAAAAAGAGTTTCTTCAAATGAATATCTTCAAAAGATTTTTACAGTACATTAACCTGTCGTGCGAAAACAAATTCTTTGTGTAATAAATGATAATGAGTTATGATTGGGTTATAACAGACATTTTTGTTATTCACCTGAAAACTTCCAAATAACTTGTTGAAAATTTTAGAACTATATATTTCTGAAACTTTTTAGAAGAGTAAAATCAATTTTCAAGGTAAAATACTATAAATCTAATGTGATAAAAAATTTCTTCACCTGATATCCATAACAGATAGGCTAGAGCAAGAAACTTTTTACTTACTAAATCTTATATATCAAAACTATAATGAAAGTTCTCAGACTGACCATTGATGTTGCTTGGCAATACCAAATGGTTCCACTCTTGTGTTGAATCTCAAAAACAAATTGTCGATCAGGAAATGCTGCACTTGGCTTTACTTGCATAATTAGATTCCGAAGAACAGTATCTTTTGGTGCTGGTGACTGTAAGAATGGTATATAAAAAAGGACAAAAATCAGGCATTGGTTTGTAACAAAAATTTTTGTACTTTTCCCTTCCCAAAACAGTTGAACAGAACTCTTAACTTTCTTATTTAACATTAATCTATTTGTCTGGGAAGGAGTTTTTGCACATATTATGAAAGTAACATATCATATTGATCCAAAAGAATACCCTAGGTATTTATTAAATTTTTGGGACGTTTGAGTATGGATGAGGTGTGTCTTTCAAAAACTTGTATTTCTCTTTCTGTGTGCAACTGACCTGCAGTTCATATGTACTAATCACACTCAGTAGTGTGCTCTCCATATCTAATTTCAAGCTCATCACTCTGTCAGAGATTATCTCTACCACCAACACACTTTTTGCATAACAAGGTCTCAAAACAATCTCCAACACCATTACTTTTGTTGTCCTCTCCATGGTATACTAGCTTGTATCCATTCCAAAGCTGCCTGGATGCAAAATATACCAATGTGTCTTCTTTCCATCATATCTACAACCCCCCTTCCTTTTCCATTCATCATTCTGACCAATTCTCATTGTTATTTCCCTGGCCTTGTCCTTCTCACACATTTCTCTTTGTTTCTTGCCTCCTCTTCTTTTCCCTCTTTTCCTTTATTGCCCTCTAGAACTACCTCGGGGGCCAATGGTGCTGGCAGTCATTGGTAACTTAAGCTTCAACCAATCTGGTATGAAATGACAATTGGTGATTTGCATAATTTGAGTTTGGCAGGGTTTTCTACAGCCATATCCTCTTGCTGATGCCAACCATAGTTTTGGGCAGTGTGCCTTGCCTGTTCTGAAGGGCACGGTGGATATTAGACTGCAACTTGAGTCATGCATGCTTCCTTAACTGTGGACCAATTATGTTAATGTGCTGTGTGGGAGGAAAGATTGCTTTGTAAATATTTTGATGTTTTGGTAGTGGGTGATAAAGTGAATGTAATTAAAACTGTGAAACTTGTTATTATAGTGAGTGGGCAATTTTAGTTTTTTGATCTATGTGGGAGTGTTTGTCTGGGATAGTTTGTTGACACTTGCAAACATGTAATTGTATAAATTGAGCTGAGATGCAACAGAAATAGGAGTTGAGTTATGATGAATTACTGACTAATCATCTTGACTCTTGAGTTTTTGCCCTCTATCCTTGGCAACATAGCCTTTGGTAATCCAATACCTACTCACAAGGCAGTGAGTGATTTTTAATCCATATCTCAGTGAGCAATTTGGTGAGCATCAAGACATGTCCACATGCTGATGGTTCCTGCACACTGCATCTGATGGGGAGCTCATCCTCTGGCAGAAATTCAGGTTGCTACTCCCTAGTCAGAGCCTCATTGGTTCTAAAGTCACTAAACTTTCTATTTAGGGCACACCACATGGAGGTGAGGTTGGCTTGGTCACAGAGTGGCTCACAGACAAGCTACTGATTTTGGCTTTCACCCAGTGGTTAGTCTGCCCAAGTCACATCCATGAGCTGGACTGGGCACTTCATACCCCTTATGCCCCAATAAGCTGTAAAAATAGATGTTACTAAACCAGAAGTTAAGGAAAAACAGAAATGGTCTGGTCAGATGGTCCCAACAGAGAACATTGTGCTGGTACTTTATTACTAATAAATCATTGCCTTTGGTGGGTGACTAAACATGCATTTCTGTGATGGATTTATTTGGAGATCTACAACTTTCATCATTTCCAGGTAAAAATTTGTGGTATTACATATTGTATAGTGATTATGGATGAAGTAAACTGCACACAATATTATACATAATGATCAAGGTTCTTTGACTATTCATGTTGACTCAATGCCCTTGAAGCTAAGGCAAATTGAGAAACAACAATTATTTCTGTTGTCATTATCATGGAAATCTTCCGAATGACATATCTAATTCAGCCCTTGCTTGAGTAAGATCTGAAAATGTATTAACTTAAAGTGACAAATTGATATTGGTCGGTGAAGTAATACTGTACAAAACTAGAATACTGATTAGTTCTACACTTATATGAGATAAGATAATAGTCTAAAGGTACAAAACATAGAATCAAGCTTTATCACAATGCTAGTAAGCAAAGAAGTTATACGAATTTTTAGCAAAGTGTTTAGGGTAGAAATGCTCTTGCTTTAGCATTGACAATGGGTTATTATGGGGTTAACCTCTTGTCTCTACAAAACTCCTGTCTTACTTAACTTAACCCATTGCGCTAAATGTAAATGAACTCTGTCAATCCATTTGTACCAAAATAATTAAAAGGAAAAACATAACAAATAACATAACAAATAACATAACAAACATAACATAACAATAAACAGGTAGTGTTAAAGTATTAAAATTAAAAGTTAAAATACTTACATGTTTTGCTTCATAGTAATGTAAATATGTTCGTTCTAGTTTGAAATATCTTGATTCCCAACCATACAAAATATTTCTGTATTTCAGCAATTTTCCTTCTTTCTGAAGTATGATAAGCAATAAAAACAATACTTAAACAGGAAGTGCAGACCCATAAACTTCAATATGGGTGGTCCAGGTAAGAATACTAAGAAATACTAGAAATATGTTTCACTTCAATTCTACACAAGCAGGTCAGTGAAATTGACTTATTATTAAAAGCCTCTAAAATTTAAAACCCAGTTATCAAATAAAAAATTCCTAATTTTCTGAAAATGGTCCATTATTTATATTATCCCAACACTCCATTTGGAGGAGGGTCACAATTAAATTGGCTATGGGTTAAAATCTCCTTTAACAGTCTAATGTCATTCATAGGAAAAGCTTCCTGTAAGTAAAGATATTACCAACAAATTATCACATCACCATGAATCCAAACAGATTAAAAATGATTAACAAGCTGCTGCTCTCCATATTTAAAAGAAATTACATAATATTTTTCGAATAACGATGAATAGTTTTTCCTGAAAAGAGGTGACTGAAATACATATTAGTAGCTTGTCATTTCCTAAGCACTCAACATTTGGAAGAGCTGCCTTAGTTTAAGCCTCCAAGCCAACATCTCTTTTCAGGGAAAGGTGTGATTTCAACAAAAATAAAACAATGGGAAATTACTAGTAGCTCATTCAATTGACATTCCAAATTATGCTGGTGTTGGTGATGTACCTTAAGTTTAGGAAAGGCAAGAGCCTGAGTAGGTTTTTCTGTCTCTGATGTTTATTTGCCAAAAATGGAAAGTTGTGACTCACTTGTATTGCACTATTGCAAGACTGCTGTCACAAGAAGCATTTCACCAAAAAACCTGGCATCAAATACTTAGGTGATTTTTCAACTAAAAAAATGGGCTCTTAACTTTCAGTAGTTGTGTTTATTTCTTACACTAAGATCTATAAAAGATATCAATTTCAAAACTAAGAAAGTGCAAAATATGAGAAAATAAATAAATTTACCATCTATAGCTCCAAACTACTCCAGTATCACCCTATTTTCGGCACCCCATAACAAGCCTTTCATGAAAAACATTCCATACTCTTCTACAAAGTTCAAAAAAACCCAACAACATTAAAAATAGAGTCCCATTTATTTTTTTTGACCAAGTAACTTTTAAAATTTACTGGTATGTTGAATAGAAAACTGGAGCAAAATTTTGGGTAATGAAAACCCTAAACTGAGGGCATTTTCAATTGCTGATATCTCTGGAAGCACATCAGATACTGACTTAAAATTTGCAAAATTTATAGCTTGAATGGTCTGGTGGGTCACCTGATGTTGATTAGATAAAAACATAAGCTGCTGGATATTGGGAAAAGATAGAATAACAATATGCTTTGGAAGAAGCCAGTGATGAAAATGATTATATGTCATGCTCAACTAAATATAAGTTTGAATAGTTCAGGAAATGATGTGAGTGAGGCTCATCCTAAAATGTGGCAATTGCATAACTGCACAAGTAAAATCAAATACATGTGTACAGAAGTATTTGTGATGTGCAACATTTCTAACCGGGCATCACTAGTTGCAGTTCAGGTGGTCTGGAGCAGTTTCTATGACTATCAGTATTACTTGACAAAGAAGATGCAATTGAAAGAGATCCAGGGTTAAAGGAATTAATAAGTGAATCCACAATAGCAGTACAATCCTCTTACCCCAGAGCAGTCTATAGAAAGTTCAACTGTTGTTAATACTACCAAAGAATGAAAAGCAAATGAATATGAACTGCAGAGTGCAAAAACTTTTAATAATTATAAACATGTTTTGGCAATCCAAGACAACAAAGAAGTTACTACTTCATTATACCACACCCAAAAAGAACTAAAAGTAACTTAACAATTTCTAATCACTTCACACTCTAAGGTAGATGGGGCATACCATCCCTTATCTTAGATGAGTTTTTAAGAGCTTCATTTTGATAATGTTCTTTGTTTCATGTTATGGATGTAGGGAATGGTTAAGTAATCATAACCATTGTTCTTTAACTGCAAACACATTTTATTTACAAACTCAAAGATGAAAACGACCCACTAGTACACTGCATTCTGGGTCATACTACAACATCAATATTCATGTACATGACGCTCAGTTCCATTTATAGCACTAAGGTAATCTTATTTAACACTGTGTATAACCAATATCCAAACATTCTTTCATCAACAGCTTTCTTAGCAGGGCTAACTAGAATTATTTGCAATGCCTTCATTGCCAGAGGCATCTATTTCTTTACCACTCTATGGCTCATAAATGATTTGTGTGTACTAAAAGGCACCACTTCGGGCTACTTTAGGCTCCTCAAGTTTTCCATTGGAAGCCTTTAACAGCATTTTCTCTAGGTGTAAGTGGTACTGAAAATCATATTGCTCTAACCTTTCCATTATTGTTTTTGTTTCCATATCTTGAGCTTCAAAATACATGAACTTATAGAACTGTCTTGGAGGATTAGAAAAGTAGCAGACTACTACTGCACCATAACCAGTAGTTTACCTAAATACAGTTGCTTAATCAGTATCATAACATTTGTGTAACAGCTCACTAATATCTACAAAAATTCCAAATGAGGCATTAATCTCATCCTGTTTTAGCAAGTTCACTGTCATTATTGTAATTTCATAATATTCAAGTGTGGATAGACCTGGGTCTCTCAGTTTGTATTAGCTTATTAAGTTGGTTCATAATCAAAGAACTTGGCTTGCACTCAAACAAGTACTTGATATTTTTCATGGTAGCTTTCAGGCCTGCCAACTTGAATCTTTACTCTCCAACAGTAATGATTTTTAAGTCTCTTAGAAAAGTTGGGATCACTTCAAAGCTATTGAGGATGTCTGAAAAAGCTTACAACTCATGAAATGCTAAGGCTCTTACACAGCTTCCTTTAAGTCCATAACATTTAGAATTTATCTGGATTTGGAATTCTTTATTTTGTCACCAACTTCTTGGATTGTCTGTATACCAAATAGCTTAATAAGTTCATTTAGAAGCATGTGAGAAATAAACTTGTTATACTTTTTATTAAAGTATTTGATAACACCCAGATTTGTGTTATGTGAACAGATAAATCTTAGGAGAGCAATAACAGTATTGTCCTCTAAACTATTAAAAATTTATCACAGATTTGTCTTGAGTAGTTTCCAGTATGGTGATGAGCTGCAGTATTGCTGCATTGTGTGCCTCAACAATACATTGATGCTTTTTAAAACCCCTATTCTCTTCTAATGCCTTTTTTTAATTCTTAAAACCTTATTCTGTGAAGACAGCTTCCTGATGATGGGTCAATACAAGCCTTACTTTCTCCAGTCTTCCACAGAAATAAATAGGTTTGTTCAGGGAATTCATAGTTGTGCAACAATGGCAGAAAAGCTTTGGTCACCTTGCCATACCCAATCAAAACAACTACAATGTGTACATATTTCAGCCTAAAGAAAATAATTAAAGTGACATAACTAATAAAATAATGACTATTTTCTATACTTGTCTGTAACCAATATGAACTATTTCTGATGTGCATTGCCATCCAAAGCTATTCAAAAGATAAGTGTGATATCACATGGGTGCATCAAAAAGGTAACATCTGTCTACTTACAAAGATAAGTCATTAAGTAAGTAAGTAAGTAAGTAAGTTTTTATTTGCCACAAACATAAAATGAAAAATGTTTACAAATGTTTTCAAAAAGAAAGGCTTAGAAAGTCAATAAATTACAATTTAAAGTTAATTTACAAACTTTTGTACGAATTAATACTAAAAAGAATTTTGCATAAAAATATTACAATTTGAATTAAAATAATAATGACAGAAAAAAAAAATCACCCCTAATTGAAGTGGCAGGAATAACATTAAAAGGTCAAACTGACCTTATTTCCATAATGGTCCCTTGGGAGGTGATTTTTTTAATTGAAAAAAAAGTTAGTTTTGGGTGAGAAAAAAAAAGATAAAATTTAAAAAAATATATATTATTATTATATTATTAATATATTAACAATAGTTTTAACTAAATCTTGACACAATGACACAGTGCCTATAGCATGATACAATAATAAAAACAATCAGAGTAGTGTTAACCCAGGGACAAGGGTCTGGGTTTCTTTGAAAGGAATGGCAAAAATATCTCACAGAAAATCTTATTGCTCCAAATCTTTGGGGATCCAGTCCCCCTGTCCTTTCCAAAATTTATGACCCTGATTGTGTGGATAGCAGAAACATATAATAAACTTGATGCAACAACCAATGCTGATGAACACCTTATTGTGGGAGAGAACAGCTGCCATAATGACTAACTCCATGTCAAGGAAGAACTTCAAAAAATGTTGCCTCATCTGCTCAATTATCTGAAATACAGCACTGTTGACAGTTTGTAAGAGCATTGAGTCAGGTACCCACATGTTCAAGTGACATAATCAACAACCAATGCTGCACAACAATTAGTTAAGGTGTGTTAAGATACCACTCCAGTTTTGGAAAGGTGGTTGAGAGTATGGCTTTGGTGGCAAGGTTGATGTGGCACGAAGACCAATAGAGTTGGATCTGCTCTCACCTACAAATCATGCTGATATGCCACCTAATAATTTTGATGGTGAAAGCCACGTCTCTGTTTTTGATAAAAAAGCCCTGTCACTGAAATTCCATCTCATGCTGGGACTGCATAGTGTAGGGATTGTCCCCTGGATGGTGGATGAGGGATTACATACATAAACCAATGCAGTCTAAGGGAAGGAAAACCCCAGCAGAAAACCCTGGTCCTTGCAAGTCTGGGGTTTGGCAAATGATCAACAACCTACTCCCTTAAAAATAACAGCTAGTTGCAGAAACTACAGGCATCAGAATTCAACAAGAAAACCTGGGAGGAGCAGAGATTTCCAACACCAGCATCATGATGATGATGGGTGACATCAATGCAAGCTCAGTACCCAACAAGATCTCTTGCAAGTCCCAAAACAACATTTACCATTGGAAATTGAAATGTCAGAATGATGTGTTTGGGGCAGCTACAGCACAAATAGTGAGAGAAATGGAGAAGTATCACCTTGTGGTTGTTGAAATTGGTGAATGCAGATCAAGAAAAACAGGAATAATGAAGCTGGCAATTGAACAGACACTGAGTTACGGTGGTGATGAGGAATTGCACAAGGGTAGGGTTGCCATGATGATCAGCCAAAGAGCAGAAAAATCATTCATAGAATGGGGGCCAAATCTGCAAGTGGATCATAACAGCCAGATTCTACTTGAGGTATAAAAGAATGAACATTATACAAGTCTCTGACCCTAACAATAAAAAGGATGCTGTGAAGGAGAGTTTTGTCAAAAGCCCCAGGGAACAGTAAATCCATGTAACAAGGATGACATCATCATCATCATTAGGGACCACAATACCAAGGCTGGAAGTGATAAGACTGGTCATGAGAGATCAATGGGTGTGCATGGGTTTGGAATGAAGAATGACAAAAGAGAAAGGCTGTGTGAGTTCTGTCAACTAAATGGGCTTGTGATAACTGGAACATTATTTCCTCACAAAGACATCCACAAGGCAATATGGGTTTTAGCAGATGGGAGAGTGAGGAATCAGATCGATCATCTCTTGATTAGCAGCCAGTAAAGGTCATCTGTACTGAATTCTAGGGCCAAAAAGAGGAATTGATATTAACAGAAACCACTACTTAATGAGAACCAACATCAAGCTCTGCCTTTAATTGCACAGAAATAAGAACAAGATCAAGCCAATGTTCGATGTTGTCTGACTGAAGAATGAAGAAACCAAGGAGGTACTGTGAGACAGTGAGGAGTAAGCTGGAAAAGAACAGAACTAGGTCTGTGAATATAGAATAGGTGTGGAAACAACAGAGTAGTACCTATGTGAACATGGCAATGGGAAGTGCTTGAAATCAGGAAAGGGAAAAGCAAACCATGGATCAGTGACAACACAAAGAACCTGATAGATGAGGGAAAAGGAATTAAGACCAGGATTGAGAGCACCCATTTAGAGAGGATCAAGAACAGGTGGAAGGAAGAATACAGAGAGAAAGACAGAGAGTTAAAGAGAAGTGTAAGGGAAGACAACAGGAGATGGATGACAGAAAGCACAGACAGCAGCAGAGAATGAGTAACAGAAAGGTCTCTACAGCATAGTGAAACAGCTGACAGGACAAAACACAAGGCAACCAGCTATGGTAAAAAATAAGGACTGAGAGATGGTAAAGAACAAAGAGGCCAGGACAGGAAAGAAAGAGGGAAGGAACTGCTCAACAGAGATGTACCAGATGAACCAACACCAGAAGAAGCAGAGAAGGGAGAAGAACTTGATATCCATCTCCACTGAAGCACCAACTTTGCAAGAGATAAGAAATGCACTGAAAGCCCTCAACAATGGGAAGGCTCTTGGGGCAGACAAAACTACTGCTGAAATGCCCAAAGCAGATATACAGCTGACAAGTATTGAACTAAAAAGGATTTCTGATCATATTTGGGAGAAACAGGCAGTTCCTACACAATTGGACAAAAGGACTTACATGGAAAATCCCAAAGAAAGACAACCTACAAGAATGTAGAAATTGGAGAGGTGTTACATTGCTCCTGTTGGCAAGCAAGGTGCTCTCCAGGATCCCAATTAACAGGATACAGTGAGCAGTGGATTCATTACTCAGGAAAGAACAAGCTGGCTACAGGACAGCCAGAGGAACTGTGGACCAGATATCCATCCTAACAAATATCTTGGAGCAAGTCAATGAAAGGAATGCTACTTTGTATATCCACTTTGTTGATTTAGAAAAGGTCTTTGATGCCATTCACAGACACCCTTTGGGTCATCATGCATCAATATGGAACCCCCACAAAACGATTTTCAGTGCTCACTCATTCATGAGGAGTGGTTTTCAGGGATGACCAGGGTGAAACAGGGCTGCTGCATGTCAGGATTCCTTTTCCTTCTTTTTCTTCAATGCAATGTATCCCATTGTTAAATGGGATACATTGCAGGAATAGAATATGTCTTTCATCTTGCAGAAACCTGAATTCATTATGTCACAACTTTTTGCAAACTCTTTATGTAGCATACTTTATTTCCTTAATAAAGGAGCTAAGAACAATGCTTGTCATGTTCTCTCAGTGTACACTTAACAGCTCAATCAATCAAGGTTTCAGAATTTGTTGCCTTTGTAGATTGAAAATAATCAGATTTTAGGATGTCCAAATTTTCTAATGAATTACTATTTCTGAAAAGTATGGTGTATATTGAAAGTTTAAGGACCGATCATTAAAAATAGTTCATTTTTGTGATTTTGACCCCTTCTTTCTACATTGCCATCCCCACCCCTGAAAATGATGCCTTGTAGATCAAATTATCCAATCAATTTATGTTTCAAAAATAAAATAAATTGTAAGTATATGGTTCCAACTGTTTAATATTTCAAGGGTTTTTTACCCTCATCCATTGAAAATAGTACAAAAGTAGTAGGATTTTGACATTTTGACTCTTCTTTTTGTTTTTTATATTTTTCTCAATATTTGAACCCATGGAATACTTGACCTACTTTAAACAATTATTTCAACATTTGACATTGTATTTGCATACAATAGAATAAACTTTATGTTTTAAATTTGGCTACTTTATGTGAGAAAATTAAGTTTTCAATAAAATTTTGGAGCCTCAAGCAAAAATTCCTTTTTCGTGGTCCACAGCTCAAAAATGGACCAATTTTTAAAAATTCCGCTTGATTTGGTCATAAGTAAAAAAACTCCTTCAACATCCAAAGATATTGCCCAAAATCGGCACTCTATTTCCTACCCCTATTATATGCCATAATGCCATACCACCAGAAACAAGATGTTGAAAAAAGGCTGCTCCAAAAGTATTTAATTATACATAAACATGCATGCGTTATGCATGTTTTTGTCTGACTTGGGCACGTGCTGATAGGATATTACCCTGAGTGAAGAAACACTAACAATCCCAGCTAATTCTCATCCTGGCTTTAAAACGAACAAATAGACCTGAAAAAAACCCAACTGAAAAATAGGTAAAGTTTTATAAAAAAATAAGAAACGACAATGAATTCTGATTAAAAAGCTTCGTTCGTATATTTTCACCTCTCTTGGTTTTGAACTCTGATGCTCATCAAACTGGTTCAGTTCTGCACATTATCATTAGTTAATCTTAACCTCTACCCCTCTTGATATGCTTGGCAGTGCCTTGGGCCTGCTTCTTACGAAAATAATCCAGTAAAATCCACTGTATTAGCTAATCAGTACATATAAAAATCGGTTTATTTTGATTAGCAAGGGGTATCAACTTACTGTTGGCGGTGACGCCTGATTTCGAGTAGCCATGTCTGCTCTTCCAAATGTTGTGGTTCTATTTTGAAATGCCGATGTCGTGCCACTGCCAATAAAGGTGGTATCCTTACCACTGTCACCTCTCCGCAAGTTTAAAGCTACATGGCTTAATAAAAAAGTTATGAGGATGGATCTTGGGCAGAAAATTCATAAAAAAGTGAAATTTGGGTTTCTTAGAAGGCTCAAGGGAGTTTGCGCAATTATGAAAAAAAACACAATAGCAACAACAACGACCAAAGTTGATTTTCATGTTGTTGTCGTCGCCAGGTGCCAGGTCTTGAGCAGATCTCGGCGGTCAGGATCTGCGACAGCTTTCGGTTCCTCGTGCAGCGTAAGAGTTCCACAGCATTGGTGTCGGTCCATTCGCTCATGCTACTTAGGAACTTTAACCTTTGTCTGCCTCGGTCGTTCTTAAGGGTAAAGTTCTCTATACCCTCTTTGTGTACTATATGTCCAAGGAACTGCATTTAACTCTTCCTTATGTTGTTGATCAATGTACGTTCCGTAGCTGCTCTCTCTAGTACTTCCTGATTGGTGGCGTGTTCGACGTAGGATATTTTCATCATTCGTCTATGCAACCACATTTCAGCTGCTTCGAGTCGAGCTTGCATTGTTTTAGAAATGGTCTAGGTGTCGCTTCCATATGTGAGGATGGGCATGATATATGTCTGTAGCACTCTTTGCTTTGTATCCATGTATAGCTTGGGATTGAGTAACACCGTCTTCATTCCTTGAAATGCTGACTTAGCTATTCCAATTCTTCTGATAATTTCCTTGTCACATTTTCCATTTGAAGTAATAAAGCTTCCGAGAAATTTGAATTGTTGAACTTGTTTTATTGCTGTTCCTGATACCTGGATAGCGCATGCTGGTGGTGCTGTCTTCTTGCTAATCGTCATACATTCTGTCTTGTTGACATTCATTCTACTACTGTATTCAGTAGATGCTGTAGTCCTTCTTCTGACGTAGCTATTAGAACAGTGTCATCACCGTAACAGATGTTATAAATGATGACTCATCCGACAGATGTACCTCCTGCTTCATCTAAATTTCTCAAAATGGTTTCACTATATAGGTTGAACAAATCGGGCGACATGACGCAACCTTGGCGTACTCCTCTCTGTATTGATTTGTATCAAGAGAGCTCATGTTCAAGTCTGGTACAAGAGGTTTGATCCCAGTAGAGATTGCTGAGAATCCTGATGTCTTTGTCATCGAGGTGAAGCCGTTGTAAAATGGTCATAAGGTCTCCATGTTTCACTTTGTCGAATGCTTTGCTGTAATCTATAAAGCACATGTAGAGGTCTATCTGCTTCTCTATGGCTCGCTCTGTGATTGTTCGTATTGTGAATATGGCATTCCTTGTTCCAGAATCTTTCATAAATCCAAATTGTATTGGTGCTATCTCGGGTAGCCGTTTTCTCCTTGCTCTGTTCATCAGTATGTGCATGAGAACTTTAGTGATGTGACTCATAGGGCTGATAGTGCGATGAAGCGAGCTTCATAGTGTTTATATGCCTGCCAAAGAAACCAGGAGCCACAACATGCGAGATGTTGTGGCTCCTGGTTTCTTTGGCAGGCATATAAACACTGACTTGCTCATGTCTTCCGGTAATTCTCCAGTATCGTATATTTCATTGAGGAGTTCCGTAAATTTTTCAAGGCCAAGATCTTCTAAAGCATTTACCATCTCGATTGCTATATCATCTGCTCCCAGAGCCTTGTTCCTTCCCATCCTTTTGATGGCAGCAGCAACTTCAGATTCGAGGATTGGCGGGCCTTCTGCGTTGACTATTGCTGGTTTGGGTACCCTATTGGCAGCGAATAGTTCTTCTACGAACTCTCCCCATCTCTGAAGAATTTCATCTCGTTCCACTATTAGTGTACCATCTTTTGACTTGATGCAGCCTGGAGAGGTACAGCCTCTTTTGCCTGTAAGTTCTCTAATCTTTTGATGCATCAACTTGGGATCCTTGGGTTTCATCTTTTCCATGGCCTCGCATTGTTTGTTGAGCCATTGTTCTTTGGCTTCTCTGCAGTCGTTCTTTATTTCTCTATTTATTTGTTGGTATGTTGTGTTATCGTTTCTGACCTTGGCCCTTCTTCGGTTCTCCATCCGATTCAGGATATTCTTCGTCATCCATTGTTTCCTTCATTTTCTCTCTCTGGATTCAATTATTTGCTTGGCAGTCTCCCATTTGTCACTTTCATCCTCTAATGCCGCGAATCTGTTTTCTACAGCAATCCTGTATCTCTCTCTCGTCTCTTTTTCCCTCAAACGGTCCAGGTTAAATTTGACGGGTGCTTTATTCTTTCGGATCTTTTTAAACTTTAACTTGAGTCTGCAGAGCACTGGGTTATGGTCACTATCACAGTCGGCTCCTGGGTATGCTTTGCAGCCTTGGACAGCATTTCTGAAGCGCTTTGAGATCGTTATGTAGTCTATTTGATTTCTTGTTTGTCCATCCGGACTTATCCATGTCCAAAGTCTCCTTGGGTGGTTTTGGAATAGCGTGTTCGTGATCACCTGATCGTTGGTGCCACACCAATTTACAAATGCATCTCCACGTTCATTTCGTTCACCTAGCCTGTGGGTTCCAGCGACTTCATCTCCTGCATTTCGACCTTCTTGGCTGTTGAAGTCTTCCATGACGATCCTGATGTCCTGAGATTTGCATTGTTGTATAGCAATGTTAACTGATTCATAAAAGCTCTCTATCTCTTCTTCGGAGCAGTTGGTAGTTGGAGCATACACTTGTATGAGTGATACATTAAATGGATTTCACTTGAGTTTGACTAAGAGTACCCTGTCTGATATGGGCCAATATCCTAACAGACTTTTGCTTGCCTTTTGGTCGAGTGTCATGCCCACTCCTCTCTCATGCGTTTCACCTCCTGATTATATTACTGTGTGGCCTTCATGTAAGAACGTCCCTAAGGTGTCCCATCTAGTCTCACACAGTCCGAGGATGTTGAATCTTAAGCGGTACATTTCCTGTATAACATTCTGAATTTTCCCTGCTTGGTATAGCGTATAAGAGTGTTTTGGTTGCTGAGAGTAACTGGATGACGGTCCGATTCCACCTCTCGCATATGGAGCTTCCGACCGAGCGAGACCCTGTACTGTGAGCCAAGAGCAGTGTCCTTGACGCTGTTAGTTGAGTTACTGATTGCGTGTATTTCCTCACTGTCTTGGCATGATACAACAGTAGTTTGCCATTGCTTTCTGTTGGGTGAACTGGGGAAATCACCATTTCCCTTCTCAAGTGTTCCTCCGCATAAACCATTGACAACTTGAGGTTCTAGCTCATCTGCCGTCTCCATCGTTGATGATGAAGTCGCCATTGGCTGTGATCATTTACCCATGATTGGGGGTAGGTTCGGTGAACAGCAGGGCGTGTTCCACGTACCAGTGGGCCTAGCCTGTTGCACCCCTGGGCCCCCCACCTGCTCCGAGTCTTTCCAACTCTGTTTGACAACCGCAAGGAAGTCAGTAACATGGTGCGCCGCGTGAAGGCGTTGGGTAAGGCCTGGTAATCAGTGCTAAACTTTGCGGGTTGGGACTTACTCACTCGGCCCTTTCTATTCATCTGCGAAGAGACTAGCAAAGTGACTATCCGTCACCCTATATGGTAGCATACAGGGATTCACAGAAAGCCAATTAAACACAAAGCACCCATTAGCACCACTGATTTTCATGACGAAGCAAAAAACAACAACAAACTGAGTGGTGCCTATGACAGATTTCTTTGCTTTTTTTGTGGAATTCCTTCTCCCCATCCCTCTCTGAATTTGGTAGGTTAAAAATCTCCAAAGATGACCGTTGATACATTCAATGCATTTTATTGTATGGTAATAGCCACCATTCCTATGATCCTAATGAAAATAAATTGCTGGCAACTCTAGATCTTATCAACGGAACTCGTTGGATTGCTTAGAAATTAAAAATTCTGTTTTTGGATTATAGTTGGTCAACACTCATTTCTCTATCAAGCCATCAAATGTATTATTATTATTATTCCTTCTTCTACCGTTATACCACTTACAGTGTGGGGTGGCTGCCGTAGTTAATCTGCTCCAAGATGCTCGATCCAGGGTGTCATCTTCTTTTGCCCCAACTCCCTTCCTGTCCTTCCGGATGCACTCCATTCACTTCAGCTTGGGGACATCCTATTCTTCTCCTACCAGGTGGTTCCAACACCATTATTCTACGACAGGCATAGTTCTCCTCCTGCCTTTTAACATACCTTTCTTTTCTTTGCTTTTCTGCATCTCTCCATGATGTTCTCAACTCCAATCCTCTCTCTAACATTATCATTCCTGCACATTTTCATCGCTCCCACTTCCAGTCTCTTGGTGTCCCGGACACTGAGTGGCAGAGTTTCCAATCCATATAGCATTGCTGGTTGCGCTTCCATTGGTAATAATTTTACACATGTTTAATATTGCATCAAATATATGTAATTTTCCTTTTACAGAAAATGCACTTCGTAATCTCATTTATTAAATTTGGTCTTTGAAGTTGAATAGTAAATCATTTTTGTGATAAAAATCAGTTTTTCTTTAATATTCCATGTCAATATTTGTTATTTGTAGGAATGGGAAAAAAAGACTGTTTAATGGCAATCATTTGCTAAAAGTGTCAAGCTATGGTCGACTCGCTGATACTCCTGATGCAATCTCATCATCATACTCTTCAGCGTCTGGTGTACTTATTCTTTTATATGGAAAGCGAAATTTGTCTGAAGAAACGTTTGTCGATGAACATCCTTCTACTCTTCCACAAGAAAAATACTGAAATGCTTGAGGTGCATGAGCATGAGGTGAATGAGTGTGACTATGCAGAGGGAAACAGCTTGTCACACCTCTACATAGCAGCGCAGTCACCGGAGTGATTGGTCTCCAGTTTGAACCCTCGTCTAAGCAAATAGTAACCCCCAAACCTCTATCGTTAGTCATGTCATCCAATGCTTCCCATATAGAGCTGAGCAAAAAGAGATGACAAAATGACAATCTGTTAAGACCGTTACGTCGGCTTCTCTTTCTTTACCCTTTTAAATCCTCTACCTTAGCATTAATTTCACAAATGTAAAAATCATTAAATTTGCAACTCATCTATGACAAACCAATTAATTTTTGTATTAGGTAATTATAGCTGATTCGAAAAGGGAACAGAAATTCTTCCTACTATTTTGTTTGCAATTATAGTGTTTTCTTTTCTGTTATTAACTTATGCTTTAAAATTATTGATATATTCAGGAGTGTGGTCTGGATTGTAATACTTCGAGTAACCCCAAAGGTATTTGTGGTTGACACATAGTGTTTGAACATATATATACATATATATACATATATATATATATACATTTATTTGACACAGGAAATGACTAAAGAAAGTATGCCAACATTTACTTGAGTAAATCAAATTTTTATTTATTATTTCAAATTTTCGTCTGTCTACAACAGACTTTATCAAGAAACTGACAAGCAAAAAACGTATACGTGATAAGACTGCAAACAAATTGCTAAGTGACAATTTATTGTCATGCAACAAAAAATTATAAAAGACAATTGTCACTGGGGAGCTGTGAAGTGAACAAAAAGAATTTTATTTTCAATGACAACACACTTCTCAACGGACACAAGGCACGTGAGATAAAAAATGACGTGACAGTGACAGAAAGAGAGAAAAATGTTTCAAAAACTACCAGTCTCCGATTTTAAATTTCTGTACCCGTTTAGTACGTCTCCAATCATGAAAACCGTTAAGTCCCTTGTGGATAGTGCAAATGGAGGCAATCCAGAACTTTTCTTTTTCAAGCATAATGCTTTCACGTTCTTCAACACTTACGTTTTCAACGTAGTCAACCAACACAAAACGTAAATATTTAGATGGATTATCATCATCACCTGGACAATCGTCAATAAAGTGTCTTACTATTGAACATGAATATACACGTCGTTTGATATGCGACTTGTAATTACAAAGTCTTGGTTTCCCGTGCTCAGTTGAACCAACTCCTTGTTTTTTGCATTTTGTGCAGTAAGCTATGTAAATGAGGTTAGGTGTAGTGCAAGTGATGGCTTTGTGAATTTTGAATACTTTCCCTGCTGCATTACATCGGAAAGAATCGACTTTATCAACAAAGTTGTTGCAGGAGTCGCATTTTCTTTTGCACGGTTGGTAACCACGAATCTCCTCACAAGATCTCTTGATAGTTGGTGAGTATGGATCAGCACGGACCATTAACTGCTTCAGATTGGGAAGGTTCTTGAAGACAACTCCTACTGAGCCTTCTGGAAATATTTTTGACAAAGTTGGGGTATCGAGAAGATGAAGGTGGCGTTTAACAATTTGTTTTATGTTGGGACCACGTGGATTAAATTGGGTCGAAAAGAGTGTACGACGGATGTTAGGTGTATCGCTCTTTTTCAATTCACGAATTTCCTCTCTCGAACGGTTAGCAATATTACCGAAGCTTTCTTGAATAACTTTTGGATTGTGGTCACGTGCTGCAAGATAAGCCTGGTACTCTTTGGATTTAGCTAGGAATGTATCCTTTGACGAACAGATTCTACGTAGCCGGACGGCAACTCCTTTCGATATACCATTTATGGTTCCTTTTGGGTGACAGGATGAACCATGCAAGTAAAGATGGCTGTCAGTTGGTTTGCTGTAAACAGTCGTTTGTAAAGTGTTGTTATGCTTTACAATTTTCAGATCAAGAAAGCAAATTTGATCACCACCAATTTCCATGGTGAATTTTATTCCTGGCAATAAAGAGTTAAGTAATTGAAGAAATTCATTTAATCTTTCAACTTCACCACACCAAATTGCAAGACAATCGTCCCTGTATCTGCCAAAGTAGTCAAGTTCAGAATAGGTGCCATTTTTCTGGGATTCGGTAACAATATTGTCGACATTTTCAATGGCAATATCGGAATACGAACATGAGTTGGCAGCACCCATAGCAGTTCCATTGGTTTGGATCATATGGTTACCGTCGAACATAGAATTGTTGTGGTGTAGGCATATCTCAAGCGCTTCTATAAGACAATCAGTCGAAGGAAAATTAGTATCTCGTGATTCAAGTGCTTTCCTAACTGCTTCCATTCCTATTTCATTGTCGATGCTAGGGAACATATTAACTATGTCGAATGAAACAAGGACAGCGTTATCAGGAATGCCTTTTTCGTTAAGTTGATCGATAATTTTTAGAAGGTGTTGAGTGTCACGTATACGAGTAGGTATTTTCTCAGCTAACGGAGCGCAATGTTTCTCAACGAAGATAGCAAGATTTTCAATTGCTGTATTGCAGCCTGTGGTCAGAAGTCGCACAGGTATACCATCTTTATGGGTCTTATACAACGTTGAATTTTTGCCCGGTTGTGCATTCTCGTTAACAATAAATTCAGCCCATTGTTTTGAAAGCTCTTTACGTTGATACCATTTACTCACAAAGTCCTTCACTGTCTGGATATGTTTTTGTGTAGGGTCTTCGTCAATTTGCTCAAAATTGCTGCGGTCAATTTGAACCTTAGCTTTTTCTCGGTCAGTTTTCTTATCTACAAAAACAAAACGGTTTCCTTTATCTTGGATGCGAAGTATCTTTTCATTGTCAGGATCGTGCAAGTTTTCTTTCCAAACATTAAGGGCTTTCAGTTCCGGTTTTGATATGTTAGATTTCGTCCATTGTCTCCTTGTGTCAGAAAAAATTTCCTCTTCAACCCTTGAAAGAAAGGTTTCAATTTCCGGAAATTTGCTTTTTGGAGCGACAGATGTAGTTGGCTTGGGTAAATAAGGAGGATCGGTGCTTTTAGAAATTAGTACGTGATCGTTAGTTTCTTTATCAGCGTGGAAAAATGCACGAGCTCGTATTTTGTGCTTGAAGTTGTCGAAGTCCTTAAGAACCTTGTACCAATTCATACTTGAAGGAGTTGGAATGAAAGAAGGCCCCCTACTGCAAAGCGATGCGATATTAGGGTCAATTTCAGAATCTGTAAGGTTAATCGGTTCGTAGGTAGGTATGGAAACATCATCAATAAGAGCGTCTTTCTCCATTCTGGCTATTTCATTAAATTTATTGACAGTGGAATCCGTAAATAATTTAACGTCTTTAAAATTCTCTGAAATATTCAACAAGTCACGTTTGTACTTAGAAAATCTCCTTTTCTTGAGAACAGTGGTAAAACTTTCTTTCCTAATCAACATTTTTCCTTTTAATTCTGTCAAAGTGTCATTCGGTATGTCATTCTCAAGAATAGATGAGAGCATATTCCTGGCTTTTTTGGAACAATTATTCGTTATGTTCTCAACATTGAAGTTCGGAATGTTATGGTGGTAATTTATTCTAAATCCTTTTGGTATAGCTCCGTGGTGTAAATAATTAGTAACAAAAGTCATGTGATGGTTATATCTCACAATATCACATGTAAGTTTTATACATTTTCTGCAAATCCTCTCCAGGTCGTGAATATCATAGTAAACTGCTTCAAGGGTGTAATAATCCAGCAAAATAAACAATGCATTCGACACAGGAAATATGCCAAACCAACACTGACAAACTCCATTTATACATTTATACATTTATATATATACATATATACATACATGTATATACATGTACATTTCCTGACGAGTGAGTAAAATCAGGAAACGGGCTTGTCGAAATGGTCAGTGTAGTTTTTTTATTCTTTCCAACTTATTATATCTCTTTTACATATATTACATATATATAACTTGTAGCTAACAGCTAAAATACGTTGATGTGCTAACATGAAAGGAAGCTTAGTGTAAAATTAATCTGTTACATCTTGAAACAACTCAAATGGTGGTCAGGAATTACCTTGACCGGCAAACATAAACATACAAAAAATATAATGGTGAATGGGGATGCTCACCCAGTCTAATGTCCCTTTTCCTGTGACCAGAAAAATAGGTATCATCAGTGTTCTCGTACATTCACAGTATAACTGATCCAAAACGTGTCATATTACAAGACACTCTCTCGAGATTCATGCAATCCTTCGGAATCTGTTAGCGATGAACTCCAAAACCCACTATGGTAAATGTTGTTGAATTCCAACCATTCAATCAAAGTAGAACAAAAGTAAATGGGCAGCATGATTTGGTGATACAGACTTCACGATCACAATTTGACAGTATGGATGAAGGTCCTAGGACTGCTGAAAGTTTCTGTTCTACCAAAACGTTGAGGAACTTGTGTATTCCGATTTTACGTTTCACTTTACTGATAGCTTCCTTGGTCACATAATCTACACAAAGTAAGATATGTCCACTGCATTTGATGGTTCTCGTAGTGTGTATCCCACCATTTTCTATCAGTTTAAGACAGACCGCTGTTCAATATGACATCCAGAAATCGACAGAGGTTTCTATTTCGTTGACCGAAGTTTCATTCATAATGGCTAGACATTAAATTTATACGCATATGCTTCAGTGCCTTGGACTTTAGTATATGATATGTTCATTATTTAATCACTCGTGATTTTTGTGCACTCCTTGCCAGGTCGAGATATGGTGATGTTGTCCGTATTGCCATCAAATAGTAAATAGCCAGCGGCTTTTGTGATGTCATTTAAGCCAATATTGACCGTCTCGCTTGTTTTATTTCATACATAGTTGAAACTAATTTCAGGTGTGGGTATGATGCATCTTATTATGCACTTCGCACTTGGAGCGACTTCTATACTTCCATATAGTTTTAGAAGCCTAACTTTTCATTTCATCACCTCCGGTGTCAGTTGCTGAAACCCTTTCTGACTCGGATTGCTGATCAGTTTGTAATATCCATTTTTGCTCAATAATATATTGGCTGTTGCCACCACGATATCTGCCAGATCTTTTTTATTGACCTTACATCTTCCCATACCCTGTACTGTGCAACGGATCTTTTTTTATCAATTGTACATCTTCTACTTTGACCTTTTTCTGACGGAAAAGAAGCACGATACTTCAGTAATTTTTAGTGGAATTACCAGAGATTTAGAGAATTGTCAGAAATATGAATTATCAGAAATAGGTTTGAAAACTGGAATCACAGTGAAGGCGCACAGTGTGAAATAACATCATCATCACTTGTCTCACACACTTTTTTGATATTATAGCTTCGTTACAATAGATTGATGATACATCTCCTCTGCAGTTTCTCTACAGACCCCTTATGTACACTAATGGTCTTATTTTGTTTTGACCATATCCTGTAGACTAACAATCCTTCTGAATCATTTTTACCCGAAATTCCATTTCTGTTGTTTTTTATATTCTGAATTTTTTGTACTTATATCCAGAGCCCTACTTTATATTATCATTGAACTTCCCCCAGCTCTCTATTCACTCTTTATTTCTCTCAGCAGATATGTGGTATTTTCTGCTTTGCGTAGCTTTATAAGCTTTTGATAATGGCCCTTCAAGCCATTTCCAATGGTTTGCTCTTGAACCGTGTAAACAGTATTGTCTATTCTTTATTTTTATTTACTGGCTTTGTGTAATGAAATTGTGTGATGGCTGGTCTTAACAGTGCAAAACGAGAAAGTATGTCCAATCAAGTGAGCTCTTGTTCACAATTTACTAATAAATCCTTTCTCTTCTCTGTACGTCTCAAAAAATGACACTATCAGAAGTGTATCACTTCATTTCCCGCAAACTATATCCTTTCTTGTCTTCATGAATAAGTATCAAGACACAACATGAATAGTGAATGGTCTATTTTCTTTTAATACAATTTGTCAACGTCTCACTTTATTTAGTAAAATCAAACGTTTGGTTTCCATTTTAAAAAATCATACGTTTCTAACCAAAGATAGCATTAGAAAAAAAGACATTTTGTGTGACTAAATGATTTTACTTCATTTCGACGTTTCGGTCACTCACTTCTACCATTAACTAGAACTGAAAGTATCTTAATATCCTACCCATGTTTTCACGTTAGTGAAATCACATCTTTCCAACCCTCACAATTATCTGCTAATTTAATAAACTCGTTACTTGAGACCCTGCTGTCCAACTTTTCAAACTGTTGAAGTATGTTAATCTTGGTCCACTTGACCCCTTTTTTCTCCAACCTTTCCAATCAGATTAAAAATTCAATAGCCTTGTGTTTGCTGTGCGCATTTTTTATCATCCTCTCGCTCTCTCTCTCTCTCTCTCGCTCTCTCTCTCTCTCTCTCTCTCTCTCTCTCTCTCTCTCTCTCTCTCTCTCTCTCTCTAGGTGCCGTATCTATTCCAGACTTTGGCGATCATGTTTCTCCACAAATTCTTATCTCTCATCATGTGTAGCAGATCTCCAGCTTTTACCTTTTCCATCTCACTTGCTGATATACACGTTTAAATATGCGATTTAAGACTTCCCAAGTATGTTAATCTTTGACTTCCTCTACTTTTTTTGCCTTCAATACATAAACCTCATCTGCCTTTTACGGATTGTTTTTATCAGACATCTTTCTGCTCCAGCTTTCCTCAAAATTGCCTCATTTGTTTGATGGTCTACCCATGATATTCTTATAATTCTCCTCTAAAACCACACTTAAATACCTCCTAGTCTCTTTTGCATTCATAGTTATATTGTCCAGCACTCACAACTATATTCACAACCATATAGTTGATGTTACATTACCTTCCAGTACCCTCTTCTTTGTAGCCATTGATATTTTGCGATGTTTCAAGATCTTCGGTAATCTTTCAAAAGTATATTTTGCAATCCCTATCCTTCTTTTGATTTTCATATCACACTTGCCACTCTCAACAGAGAGTGGCAAGCTACCTAAGTAATTGAACTTATCAAATTGCTGTATGGAGTCATTTTGAATATACAACTTGCACCTGGGATTTTAGTTCTAACTTATCATTATGCATACTGTTTACATGCAATTTATTTCCAGCTCTTTCCTTCTACTTTGCTCAACTATTTCATCTAGCAACCTTTGTAAACCTTGTTCTGAGCCTGCAACCAGTGTTGAGTCGTCTTCAAATCGGATATTGTTGAAATTATGACCTTTTACAGAAAAAGCTTCCAAATCTTCCATGCCTTGAAAAATATTTTCACCATTAAGGTTGAATAAATCAGGTAAAATACACATCTTTGTCTTACTCCTCTCTTAACCTTGATGTAATCACTCACCTCATTATCCGCTCTCATACGAGCAGTTTAATCCCAGTATAGATGTCATATAAAGCGTAAATCCTTCTCATCCAGGTCTAATCCCTCAAGATCATTAAATAGCTTTTTATACTGCAAGCTATCAAAAGCTTTGGTGTAATCAATAAGACAAACATGCAGATCTCTTTGCATTTCTATCGCTCTTTCTGACAGCATCCGTACCATAAAGATGGCATTTCTGGTACCAGTATCCTCCATGAATCGACATTGTTCTATACCTATCTCTTGTCTGATTTTTCCCCCGGACCTCTGCATAAGGATCTTCAAAATCAATTTGACTACATGATTCATAAGGCTAATGGTTTGATGCAACTCACATTCTATTGCAGCAGGTTTCTTGGGCAAAGCAATGAAAGTTGACTAACTAAGATCTTCTGATATTTCACCACCATCATAAACTTCGTTTGGCAACCTCTCAATTCCAAAGTCTTCTAACGATGTTAACATTTCTGTAACAATCTCATCAGGTCCTGCAGCTTTGTTCCTTTTCATTTTGCGAAGTGATGCCTCCACTTCTGATCTTAGAATAACAGGCCCATCCATATTCTTTTGTATTGAGGGTTTCTATCCTCTGTCATATTGGTACATGTCAATGATATATTCACTCCATCGTATTAGCACTTTTTCCTTTTCTATTACAACACTTCCATCTTTGGATTTGTTAAACCCAGATGATGTAAAAGATTTGTGACCACTGATCTCTTTAATCTTCGTAGACATCTCTGCTGGATCTCTATGTCCACACTGCTCAGTTTCCTCACAACTTGCTTTTAACTATTCTTCCTTTGCCAGATGACATTTGACCCTGATTTCCTGATCAATTTGTTTATATTCTGAACTTTCTCTGTTAGGAGTCTGCTGCCTCTCTGTCATCAAATCTAGTATCTCTGTTGTTATCCATTTGTTCTTTGATTGTTTTCTCTTTTTTTGGCAATACTTTGTTTGTAAAAGACCAGGATGGCAAAGTGCTCACAGAAGATATTGACATCAATACAAGATGGAAACAATATTTTGACACCCTGCTTAACACCATGAATGTCAGGAAAGAACTTCAGGAGATCCCTGGGACAGAAGGGCCAATCCCGATAGTAACAGAGGAAGAAGTAAGAAAACAACTGCAGAAGATGGCAAACAACAAGGCGACGGACCGGATCAACTACCCATTGAGGTGATCAAACAGATGAAAGAAAAGGGCGTGAAATGGACGACGGCCATGCTGGCAGATGTCCAGAGACACGGAATTTCAGAGATCTGGAAATCCAGCACCACCACACCACTCCACAAGCAGAAAGGGGACCCCCTCAGTTGTAACAACTGCCGGGGCATCAAGTTACTCAGTCATTCGCTCAAGCTATGGGAGACGGTGATTGAGGCGAGACTGCGAGAGGTTGTTGGTATCAGCGAAAGGCAATACGGCTTCCAAAAGGGGAAATCGACCACTCAACCAATGTTCTGCTTGCGGATGCCGAAGGAAAGGTTCAGAGAATTCAACAAGAGTCTTCATCTGGTGTTTGTCGACACAGTGCCAAGGGAGCTGATTTGGTACTGTCTGAGGAAAAGATCGGTTCCAGAGAAGTACATCCGGATCATCCAGGATATGTACAACGGATCTACAACCAAGGTGAAAAAAATGGTCGGTGAAAACAACGACATCCACATAAGGGTAGGATTACATCAACGGTCAGCACTGAGCCCTTTTCTGTTCATAGTCATCCTGGACGTCATCACAGAGGAGATCAGAGAAGAGGTTCCATGGAGAATGCTTTTTGCAGACGACCTCGTGTTGTGTGACGAGAATGCACAAGACATGAAGGGGAGGTTGGAAGTATGGAGAAAGTGTCTGGAAGGCGGAGGGCTAAAACTAAGTAGAACGAAGACGGAACACTTAGTGCCAGCAAACGACCAGGTGAACATCAAGCTAAGCGAATACAACAAGAAGACACACACTGACCTTCCCCAAACTACAACTTTCAAGTACCTTGTAACAACAATTCATCAGCAGGGAGGCTGTGGTGCTGAGGTCGACAAGCGGATAGGCAAAGCATGGGAAAGATGGCGCAGTTTAACTGGTGTCCATTGCGACAAGAAAGTCCCAACGAGGCTGAAGATGTTGCTATACAAAGTTTGCATACGACCGGCAATAATGTATGGCAACGAAANGAAAGGCAATACGGCTTCCAAAAGGGGAAATCGACCACTCAACCAATGTTCTGCTTGCGGATGCTGCAGGAAAGGTTCCGAGAATTTAACAAGAGTCTTCATCTGGTATTTGTCGATCTGGAAAAGGCTTATGACACAGTGCCAAGGGAGCTGATTTGGTACTGTCTGAGGAAAAGATCGGTTCCAGGAGTACATCCGGATCATCCAGGACAGGATCAGAGAAGAGGTTCCATGGGCAATGCTTTTTGCAGACGACCTCGTGTTGTGTGACGAGAATGCACAAGACATGGAGGGGAGGTTGGAAGTATGGAGAAAGTGTCTGGAAGACGGAGGGCTAAAACTAAGTAGAACGAAGACGGAACACTTAGTGCCAGCAAACGACCAGGTGAACATCAAGCTAAGCGAATACAACAAGAAGACACACACTGACCTTCCCCAAACTACAACTTTCAAGTACCTTGTAACAACAATTCATCAGCAGGGAGGCTGTGGTGCTGAGGTCGACAAGCGGATAGGCAAAGCATGGGAAAGATGGCGCAGTTTAACTGGTGTCCATTGCGACAAGAAAGTCCCAACGAGGCTGAAGATGTTGCTATACAAAGTTTGCATACGACCGGCAATAATGTATGGCAACGAAACATGGCCACTCACACAGAGTATGGAGAATCGCCTGAGTACCACCGAAATGAAGATGCTGCACTACATCCACAGCATCAGTCTGGAAGAATATCGAAGGAATGAAGACATCCGGAAACTGGCAGGGGTAGTGCCAATCAGTACAATTTTGAGAAGAAAGAGATTGGAGTGGTACGGGCACGTAAGCAGGCGAGGAGAGCAAGAGGGTCACCAACATGAAAGTAGAAGGAAAGAGAGGGCGAGGCCGGCCGAAGTACCGATGGCGAGACACCATCCAGAATGACATGAAGCTGTGGAATCTGGAGCCATCCGACAACCAAGAGCGAGAAAGATGGAGAGCACTGCTCAAGAGAGGAGCGTTGCAGACACCCGCGACCCGGTAAGGAACAGCGGAGAAGGTGAGAAAGTTGGGAAAGATTCTTTCTAGTACTGGTGTGATATTTTTCACCAGACTCGTGTAATTGCCCAAATTTTGACATTTTTTATTACAGTTGTAATCATTTCTTTTCATCGGCCAAGCGAAAAGCACAGAGATTCTTCCAGACAGATGTGTAACGCAAATTACTTTACGGACCTCCTTAAACAAAAATATTGTGAATTTGAGGACCTCTCCAAATAAAAAACAACAGGGAAGGTGTTATTTACCGCTTGCGTACATTCGAAAGAGTTAAAAAACTAAAACGGGACAACGAGAGCAAAAGTAATCTATTCCTCTATCTCGAAATCGTTCTGTTTTGGGATTTTTTTCCACTTTCCTGACATCACCACGAGGTCGTACTTAAATATATTTCTTAAAGAAGGCACATTGTCTCTTCATGTTTTGAAGCACCGCATCTGGCAAATTAGTTAATGAGTAGTGCAAAGCACTTTTCGGGGAAAGTGATAAAAGTATGGTAAGTGTGATAACATATTTCATTCAACGTTTTCTCCCTTTTTGGTATTGATCACGAAGGAAGGATTTTGAATATTTGAATCCCGAATTTTTCAGCACGAAGTAAGTGAAGTGCTGTTAAAACTTGAGTGCAAATTCCTAAATTATCCCAAAATTGACAAATTCTGATCGAGGAATCCCAAATTGCAAACAAATTTCTAACTGTGGGAAATTTTTTTGAAGGAAATAGTAATATTTGGATAATTTTGAATTTTTTGGGATTGTTGAGATTTTCAACCAAGACATTCTTTGCGATTATTACATTTTCTGCGCAATATTTTGGTAATGGAGAAGGGGAACAAAAGTATTTTAGAAACGGTGAGTGTTTATCCATAGAAAAACGTTATAAATTATTGTTGTACAAGAGCAAGGTGTATATATAAATATATACACCTTGCTCTTGTACGGGGCGAAAGCCTGACACATCGATTTTTTTTGTCCCGAGATTTCAGATATGTTGCAATAGCCTCAGCCTCTTTGCTTCATAGAAGTTCGATGTCAGTGCCATCGTCTATTATTTTTTGTCATCACTACAGCTATATTGTTTTGAAAACCTACTGAAACCAACATATTAGCTAGAGAATCCATAACTCACAAACAACACTGCTGATCACAATGCAAAAGTTGGCTATCGCGAGGAGCAAAAAATGATCATTTTGTCACCGACTTATTTGTGTGTTAGCTGTATCGGACTATAGCTGTATTACTATTGTTATTATTATTATTATTATTATTTTTATTATTATTTTTATTATTATTATTCTTCCTACTATTCCTTTTTAGTAATTTATTATATGTAAGTATGTTGTAGTTACCCTTTGTTGGCCCCATCTTCAGGGAAGGCTGAAGCTACCATAATTTGAAAACTAATTACGTTAAGACAATTTATCTCAACAATCCAGATGACATATTTCTTATTATGGATTCACAGTAGCATAACACAGTTTTGCATTTCCTTTTACAGTATCAAATACACTTTTTAATGAGCAACTTGACTTACAAACAGCCCTCAAGAGTTGATTATGAGTTCCTTATTCTCAGCATGTGGAAAGACATGCACCAACACACTCCTGTAAAACCCTTCAATTTTCAAAAAACTAATTGGCTCATCTTGATGTTCTTCATTGCATTCATATCTGCTTTACTACACCAACTGAATTGCCTAAGTAATACACCCACTAATATTTTCAAAATTAGTTGGTGACAAAATTTGACAATACAGAAAATTATCCAAATTTGCCTGAGGTCAGACTTTCATAAAATCCTCAAATGTTCTGAACCAGTGCTTGTATTCTTTTGCTGCAGTAGATAAGTTGGGTAAAGTCTTTTTTGCCTTAATGCTCTATTTTTGTTTTTGGAAAATTATGCTAGTCATTGATAAAGATGATAAAATTGTCATAGAACTGTAGAGAAGCTCTTTTTTAGTTTAGGAAGATTATTACTACGTTATAACTAAATTAAACAAAAAATAATAAATTGGTAGGAAAACACAATAGAACACATTTCAACTTGTACTTTGACTGGACAGAATTCCACTGGGGCAAGGCTTGTTGCCTGCAGAAACCTGCTCACAATATTAATCAGTCTGCTTTAATCACTTTTCTGTCTACTGTTACTTTATTTCTGGTTTTTCATCCATCTAATGATAAACTCTGAGCATCAAGTTGTGCCTCCCCATGCTATATGCCTTATGGTGGTCAAAAAATTCAACTGCTTAAGTTTGTAACTGTTGCTCTCTAACCTTACCCATATGGTGTTATTGTTGAGCAGCTGTTCCTAATACTCTGGATTTACTCAGTTCTTCCATTTTTAGTAAAAGTATTTCTCCATGTGTGCATTTAAAGCACTGTGGTATCTCCTCCAGTTATTCAACCCATTGTTGAAAGAATTTTTGTACTTAGCACCATCCCCTTTCAGTTCTACCACCAGTAGTTTGATATTCTCTCAATACCAAGCACAAAGGAATTCTTATATTTCTTCACTGTATTTGGCAGTTTCTTTGAAGAAATCATAAATTATTGTACATCTGAAACTTCTTTTCTTTTCCTGTGCTACTGCTGCCCTTTAATTTTCTTTGTACTGTTTTAGTGTAGTCGTCTCATATTCCTGCCCAAAATTGTTTAAAAAATTAGTGATTTCTGGTACCATTCCTTCCTTTTTTTTGGTTCATTGTCTTTATCTCTGAAAGATGCTTTCATCTTCCCTAAACATCCTGTTATTTCATATTCTTGTATACCTAATTTTTACTAGTTTAAGCTTTGCTAAATGTCTTACCACACCAATTGCCTTTTCTTGACTTCTATCAGATCTCTGTTTCTCTTTAGTTGATGTGCCCATTTTTTTTCTTGTAGTTTTATATGAACTGATTTTTACACTAAAACTAATTTCTTCTAGACCAAATGCATTACATGGATGTTTACTTTTCACATATGTTTTCCCCAATACCAATACATGTGCACTTCTGTAGGAAGTGTTATTTACAACAACACATTAATACACTCTAATCTCTTCCCCCTTAAGATATTCAAGTAATAATTTGTTTATAGCAAATAAACAAAACAGTAATATGGTGGGTTACCTAATAGTAACAATTACCTTGTAAAAGGGTTATTCTGAGATTTTGACCTAGCAAAATCTATAAATTTTGTAGACAGCTATGTGACATTTACCCTGATCTCAATACTTTTGTGATGAATCACCAACTAAGTCACTTTTAGTGTTACCTTCAATGTTATGTTCAATTTCTTGTTTACTGTCTATTGCAAGACTTCAAGAGGAATTAGGGAATTTGTTTTGAATATATTTATAGAAATTTATTAAACTTCTTGTATACTGAATTCTTTCTGCTGATTCAACTTAAACAGTATTGCTGTTCCTTTGAACAAGGGTTACTGGTTTTTCACTGAATTTTGTAGACATTTTGTTTTTCATTGGGTGTTTCATTAAAAAAATTTTCTCCAACTTCCTTTTTACACTCCCTTGCATTGTGTGTCTTCTCTACATGATCTTTCCCATTCTGTGTATTTTCATTAAATCTATTTAACTACAGTTCTTGTAGCTTCATTTAGTATGGTTAACCATATAGTAATTCTGCTTGGTATGCATTTGTTGTAGTATGAGGTGTGCTGTGATCATCATCATCATCACTGAGTAGCTTGTCAGCCTGATGGACTTTCCATAAATTGCTTTTATTTCCTAATTTATTAGTCCATAAGTTTTCTAACAATGAGAATTTTTGGCAAAAATCATTTTCTACATGTATTATGTTGTAGCGTAACTCTGTGTACCCGGTAACCATGTATTGTGGTGACATCTATTGTGTCTGATGGATATCAATAAAATGATATCCGGGTATCGACAGTTCCCGGATGTATGCTTTTCGTTGAAAGAACGTTTATATTTTTCTGCTGTGAGGATCCACCTCAAAAACACTAAGAAATAGCTTAGACAACAAACCTAACATATGGCGACGAGGATTTGTGAAACTCTGACACCTGTGACCGGATTTTTT
>RDPX01000273.1:747783-780158 GCA_003991215.1 Morbakka virulenta
TGAACATTTGTGTTGGTACGAACATTTTTTAGATTTAGTTGTAACTTTGTAGTTAACTGGTGATTTTCTCAACATTTGTGTTTCAAACTTAACGGGGAGGATATGTTGTAGCGTAACTCTGTGTACCCGGTAACCATGTATTGTGGTGACATCTATTGTGTCTGATGGATATCAATAAAATGATATCCGGGTATCGACAGTTCCCGGATGTATGCTTTTCGTTGAAAGAACGTTTATATTTTTCTGCTGTGAGGATCCACCTCAAAAACACTAAGAAATAGCTTAGGACAACAAACCTAACATATTACACCATACTGTAGTAATATGGTGCATCTTTAACATCTTTGACTACTTGAACTTCTTTGTATTTTGGGCCAGGCAGACAATTTGGTGTTTTATGGAAATTTGTCATAACTGTATTAAATTTTTGAATTTTTAGAGTTGACACAAATTAGTTAAAGGGTCATCCTCTTAAGTGTTCTCATAGTTTGACCCATTGCAATAATCAAATAATCCAGGTTAAATAATGCTTAAATAATTTTAGGAAATTTTATTTGTAATATAGTTGCCCTTGCATGCTCATGCTGATGTTGAAAAACAAAAAATATTGTATTGATTAAGTCAATTCATTTTTATTGTTTTGTGGATGGGGAGAAAATATGTTGGTGGAGAATTAAACTCAAACTCCTATTCAGCAACTGAACCACTAAGACTTGAATCAAATGCTGTAAACTAGAGTTGTGTGGGAAATTTTTTTTCCAGTTTTGTATGTCTGTAGTCCTACACAAATTATGGTTCTTCACATTTTTCAGAATATAATTTAGGATTTTAGTAATATTGGTATAAAAAATACAGAGATGGGTTTTATTGTGTTCTTTTTTAAATTTTAGTGATACCATCATTTTACAGGTTTCCATCCTCTGCTTATCTCATTTCTGGCTACCAAAGAATTTTTAGATAATGGTTGAAAATTTATTTTCTGACTTTACCCTGTTTCCCACTTTTATGTATTTTACAAACATAATTAGCATCACTTTTTGTTTGCTTAAGATGGAAGGTATACATTATAAAGGTCACAACATCCTTTTGGCTTTTATTGCAATTGGTCATATGGAGCTTGACCAAAGTGCCCTACTAGCCCAGTGCCAAATTTGAATAGGATTTGGATAATTCAAAGTGAATACTCTGTCAGGATGTTGTTTTTATGAGCTGGTGGTAACAACCATGCCAAGCCTTATGCTTTTTTTAACCTTACTTTGGACAGGCTATGACAGAAGCTATAACATTTACTGTAAGTTTGTATTTTTCAGTGAATTTTGAAACCTTTATTATAGCTTTTAATATTTCTGCCTAATTTTCTTCACTAAAAAGGCTTTCCAATAGTATTTTTATGGATGATTTTGTTGTGGGTTTTTTTCATTAAGTCACATTAGAAAAGCCTTGTATTTTATGTAAATGAATTTCAAATCTGCCAGCTATGCTTGCATTTCTTTTTTTCACACTTGGCTATTGGAAACACTGATCTAAATGTTATGTTTCACCCTAAAAAAAGATGAAAAAAGCATACCTAGTCTTAGTTAGAATTTGGACATCATTTTAAGTTTGAAACTATTTGAAACAATTTGAAACTAATAGTGAATTATCACATTGATAGCCTATTGATAGGAGAGAGAGGTATATATAGCTGTACAGTTTTTTGAACCAATTTTTTTTGTTCACATCTATTTTCTGAATAGGAACTGGAGATGGATTTTTATTGGACTTGGAATGGAAAGAAAGTTGATGATATAACTTTACTAGATTACCAGAAAAATGTCATTCTACGTTGCAATTACCGTCTTGTTGGTGGGAAAGGAGGATTTGGCTCAATGCTTCGAGCATTAGGTGCACAGATTGAAAAAACAACAAACAGAGAAGCATGTAGAGATTTAAGTGGAAGGCGAATGAGAGATGTCAACAATGAAAAGAAGTAAGTAAACAATTGTTTTAAAATTTTTTGAATGAGAAGTACTATCAGACAGAGCATTTTTTTATTTGCCTCAAATTGAATTTAAACAGTATGATGGTTTAACCTTCTCTATTTTTATTAAGTGATAATAAAAGTCCTAGCCAGCCACTTGGTAAATATCTAGCATGGCAAGTCATATTGTTTTTTCCTTTCTTTTTTTTTAACAAAGTTGAAAAATTATACTTACAAAGTAGTTTTAGAACCAGATCTAGATTCAGGTTCCACTCATCTTTTACTCAAACATAGATCTACAACCCTGAATCCAGGTAGATGTATCAAGGCCTTGGTAAGGGTAAGTATAATAAAGTTTATTTAATGTATCTTACATACAGTATTATTTAGTGAGATTGCCCCAGTCTATTTCAATTATTTCTATTAATGAATATTTATTTGCCACAGGATTACCATTTCATTAATAAATGCTGTTTTCCAAGTGGTTCCTGTGGGTCCTGTCCATCTATGAGAGAGTTTATTGGAATGGAATCAGCAGAGCACTGTCAGTTCTACTGATGTAGTCTGTGCACCTTTATTCATAACCACTACACTGCAAAGGTGTATTCAGTAGATACAGAGATATTATACTTGATGTTAGCAAAGGTAGCAACTCTGAATTTGCTCCATGCCCATCAGATGTGTTCGATAATTACCCTCTTTCTGCCACCACCCATTTAGATCATATTGCCCAAGGAAAAGAAGTTGCCTGCAGCTTTTTTGTCAACTTTGAACTCAGAATCAGGTCTCGTATAAATAGTTCTAACATTTCCTTGGCAACAAATGCATATGAACTGTAGGTTTTCAGTAAGGTAGCAAAGTACTTTATAACAGCAGTGATAGAAAGTGGGAACAATCAGCACAGAGGATTGAGATTTAGGATATAATTTATTAAGCAATTTATCATGCTAATTATTGCCTGTCTTACATTATTGATCTTATTTAGTTAACCTTGATAATCAAGCTATGGTCTCAGACACTGAAATAAGTACAGAGACTAGCTTAAAATGTGGTGACCACTGACTTTTTGCCAAAACTAAGCTGGAGCTCTTAGAAAAGGCAAGTGTTTGTTGCCTTTTTATTGCCATTCTCTTGCTGACATAATAGTTCCATGTGATGATGGTTGTAGTTTATGAGAGGGGTCTAGTATCTCATAATAACCACCATATGATAACCTCATTTAACCCATTCCGATTTTATTTGACAATGCATTATCAGGTTCACAAGCATCTTTTGTTTCTATTACATGCCTCAAACAACGAAATTCCTTGACTTCCTTTATTTCATTATTTCCAGGTATGTAATTGTTCTCAAGTATTTAACCTCTGCACTTTTTACAAGTTGGAAGGTGTTCTCAGTAATTTACAGTTCAGAGCTACAAAGGAAAATCAGTACTTTGCAGAGTTAAAGAACTAAACATAAGTCCATTTGCTGGTGGTTAGAATGAACTGTTTCCAGAACTAAGACATGCAAAAGACTGAATTTTCCAAAATTAATTGTAATGTAATGAAGGAGAGACATGCATATAATACTATACCTATATTTTTGATTGATTAAATTTTCATGGGGCCAGAAATAAAATCACACATTAGACAGTAACATTTTTATGCACACAGCCCTCCTTCTTCTCTGCTTACACTGTTAAGAAATATAAGCTAGTTTTTGTATACCTCATGTAATATGACATACATTTCTAATTTTCTCTGTTTGAGGACACTCTTAACCACCAAAAGTGATTTAGATCAGCTTAAATATGTTACATATAGACTAAACAAAGTGAACAATACCAATTTTGAAACTGTACCTGATCAATGAATAGTTACTTGATCATAAATGAAGGATGAAGCCACGTTAGTTTAATCAACAATAAGCATCCAACACCATAGCATAAACTAATAAAGAAAAGGAAAGGACCTGTGAATTTTTAAAACTCATATTGGATGCATAGCAGCTTAGTTCTACCCAAACAGTGCCAGGGTTATTTTTGTGGATTTTATTACTGCTTCAAATTGTTTTACTTTTCGATATATCATATGGCCTTTTAGGATTACAGACTGGCTCAGTAAACAGACAGAAAAAGAGGAAGAGAGGAAAAGAAAAAGGCAGGAAAAGTTAGAAAGGATCGTTAACCCACCAAAACATATAATGGATTCTCAAGCCTATGTTCACAGCATTCAGGAGACTGCTGAAGAAATAGATGATGCACTCCAAAAAGGTATGTAATCAGTTGTAATTTTCAAGCTTGCCATTTAACTTTTTGGTTGTTGCTCATTTTATAGAGATTTAGAATTTTGCCAGTGGCCTAAAAATTACAAGGTATTTCCTCTTTTGAGAGACCAACTTCAGTCATTGATATTATTTTTTCGTAGAACCATCAGCTCAAGGTGAGTAGTAACCTTGTACTAAATTAATAGTCCCAAACCCTTTTTTGCAAAACAATGTTGCCTTTTTTTATTTAAAACTAGTGAAAGCTAGAAGAAATGTGACCAAGAATCCAAAGAAAGGTGTGCAGTGTGCAACTTATAAAAGAACAAAGTACAATTGAAGGAATGTGAAATAATTTTTGTTGTAAAAGTACCCAGGCTTGGTGTAATAGATGATTCCTCTATAAAATGGAAAAGTAAAAACAAGTATTTTGATCCAAGAATATAAGGTCATGAAACTGTATTATTAAATACATAACAATCTGTGTAAAATAACAAATTTAGAAAATTAATATATTTTACATGCAGGAAACATATACTTAACATTACATGTCGAAAATTAATCACTGTAAAACACCTCATTTGTTACAGAAAACAACCTATGAGATACAGAGGGAAAATGTCATTAGAAATGTTGAAGCATGAGGAGCGGTGGCTTAATGGTTAGTGCAACTGCACAGTAACCAAGAGTTCTGGGTTCGATTCCCTGAGCTGTCAAGGAGAATTTGGAACTTTGAAAACAAAAAAAATAGCCATTGGTTGGCGTCAGGAAGGGCATCCGGTTAAGAAATTCCTCACTGTTAAATCAAAGTCCCTCTGAAGGGCACCGTCTGAGCCCCAATTGCTTGGGGAAATGACATTAAAATTAAAAAAAAAATATGTTGAAGCAGAGATTTGTCTTGATTTGAATTTAACAGAAACCTCACAAGATGGAAAAATCTGATATTGAAAAATGTGATGCTATCAATATTAAATGGTGAAATGTGGTAAGAAAAATGTCATGTTACCAGTGTTAAATGGTGAAATCTGGTTTGCAAAAATGTCATGTTACCCATATTAAATGGTGAATGCTGGTATAGAAAATTTGGTGTTATCGATGGTATATGGGGATAACACTGATGGTGAGGAGGAAGAGGAGAAGGTTTGGCGGATGATGATGATGATGACGATTATGGTGATGATGATAATGAAGGTGATGGCGATGATGATAAACAATGGCAATTTGTATGTCTGTAGATCCATCAAACGCAACACAGTGGAGCATTCATACAGAAGTAGGTCACAACGTTCATGACCTTATGGAAGTTAAAAAGTTAGGTTTGATTTTCGATGATCATGGGGCAATGGATGGAAAATTGGCCCTTAAGTTACGGTGAAAACACTTTTTGCTGTCCAAGCATTTCTTGTGGCTCCATGGCCTATACTTAAAATGGTTTGCTATGTTATAGATTAGATGCTTCTTTCGATTAGCCTTTATAATCCTTTGACCTTCACTGGGTGAATGAGAGTTGGATAAACATGATATATCGTGTTTTCCAGTTACAAAAGATTAAATACTTTTTTTTTCTATTCTTCCAACACTAATTCCTTTGCCAGTAGCACTGAAGATAGCAGCAGTAATTTTGTTTTGTAAGCAATTCTTACATTTAAAAAGAATCTGCAAGGTATTATAATCAAGGTATAGATTTCTGAACTAGTATTTTTTTAACTAAACTAACAGATGAGTCCTTTTTCAAATAGGTAATCTCTGTATTAAAAGAATTTGAAAAGTTGTAAATACATTTGCTTGTACTAGTTGATTTTTGACCACTTTTTGTGTCTCATAACATATATTTGTTATTATTCAGGCCTTGTGTACAATGGAAATCATACAGAAAGAATTGGATCAAAGCGGAAAGCAAAGCCGACTAGTGGTTTTACAAAGAAATCAAAAGGATGGTAAATTTTGGATACAATTTCAAAGTTCTGATACAATGTTTGTTGCTATATTTCTTGACTTTGCTTATAAGTAATACAACCTTTTGTCGATTTCTAGTTGCATCACACAATAGTATGATATTTGTTTGAGTTACTTATAGTAAATATTAATCAATAAACGATCCGTGCCTCATTCTGGCATCTTGGTCCAGTAAAGTGCTGCCGGAATGTGATGAATTTCATTGTTAAACTGGGCTACGTAAATGGAGGGGTTTTATTTTGGGTTATTTGGTTGGGTGAGGTTGGTTGAGGCATAGTTTTCTGGGTCAATGTACATTTTTTAATGGTACATACGTAATATTGAGGAAAAAAAAGGACTGAACTAACCATAAGTCTTTGGCCACAGACAACTACTAAATGTTGTGTAGACTGAATCGGAAATGAACAGAAACAGACAAAACTAATAATAACAATGTTCATAGACACTTTGGTGAAAGTAATTTTATCATTTTTAATACATTTTTTCTAAGTTATAGTACCTTATAATCTTAATCTATTTATGCAAATACCAAACATTTCAGCACCAGACAAGATTTTTACATCCGTATATACAGAGTGCTTTCATGCCGCCCAACTGATTATCTGCGGAACCTTAACAAACAGTTTCTTCCTAAGTTTAATCCAACAGTCAGAAATTGATTATAGTATCAGGGGGATTGAAATTGGTTGTGCTAGAAAACGATTATACGAGAACACTGTCGCGCGGAGAGATTATTTGTCTGGACTAATTACTCAGTTGGTAGAGTAGGAATCATGTGTATCTAGCACAGAGATGAAATAAAGGACTGGGTTTTGGCGTTGAAATACGTTGGAGATTTAGACACGGAGTAATGGCTGAAGTTAAAAATGAAAAGGAAGAAGTAGAAAAATGAGTACGAGGTGGGTCTGATGGACAGTAAGACCATTTTTGTTCGTTTTCGTGTTTCGGGTGCAGCGTCTCTACCCAGTAGCCGGCACATTATATTGCCGATGGTGTGGGCTCCTCTAAGTCAGCGAAGTTGCAATTTGGGGCGTCTGGACATTGCAGGAGGTTGTCCATAGTCTGTGTGGAGTTACAGCTGCAGGTGTCAGATGTTAATAATCCCATTCTTTTCATGAGAGATTTGCACCTACCAGAACCAGTACGTAGTTGGTTAAGACTGCGCCACGCTGACCAGCCAAATCGTGGCCAGTAGCAAGTTGTTCTTTGGGTATTACACCTCTGCTCTCAAAAGCTGTTGAGTTTGGCGATTCATCCCATAGTGCCTTCCACATAGTTTCTCCTTGGGATTGAGAAGATGAGATATTTTCATCTGATATGGACAGGAAGCTATGTCTTGATTTCAGTCGAGTTAGAGGTGGAGCATGGTTATGCAACGGTTGACGCTCATCGGTGATTTGTATTAATCGTTCCCGATTAGAAGCAGATGGCCTTGTCACATGTGGTAGGGCTATGCCTTACAGAGCATACAGAGTATGGACTGGTGTGGATCGTATTGCCCCTGTAATTATTCTACAAGTTGTATAGAGTGAAATATCCACCAGGTGGAGCATGCATACTCGCCGAATGAAAAGCATAAGGCAAGAGCAGTGGTGCGCAGTGTTGATGGGTTGGCTCCCCACTTGGAGGTTGCCAACTTTCGCAACAGATTATGCCTTGTGGCAGTCTTTGCCTTAACATTAGAGCAGTGTGATTTGAAAGAGAGTGTGATCCAGAGTGACGCCCAAATATTTTGGATGTGGATGGTGCTCCAGTGGTTGTTGGTTCCATGTAGTATTGAGAATGCGTTTTGCCTCTTGATTTTTTAGGTGAAAAGCACAAACTTGGGTTTTAGCTGGGTTTGGCTTCAAGTCGTTGGACTCGTAATAAGCAGTAAGCTGGTTCAGGGCATTCTCGAGGGTGTTTTCGATCTTACTGAATTGAGTTGTTGTACAGGTGCCATCTGCATAGATAAAACGACTGCGTTCACTTGGTAATGGTAAATCATTTGTGTAAATGTTAAAGAGGAGAGGTGATAGAACACTTCCTTGTGGTAGGCCATTACGTTCTGTGCTTCTCTGACCATTAAGTTCAACGAAGAACCGTCTATTTTCCAGCATAGTTCGCACTGTATGACACAGGGCCACATCATTTGTCGTGGTCCAAATTTTGTGTATGAGCCATTGATGTTGTACAGTGTCATATGCAGCTGTTAAGTCGACAAATGTTCCTCCGGTAATTAGTTTTCTTAGTAACCATTTTCAATATGCTGCGTCATGTTCGTGAGTTGTGTTGAGTACGAACGCCCTGGGCGAAAGCTGGCCTGTTCTGGGATGAGTTTGTCATCCATGGTATTGCTAATCCTTCCAAGTATCACACGTTCAAATAGTTTGCAGGTAATACTTGTCAGGGAGATTGGTCTAAAGGTCTAGAGGGGTTGTCTGGATCTTTTCCCGGTTTGAGGACAGCAATTATTTTCGATCACCTCCATCGTTGAGGGATTCTCTTGCGGTTCACACAGTCTTGGAATAGGTCCACTAGCTATCCTTTAGTAGTGGGGCCGATATGCTTCAAAAACTCTGCAAGAATGCCATCAGTGCCCACTGCTTTGCTACTCTTCAGTAATTTCAGAGCCTTCTCCAGTTCATCCAAATTGAATGGTTTGGTTAGAGCACCATCTGAGTTGGTGGTACTGGATAGGATTTGTATCTCTGATAATCCCCTGCTGGTTATATGTCTGCGGGTTTCCCATTCAGTAAAAGTTGAGTGGCAATCTGTTTGGCTGTGACAGTGGATGTTGGTTTTACTGTGATGGTGCCATTCCCAAGCCTCTTGATGGTAGTCCAGGCTTTTTTGTTGTTATGAGTTGGATTCATTGATTCTATCATGTGTTGCTACCTTTCTCTGCGTTGTTCTGCTATACTTTCAAGTAGTTCCTCTCCTAGACTGATGGTTTTGCCAGGGAAGGGGTCTTGCTGGTATGAAGACTTGTAGGTGTTAAACAACTCGGACAATTCTCCTAACACGCCTGGTATGTATTCAGTTCGACATCCTCGGAAATCGTTTTTCGTTCAGACCTTTAATTATATCGACAAGGGTGCTGTTGTTCTCCAGTGTAGGTGGAATATCGGGGAGTTGCATGTTTACTTGCTCGGCAAAACTGGGCCAATATGCCTTTGTTATATTGAAGCGTCTGCAGAATGGAGTGTGTCGTACTTTAATTGGGGCACTGATGGATAGGGCAATAAGTCGATGTTGACCTTGGGGCGTTGGTTCAAGAACTCCCTTTGTGCACATCAGGCTGATGTTGCAACTGATGAACCCGATGTCAGGATTATAACCTCTTTTCCAGGAAGGTCATTGCGGTGGAAGCAGCTGTTGGGTGGTTTGTAGACCGATGTGATTGCCAGATCTTTCAGGCACACAGTAATTGTTTCAATCTTATTGTCACTGCTGTTGGTATAGGTTTGCTCAATGGGTAAGGAAGGCTTGATAAATACTACACTCCCTTATTGTTTATGTGGGATTTCTGCTGCCATAGTTTTCCCTTTTAAATACTGTTTTTGTCTCGATGCGCAAACGATATGATAACTTGCCGATATTTGGGCCAGTATTTCAGCTTTCCGGTTATGTTATGTTATGTTTCCTTCGATGTTAAAGGATACGATGGAGCACGCCGGTTCTGAAAAGAACCCATAGTTTTGATGACGTGCTGTTGCTGGAAGAGTAGTCATAATGTTGAAATATATCGCTGAAGTGAGCACTTAGCTGAGGAAAGGACACCGCATGCAGGTTTGGGATCNTTAAATACTGTTTTTGTCTCGATGCGCAAACGATATGATAACTTGCCGATATTTGGGCCAGTATTTCAGCTTTCCGGTTATGTTATGTTATGTTTCCTTCGATGTTAAAGGATACGATGGAGCACGCCGGTTCTGAAAAGAACCCATAGTTTTGATGACGTGCTGTTGCTGGAAGAGTAGTCATAATGTTGAAATATATCGCTGAAGTGAGCACTTAGCTGTAGTTCGAGTGGTTGACACAATCTGCAAGCCGTTCGGCTTCGCAGAGGACACCGCATGCAGGTTTGGGATCTTTTAATCCGTGCTTTAGAACAGTTATCCTAATTTAAGGATTGGTCAGCGAGATACCATTCCTACTACTTAAAAGACCCGTTTTATATCCCGATGTCTGAAGAATTGTTTTTTTTGAATTTGTTATGATATATTTAACAAACCAAACGATTAATGGCTGTAAATCCTGTTTTTTTCCCAAAACATCCTGAAATTATTATCTTCTGTGTTTTATAGGTTTGGAGTAGACGAAGAACCTGAAGATGATTTTGAGGAGGAACCCCACTTGTTGGCCTATTCTGAAAACAAGGTTTCAGTTACAGATGATTCTGAAATTCCTGAAAAAGTTAATCAATCAGACAGCTTGGTCAGTCAAGCTGTAAAGAACCCTAAAGAATCAACAGAGAACAAGAACACTTTAAGTAATGAGTTATCGGATGAAAATAAAGAAAGTATTAAAACCACCAATGAGAGTGAAAAAAAAGAAATTTCAAAAGATCACGTCCCTCTAGATGGAACGCCTCACCTTACACCGTTACAGAGCGCCAAGGTAAGTTTGCTTATTGAATATGCCAATTCCTGCCTCTCAGGCTTTAACCGTGGTGGTCTGTATTTCATATTTTCTGAAAGTATTTATAAAAGCTCACCACAACAATTACAAGGGACTTTCTACCTGGGCATGAAATTCGAGTATCTTCTGTATATAGAAATATACAGATATCCATTGGAGTTGTGTACTATTTGGTGTACTACACTCTTTGATATTTTGCCTGTTGGTATGGCCAAGGAGTAGTTCATTTGTTTACCATTTTCTTTCTCCAGAACTAGAAGATACTTTACGCCTTTTCTTGCGCAGGCTAGCAAATATCTGCCAGCTACACAGTTTACATAGGCTATGGTGACTGTCGGCGAACACTAGGAACTTAAAAAAGAAATTTACAGATCAGAGAATCTACTCAAGGGAGAATAAAAACCTGCGGCAGTTATTTGGTAACACTGTTGTGCCAGCTAAAAAAACTGTGTGGTGTGTTGCTGATTAGCATGAATCCAACAAGGTGGTAAAACAGTTTTTAAGCCCCAAAAGACAAGACTATACATACTTACCCCAGGGCGCATACATTGGTGTTGGATGTCCAATATAATTTCCACGTACGAGGAAGACGGTGGAGTTAAACTCGACACCCCCAGTTGTTAGTTTATATAATACAGTAATTTTTATGGTGTTTTTTATAATGTTTTGTAGTGAAAGATCAACATAACATGAACAACTGAATACTTTCATGGTATAAAACGCCAATGTGTAGTTTTTTTAATGAGTAATTTTACCTTGAGGCATTTGGGTACAACTTCGTTGGTGATTTTGATGCTCCAACAAATTTGAAAGATACTTCTGGCACTTGCGTGCGTGTCATTAAGTTTTTGAAATTTATTGTTGTGTTTTGTTACACTTGTGTGAACAAAAAACGTGTGCTTTGAGTGCAGATGGTAATTACTATTTTTGGAAGGGATCCGTAATGCAAGTAGAGAGGTCGATTGATGTTTGAAAATCTTTCAAGAAGCCGTCACTCTGCAATAGAAATCATTGAAATGCGCAAGTGTATATTCTACTGCAATATCATTATGTCTCCATACATGTTTTTATAAATAGTTTTTCACCAAAGGTAAATTTCCAAAAATATACCAAACGAGAGTCATTGCGGAGATACTGAAGTCCATTTTATTGCATTTATGCCTGGTCGAGCCCATATCAGCTTGGAGCCCATATCAGCTTGAAGCCCCTGAGAGCCCTTTATAGATAGTTTAACTTCATTTTATTTCTATCCAATGCATTTGATTCTCCATTACTTGGAGTGCATTTGGGGCTGTCTTTTTATTAATTACCCCAACAAAATTTGAATTTGTGCAAGTTTTGCAGAAAGCCCAGGGTTTCAGTTTTAGTACACTTCAGTTGTCGATAGATTTGTGAATTATTTTTAACCTCCACAAGTTTTTAATTTTTAAATTAAAAAAACTGTTTCTTTTCTTTTTTTATCAAATACAGCCAGAACCTATAGATTTGGATTTGTACGACTCAATAGAAGAACTTGAAAGCCTCGGGCTCGGTCGTTTAAAGCAAGGTTTAATGGCGTTAGGGTTAAAATGTGGAGGTACACTTATTCAGAGAGCTGAACGACTATTTCTGTTGAAGACAACGCCGTTGGATCAACTCGATCGATCTCTGTTTGCCACAAATGGAAAACATGGAAAAAAGGGGAAAAAAGTAGAAAATTAATTAGTTCATGGAATCGTGATATTTTTGAGTCGTGGAACGATCATCTAGACTGCGATTGGGAACTATTGGGATCCCTTTGTTTATTCAGCATTTTAGGCCTGAGTCGGAATGGGTAGTCACGAATTAGGTATGCAGAGAAGTGCCACCTAAAAAGTACCATCATCATTCTTTTAAATAAGTCTGGGACTCCTTACCTTACTTTGCTATTTTTTTAGTGCCTTACCAACTTGTACCATGTTGCTCCACTTTATTTTTGCTCCCGTTTTTGTGTTTTCAGCTGGCCATTCACTTTTGTCTCTGGTTTATTCCTGATATTTGCTCGAAAGCTTTCTTGGTTTGCTATTATTATTTTGTGCAATGCAGTCAACCATTCTATAGGCCTTCTGGCATTAAACACAAACATTTTGAGCCTTCTCTCTCCTCATCAAGGTGTCCCCGGATTTGCCAAATTTTTGTTTTCTTTGAGCAGGCCACGGGATATGCCACCCTTTTAATAAAGAATATTAAAGCTGGTTTAATTCTCAGATATGTTTGTGTTTTTGTAAAACTGTACCTTAAAGTTAATTTGATACATTCATCGCCTGGCACGTAAGACGTGGAGTTTCTTCTTTACTTCGTTATATTATTACTCCTTACTTCGTTATATTATTTGTAAATTCTTAGTCGTACTCGTACTTATTCCATATGGTTTTCCATTTCCTCCTGTTCATTTAGGCTGTTTCCGCCTTTTTCTGCGGCCCTGCCAACATCTCTTTTATTCTTAGTTAAAGTTTCCCAAAAAGTGTTTTACAACTCTCGATACTCGGGTCAAAAATCTGGTCCCCATTGATATACATTACGTTATTTAATGTTGGCATGATTTCTAATACTTCTGATTTTGTGAAGTGAAAAATTTTTACTGTTGTTTTCATTGCCTGAGCATGATATGGAATTTCGTATATATCCTTGCTCCAATATTTCTGTAGTAGATTTGGGTACTTATCTCGTACTTTTCTTCTTATTTTCGATTCCCAATAAAATCTTGCGATATCATTGTTCCTTAGAGTTTAAAAGGGATCATCTATCACTGGCCGCTTTATTATTCCGTTGACCTTTTTCCTAGCAGACAAGTGTTTTTTTGCTGTAGACTCCATTATGTTTTAGGTCAACTCGCAACTAAAGTATTTAGTCCGACAGTATATGAGTAAGACCAACAAAAAAACCCATTCTTCTCCTTTCTCCTGCAGTTTTTTGCCTCGTTACCAGTCCCAAAAAATGCTCCTTTGCAGTGACTCCTCAATATTTCTTTAATATGAACCCTTAATTTTTTCATTTGTATCCAACTTTTTTTTTTTCGCTTTGTGTTTACTTCTTTTACTGTTATGCTTGACGTTTATTACCATACATAACCCATTGGTATTTCTCGAACCAGTTTTTAAATCCTTCATAAATCCACTGGTAATTTTCGTATAATGACGTTATGTAATAAGTCAAATACATTCTATAACTGTACCTGCCAGTTATAATCGTTTTGTAAATAGTCTCCTCGGGTAACGCATGTAGGGAAATAGATTGTTTTTACTGTAGTTTGCGCTAGTGTGATGCTTCTCTTTGTCGACTGATAACACGTAAGAAAACTTATAATGTTTATTCAATTAAAAGGATGGTCAACATAAATACAACCTCTTGTATATATTTTTTCTCCAAACGGATCTAGTAGTAACTCAGTTGCGTATTTTGGCCTAAAGTTTGGTACATAAACAAGAGAAAGCCCCCTTGAGTGACCTAACGGAGACCGATTTTTTATAACTGCGCGGTGTTATGTGCCATACGGCATTTTCTGCATACAGAAACAAAATGGCTGAGACCGATTCTCCAAAACAGACTTTCAAATCTCTCATTTTCTGTGTCAGGGCGAAAAATGGTCCATGACTCGTGTTCAGACTGTCTCACGAGACACGGAAGGTACCCAAGTTTTCCCAGTTTCAGCGGGAAAATTTTGGTTCACACTTGTTTAGGCCAGCTTTCAAATTTTGACAGTTTAGATATAACTTCAGATTAAATATACGCAGAATTTATTATACACATTACAAGCAAAAGGAGTATTAATTTATTTGTTTACTTGCTCTCGTTTTCTTTATTCTGAGTATGAACAGTATTAAAAGGTTGATTTTGTTTACAATGAGTTAGATATGTACAATTGATGACGGCTGAAGTACAGGGAGTAAGTCAAAGCTACCTCATTTAAAGAAGTCGGATACGGTTCTCATTAATTCAACACATCTTGTTCATGAAGTACGAACGATTGATACCAAGATACTCGAGCATTTATCAACTGACGATCAATAACTTTCATATTACTGACAAGTTTACTTCTATTTACACCAAAAGTGTCATGATGGCGGCGAGTAAAGTCACACTCTTTGGGGCTCTGCTTTTATTAACAGTTGGAATTAATATAGAAACTATTATTGAGAAGAAAAATGAATTTAGAGATATGCTAACAACAAGAGGTTTGAAAGTATTTTATCAAAATATTCGTGGTTTGCTATCTAATATCTAATATCTCTAGCATTGAGCTGTTACTATCATCCCATCCAAATATTGATATTTAAACTAAATTAGACACATCATAGAATCAGAAGATATCAATAATTTGTATGAAAGTGATGATTATAATTTTGAAAAACGTAACGATTCGACAGAAAGGAGATGGAGTTGCTGTCTGCTGATTATCTGCTAATTAGTGGATCAAAAATTCTGAAGTTTCTAGCATATTCAGAAATCAATATCATGAAAATATGCTGACGATCTTACTTGCACAAGCTTATTATTATTCAATCTGGAATGTTCTAGAACAGTGTTTCTCAACCTTTGTGAATTCAGGATTTATTCTGTATCCACTTGATAGTTAACGATGGAGCGTAAGGTAACACAGTCTATACTAAAGACTTCGGCAACAGCTGCAAGGACCAACGATTCGACAACTGAATGAGTTTTGCAATATCTTACATTTTTTCCGTCCATCTTCGGAAAAAGCATGAAATTGTTGTCGCTAATTAAACTTGTTTTTCAATCTTTGAAAATGTTGACTTTTTTGAATTGACTTTGTTTCTTTTCTAAATGTCCAATAAGACTGAAAGGTTTTATAGCCTCGTTGGAAAACCTTTGCCCATAGAGCAAGCACAATGTAATTGCCTGTGAGATGGTGACTGAATAAAACCAGGTCGCAAATAGTTAGCTATACTGTCTGCACCTTTATTACTCGATGAAAATATTTCTATGCTGTCACCAGAATATCCTGATGAAATCATGGGCATCACCTCATCAGCATTCAAAAGCTTAAGGAGTTCTGACAACTGACAGAATTTGCTTGCCTAATTTGCTGGGTTTATTAAACACTCGGGGAAAATGGATAAAGAGCTGTGTCTGATCTTCCTAGTAGCAATACAAACTAGGCAATAATGTTGTAGTAATGAGCAAGTAAAATTGAAACCAGGAAAAAACTAGCACTGTGCTAATAGTCAACGCTGTCATATTCCGTGAAGATGCAGTACTCTATCATCTGTTGTTGCCAGATGAGTTATAATTGTTATTTATGAAAAAGACTGATTGCACAACAACTAATCGCAGCGCAAGCCGATATAAATGCAGTGACCTATGCACAAAGTCGTTAAGCGTCCTCTTGCATAATTTACACGTTTGTAAGAATACGGTTCATAAGAAAACCGAAACCCAAAGTTGCCAGAATTTAAGAATAAATTAGGAATAAGGAAATTATGCTCGACCCTGAAATTAAGTTTGCAAATTATTGTTAAATGTTATTGCAGGTGATCCACACCAAGTGGAACACGTGTTTTGCCAGTTGAACTAAAGAGTTTGAGCTTATTGGACTCTGATATAAACAGGTGGTTTTTGTTGACAGAGACATAGTTAAATAGGATTCGATCCATACCAAATAGATCCTCTAGTGTACACGGAAGAAAGGAAGATGGAAACATAAATGGAGAGTAACGATTTTCGGAAAGGTTTGCAAACTCTGATCTAGTAGAGTTACCAACTCAATGTTTATCGTTCTTCCAATCTCAGATCAGGATAACAGCCATAAACCGTTCGATTCAAGTTATTTTGCCTCGGCAATTGTCGGTAATAATTCTTTCTTTTCTCATCATGTCTTTTTAATAAGCGTACCTAAATCCAGCACTAGACTCAAAACATGCCTAATAAGCTACCAAACTGGCCTTAAGCGATGTTCAGCATGTGCCTTTGTGAAGTTATTGGCGTGCTTTCACTTTGCAGTTGTTTCCGCCTTAGTTTTCACAAGCCTTAATATGAGTATCAACAATTTATCAACAAAATCTTTTTCAACAGAAACTATTTTTTGTCCGCTTCTTCCTCCTCTCTCCCATACTAGTACCAATTCGAAAAAATTGATAACGAGAATAAGAAAATCGTAGCTTCTTCGGTGCATCTTTGTGGAAACTTGTGCAGTTAAAATTGCATGACATTGTGATTCATTTACTATTTTTTACCTCTCCATTACCAGTATCCAGGCTTAATTTTTCGAAATCTAACAGAAAATCAGGCTCGATATTACGCTTAACGTATGCTTAATTCAGGGGCAAAGTTGTACCTAAATATGCTTACAGAAATCTTCGTGTAATTGACTTTCTTAGAATATCATACGACTCTTGCTTTGCATTGCCCAGTCAACTTTTAACAGTGCTCACCAAGAACTTCTTTTCATAGATGTAAGAGCTTTATCATGTCATGAGTCGTAAGGTTTTCCGAGCTACGTTTCGAGAGATACTTCTACCATCGTCAGGCTACTGAAATGACTAGATACAGCTATTTTATACTTTAGTAGTGAGGACGTGCGTGTAGACAGGGCTCGACTTGTTTCGGGAAGTGGCGCATACCTATGTTGTGTTTGTTGCATTTCTTTCTTTAGTGCTGGAAGCCATATTACTGGAAGGGTGTAGAGTGTACTGTTAATGTGATTGCTGCATTGCAGAAGTCCATAAAGTTCAGAATTTTCAAAGCTTCTTTTCACATTGTTTGCAATCAAACAGTTGCTTCGAAATCTTATCTTTAAACAGTTTGGGCATATTTGTAGCTTCTAAATGTCAGTTAAACGTCAAACTTTGGGCTCTCTTCTTAAATAATTGATCATTTATTTATTTTCTAAATTCAACACCACTTTTTGTTAGTAACTTATTATAATAAGAATAAAATTTCCTTGTCTATAATCTGGACAAACATTGTCTTCATATGAAAAGAAGTTAAAGTAATTAATAATTGTCTTTAGAAAATGTGCAAAAGTAGATTACTTGTGTTTAACTAAAAAAAAGGCAATTTTGAATGCTGACAAAAGTACTCTTTCAAACAAAAGCATTGAAATATTAAACAAATGTAGGCATGCGAATGAAAACTATGCTATTACCTTTAAGTCATCATAAATAGAGCTGGCCATGCGTCTGTAGTTAACCTGGTGATCGCATTGTTACCTGCATGAAACTTACGTCATTTAACTAACTCATAGCTTGCAAGCATTTTAATATTTCATATTTCATATGAAATATTAAAATAATAGAGTCACTTCAAAATTATAATAGGTGACTTCAATGCAAAATTTGGGCAAAGACAACAAGGCGATGGAGTAGCAATTTGGCCTTTTGGGTTTGGAGATCATAATGAGAGAAGAACAAGACTACAAATTGCAACAGCACAGAACTCATGAATAGAAAATACTTTCTTTAAGAAACAGAAAAGTAAGAAGTGGACATGGAAGAGCCCCAATGGATTGAACAGAAATGAAATCGACTACATCATGACCAACAGAAACATTGCCTTAGATGTTGATGTCATTCAGAGAGTTAATGTAGGGAGTGACCACAGGGTGGTGTGCAGCAAGATCAATACAAGATTAGAGCGAGGCAGAATGGTAAGATAGGGGAACCCAAAAGTCAATCTCGAAGCGTTGATGTGGAAAAGGCAAGAATTTCAACTAAAACTACAAAATCAATTTGAGGTACTTGAGATGGATAGTGATGTGGAAGAAATGGCAGGGAAGATAACAGAAGTTGTACAGGAATCTGCAATGGAAACAGCCAGAAGAAGTGCAAGATCAGACAGAGAGAAGCTCAAGCCTAAGACCAAAGAACTACTGGAGAAAAGAAGGAGAATGGCAGGAAAAGATCAGACTGCACAAGAGAAAATTGAATACACCGAATTATGCAAGACAATTAGAAAAGCAATGAGAGAAGACATCAGGGAGATATAAGAACCTGAGAATCAAGTTAGCCACTGAAAGTGGAAGAGGTCTCCAGACAGCAGCAAACACCAAAGAAGGGTGTAAAGTATTTATATCATCACTGAAAGAACTGGACGGAGCTATCACCACCAACCGAGAGAGAATATTAGAGAGGTGCACAGAATTTTATGAGAACCTATACACAGCCCAGAACATTGTACTAGAGGAAGCAGAGGATGTACCACCTATCCTAGATTGTGAAATAGAGCATGCCATGAAGCAGATGAAGAACAGTAAGGCAGCTGTTGAAGATCAAGTGGTTGCAGAGATGTTGAAACCAGGAGGAGTAGTTGTGAAACAAAAGATCAAGGAATTGTTCAATGAAGTGTTACAGAGTCAAAAAGTGTCAAAAGACTGGGAAAATGCCATAATTGCACTGATTTTCAAAAAAGGAGACAAGAAAGACCTTGCAAACTATAGGCCAACCAGTTTACTTTCCCACATCTACAAACTCTTCATGGGAATCCTGAAAAACAGACCAAAGAACACATTAGATGAGCATCAACCATCTGAACATGCAGCTTACCGCAGTAATCATTCCACCATTGACCATTTACATGCTGCCACAAAACTACTAGAGAAGGCAAATGAATACAGGATACCAGTTCATATGGCATTTGTAGAATATGAGAAGGCATTTGACTCCATCCAACATCAGGCAGTCTTCAAAGCCCTGAGGCGACACAATGTTGAAGAAAAATACATCAACATCTTGAAGGAAACATACAAGGGAGGGACAGCACAAGTAAGAACAGAATCACTGAGCAGAAAGAACAAAATCATTAAAGGTGTTCATCAGGGTAACACACTATCTCCAGTTATATTTACTTCAGCATTAGAAGGGATCTTCAAGAGAGTGATAAATGACATTGGCATCAACATCAATGGAGGGAACCTCAGCAACCTTCGATTTGCAGATGACATCATCCTGTTTGCTAGAACAGAGAAAGGGTTTGAGAAACTGCTAGAAGATCTGAACAGAGAAGAAAAGAGAAATGCCATGAAGATGAACAAAAAGAAAACAAAAATAATGTGTAATGAAGTGGCAAGACGAAGGGACAGAGTAGGAATAACAATTGATGGAGAAAGCTTAGAAGAAGTGGACCAGTACAAGAACGTGGGAAGACACCAGGAAACGACTGCTAAAGAGGTTGACCAATGACTAACATCAGGTTGGAAAAGATTTGGCCAACATAGCACTTTTCTAAAAGACACGAGGATGCCAATGTGCCGCAAAAGGAAAATCATGGATACAGTCATACTACCAGCAATGACCTTTGGGGCAGAGACATGGGCACTGACCAACCATCAGAAACAAAAGCTTGCAGTAGCACAAAGGAGTATGGAAAGAACAATGTTAAACGTCACAAGGAAAGATAAGATCAGAAATGAAGTCATAAGAAGAACAAAGTTAGAGACATCATCGAGAAGGTAGTGTATTTGAAAGGCCAATGGGCAAGACATCTATCCCGAATGAACAATATGAACAATAAGATGGGCCAAGAAGATAACAGAGTGGAGACCAAGAGAAGGGGGCAGAACAAAGGGAAGACCAAGGAGAAGATGGCGAGATGAAATGGAGGAGAGGGCAGGCAAAACATGGATGCAGAAAGCACAAGACTGAGTAGAGTGGAGAAAATTGCGGAGGCCACCTGCCAGCAGTAGCGTGAATGGCTTAAATCAAGATGATGATTTCATATATATATATTCGATAATGTACCATTCCGAGGGTCTATATATATAGGCCCTCTTTGTTTAAAGAACAGTTCCATTTTCTATTCTACCCTAAATAACAATTACTTCTTTAAAAAAAAAAGCAAATTAATAGCTGTGTCGCCATATGGATATGGGTAAGTTATTATTCCTTAACTATAAATCTAAAGACCAATAATGACTTTATTTACCGACATTTTTCTCTACTCTACGATTCTACATTGTAATATGGATCTTAGGATTTTGTCAATCCATTACTTATTTCAACACTTGCACGGACCGATCGCTACAGGAAAATTTAAATCAAGAACACTTTTCGATTCATCGATCATGCCTGTTGCATTAATGATGAAAGTGAATTAGAAGCTGGCTACCGATATATCTATTCAGGAGAACTCCAACTGAAATGCGAGCATAAAGGTCACCATGCCACCGTTCTTGAGTTGGACATTACCATCCAGAACGATATCTTCGTGTACAAACTTTTTGACAAGAGAGACAACTTCCCCTTTTTCATTGTTTGAATGCCGGATGTCTGGAAATATCTCAGAACATGTGTTCTATGGTTCCATCTCCTCCAAGGCTTTTCGTATCATCCGTGCTACACTTCTCCATGATGATTTTCTCCCTAAAGGTCGAAAGCTATTTTCTAGAATGCTGAACCAAGGTGCTTCTGTGAAAAAGATTTTAAAACATCTTGACAAACTTTTTGGTAGCCATGCTGCCGCTTTTTCTTCTTTCGACAAAAGGTTTGATATCCTGAAAACGACTTAGGTCAGACCAACTAATTTCTCCGCTTTTCCTTCTTTTATTTTTCTCTTTTCTCATGTTTTTCCTCTTGGATTGGTATGAAAGTTGGTCAAGTGGAGTAGCGACCCACATAGTTTGGTTGGTAACATGGCGTAGCTAACCATGTTAGAATCATTTGATGACAAGTATGGGTGTAATTGTGTTTTCTATCTTTTTCTCATACTCTGTAGATACCGTTGCTCATATGTCGACTTATCTACAACATTTTCTATGTAACTTTTTTCTTTCGTTTATAACTTTATGATCTAACGTGCTGATCTAATGCTGCTGGGAGCCATTTAACATATTGTTTTTTAACGAAAGACATGTTCGACAAGCAAGATGGCGGAGGAGTAAGGTGATTCTGCTCCAGTTTTAGTCATTAACATCATTACTTATTTTATCTACTGCTACAAACACTTCAACAAAGATATTTTCTACATTTTCTACATTTGGAGCCACAAATGAAATTAAATTTAATTTAAATATTAGTACATTCAACGTGAGAGGTTTATCAAAACTACAAAAAACAAGAACAACTACCCCAAGACTTAAACAAATACAAACTCGATATGATTTGCATACAAGAAACGAAAGTGAAGTCGAATACAGTCAGTGATATTGGAGAGAACAAACTCATTCTTATAGAACTTAAATCCCAACATTACGGACATGGTTTTCTTGTTTCAAACAAATGGAAAGATAGCATCGAAAAGTACTGGGGAGTGTCAGACAGGATTAGTGTTTTACAGGGATGCATGCAGAAAGTCTCCTCGTGACGCATCCTGGGAAACGCTGAGGTCACCAACCTCATTAGGCCAATTTCTGCAACACTCGCGACATATCACTTACAGATTCTGTGGTACTACCTCCAAATGCCTCCACACCAAAGTCATCAACACGGGTTCTTGTCAGAACCGGCTCTGGCTGTTGCCTCCTTAAACATTGAAGGATACACAGATGTGAAGGTAAAACTACTATCCCAGACAACACAAGATGACGACATTGTGTGTCTCCAGGAGACACACCTGAAGACCTCCAACAGAAGGCCGGACCTACTTGGAATGACGCTGATTGCTGAGATACGACATGAAAAGTATGGATCTGCCGTTTTCACTAGAGACAACCTCAGTGTTGATGCAGTCCACACCACAAACCAACACAACATCGAACTGATCACGGTGTCCCTTCCCAACATACAGATAACCTCTGTATGTTGGGAAGGGTGTAGATTTGTCTGTTGGGAAGGGTGTAGATTTGTCTGGACTGAACCACCGTCAAGCAGTCTGAGAAAACACAGAATCATCATTGATGATTTCAACGCCCATAGAACAAGATGCGACTATGCCGAAAATGACAGAGACGGGGACCTCGTTGAATCTTGGGCACNGGACTGAACCACCGTCAAGCAGTCTGAGAAAACACAGAATCATCATTGATGATTTCAACGCCCATAGAACAAGATGCGACTATGCCGAAAATGACAGAGACGGGGACCTCGTTGAATCTTGGGCACAATCACTTGACCTGACACTAATTCATGACTCAAAGATCCCAAAGTCCTTCCTCAGTGCCAGGTGGAAGCGGGGCTACAATTCCGATCTCTGCTTTGTGACCAACCAACTATCCCATACCGCTCAGAAGGGGGTCTTATCCCCTATTCCCGAATCCCAACACCGACCAATCTCCATCAGCTTATGCGCAGCCCTAAGTATATCAGACATCCCGTTCAAACGTAGATTTAATCTACGGAAAGCTGACTGGGAAGGCTGTAGACAAACGCTTGACTTCATGCTAACCGACCTGCGTCTAATTTCACAGAACTACTCAGCTTTCAAACAACGAATGCACAAAGCTGCAAGCCTCCACATCCCCCGGGGGTGCCGCACAAAATACCTTCCTGGTCTTACCAGCTACTCAAAACGTCTGCTCCGAGACTACGAGGTAATGTTTAGTTCTGACCCGTTCAATGAACAAACTCTTCAGATTGGGGAGCAACTTCGTGATATGGTTGGAATGGAGCGCAGGACGGCCTGGCAAAACATGATTGAGAACACAGACATGAAAATAAACAGTAAAATGGCCTGGAGCACGATCAAAAGGCTAGGAGAAAACAAGAAAAAGCAAATGGACGGAGCAAAGAAAGGAGAAGACACACTGAAGTTCTCTTCTCTACCAGACTGCCATCCCAAGACCAGAACATGTCTTACCTAACTCGCCCTTTCTCTGCTGAAGAACTCCACCAAGGCACCAAACACCTCAAATCAGGAAAAGCAGCCGGCCCTAATGACATCCTGACTGAATTTCTCAAGAACATGGAACCTAAAGCAACCACCTGGATCCTAGAGATGTTCAATGCATACCTCACCACACAGCAAATCCCAGCCATATGGAGAAAGTAGTTGCCGTACTGAAACCTGGCAAAAACCCCGATGAACCGAAGAGCTATCGACCCATATCACTGCTATGCATCAGCTACAAGCTCTTTGAGAGACTACTACTCACCCGTGTGTGCCCAATAGTAGAGCTCCAACTAACCCCCGACCAAGCTGGCTTCAGGCCTGGGACGTCCTACTAAAGTCAGTTGTTGAAGCTCACCCAAAAAATCGATGACGGCTTCCAAAAGAAGCTCATAACTGGAGCAGCTTTTGTCGATCCGAGTGCCGCCTACGACACTGTCCAACACCGGCTTATGATTAACAAGCTGTGCCATTTCACTCACGACACAAAATTCTGCAACATGATCCGCTCTTTGCTATCTAACTGTAGGTTCTATGTCGTACTGAATGACAAGCTCAGCCGATGGTTTGATCAGAGAAACGGACTCCCTCAGGGAAGTGTGCTAGCACCAACTCTGTTCAATATATACACAAATGACCAACCAATCTTTGAGGCCTGCAACAGGTTCATCTTCGCAGATCACCTGTGCATTACCACACAGAAAAATAACTTCTCTAATGTGGAACGAACCATAGAAGATGCACTGGCAGGGATGTCTATATACTACAATGAAAATCACCTGAAAGCCAACCCCACCAAAACCCAACTCTGTAGTTTCCACCTGAATAACAGAGAAGCACGCCGACAACTAGATGTGACATGGGAAGGCCAACGAGTCCAAAACGATCCCAACTCAGTGTATCAGGGGGTTACTCTTGACCGCACCCTATCATACAAGGAGCACATCACCAAGCTCCGAGGCAAAGAATAACAAAGACAAGGAATAACATCCTTCGTAAACTTGTAAATAGCAAGTGGGGCGCAGCTCCCGAAACACTGCGCACGACTGCCCTTGGTCTATGCTTCTCAGCCGCTGCATATCCCAGCTCAGTGTGGTGCAGATCTAGCCACGCCCGCAAAATCGACCCGAGTCTAAACGACACCTGTTGTATTGTAACGGGGTGTCTAAAGCCAACACCTGTAGCCTGTGTCTATGTCCTAGCTGGTCTTGCCCCTCCCAGAATCCGACGAGAGGTTCACAGTCTCGATCAGAGCCGGAAGCACTTTATCAGGATTCCACCACCCAGCCCCTCACCACCTCCACCGACCAAGCCATTGAGGAGAAATGGATGACCAGCTGGAAGGGATACAGCATGGCAGACTCATGGACAAGCAGAGGCATAGTGCCAACTCAACAACTCCCCAGCGGAAATGAGCTACCGTGGCCAATATGGAAGACCCTCAACAGACTTCGAGTTGAGCAAGGCCGATGCAAGGCCTCTCTAAAAGCGTGGAACATGAGCCCCACCAGTACCTGTGACTGGGGCAGTGAGCAAACCATGGCACACCTCAAGTCCTGTAGCCTCGCTCCAAAGTGCACCGCCGACGACCTTGCCAATCCCAGCGACGCAGCAGTGGCCTGTGCCACTTTGTGTAGTAAAAAGATCTGAGATGATGACAGCCGCAAGACTCGACGAAGAAGTGTTTTACAGCTGAAAGTTGACTTTCCAAACGACAAACAACAAGGCAAAGACGAACGGATACAAGAACCATTGCGAATTGTCATTTCCAAAACTGATTTTAGGAGCAAACATGAAGGAGAAGCTAAGCTCACAATTAAATGGAGAAGTAGCATAAAACAACCAAAACCAACTCAAAAGCGAAAGTTGATATCAATCATTAATGTGTATGCACCTACTGATTAGGATGAAAAAGCTAACGAGGGTGATCTTATGTATCAACAGCCTAACAGTTTATTAGATGAGCTAAAACAATCATTCATGATAATTTTAGCAGGCGACTGGAAAGCACGAATTGGAAAAAGGATAAATGAAGATGATATTTGTATGAGACATTATTCACGTGGAACAAGAAATAATAGTGGTCAAAGTCTCGTAAATTTCTGCTGGCGAACGACTTATTTATCACTAACTCAGCTTTCAAACATAAAGCTAGTCATATTACAACCTGGGAATGCAAAAGAACAAATCCAAGAAATAATAAAACCATCAATATTTATAATCAGCTTGATTGTATTTTATGAAAATCTTCATTGAAAAAGATACTTGTTGATTCTAGAAGCTATGCAGGTACACTTACACACAGTGACCATAGACTTGTAGTATGCAAGATGAAGATAGAACCTTATAAAATGCACAAACCATGGACAAAAACATGCAGCAAGCCATATAACACAACAGACTTAGCTACATCAGCAGAGACACAAGAAGAATATCGCACAAAACTATCCCAACAACTAAAATAAATCGAGTCGCCTACCTGCGATAAGATTGCTGAGAAAGTCAAAAGCGTGGCTGAAGAAACCTTGGGCTTTAAAAAATCACACAAGCAACAGAAAACGTTTTATCCAGAGATTGAAGAACCCTCTAACGAACAAAAACAAATTAGATTACAAATATCAAGTACAAATGATGCTTCCGAAATACAAATCCTAAAAACAAGGAGAAACCAAATTCTACATCAAATAGAAAATAGGCTAAATGAGCTAAAATCAGAAGAACTAGACAAAATGGCAGACACTATTAAAGAATTCAAAGATAATATTAAAATGTTCAAGGCACTTAAGCAGAAGAATAGGAAACCCTACGAAACTCCAACTGTACATGACTCTGGTAGCAAAACAATCTCAAACCCACNCCAGCCCCTCACCACCTCCACCGACCAAGCCATTGAGGAGAAATGGATGACCAGCTGGAAGGGATACAGCATGGCAGACTCATGGACAAGCAGAGGCATAGTGCCAACTCAACAACTCCCCAGCGGAAATGAGCTACCGTGGCCAATATGGAAGACCCTCAACAGACTTCGAGTTGAGCAAGGCCGATGCAAGGCCTCTCTAAAAGCGTGGAACATGAGCCCCACCAGTACCTGTGACTGGGGCAGTGAGCAAACCATGGCACACCTCAAGTCCTGTAGCCTCGCTCCAAAGTGCACCGCCGACGACCTTGCCAATCCCAGCGACGCAGCAGTGGCCTGTGCCACTTTGTGTAGTAAAAAGATCTGAGATGATGACAGCCGCAAGACTCGACGAAGAAGTGTTTTACAGCTGAAAGTTGACTTTCCAAACGACAAACAACAAGGCAAAGACGAACGGATACAAGAACCATTGCGAATTGTCATTTCCAAAACTGATTTTAGGAGCAAACATGAAGGAGAAGCTAAGCTCACAATTAAATGGAGAAGTAGCATAAAACAACCAAAACCAACTCAAAAGCGAAAGTTGATATCAATCATTAATGTGTATGCACCTACTGATTACGATGAAAAAGCTAACGAGGGTGATCTTATGTATCAACAGCCTAACAGTTTATTAGATGAGCTAAAACAATCATTCATGATAATTTTAGCAGGCGACTGGAAAGCACGAATTGGAAAAAGGATAAATGAAGATGATATTTGTATGAGACATTATTCACGTGGAACAAGAAATAATAGTGGTCAAAGTCTCGTAAATTTCTGCTGGCGAACGACTTATTTATCACTAACTCAGCTTTCAAACATAAAGCTAGTCATATTACAACCTGGGAATGCAAAAGAACAAATCCAAGAAATAATAAAACCATCAATATTTATAATCAGCTTGATTGTATTTTATGAAAATCTTCATTGAAAAAGATACTTGTTGATTCTAGAAGCTATGCAGGTACACTTACACACAGTGACCATAGACTTGTAGTATGCAAGATGAAGATAGAACCTTATAAAATGCACAAACCATGGACAAAAACATGCAGCAAGCCATATAACACAACAGACTTAGCTACATCAGCAGAGACACAAGAAGAATATCGCACAAAACTATCCCAACAACTAAAATAAATCGAGTCGCCTACCTGCGATAAGATTGCTGAGAAAGTCAAAAGCGTGGCTGAAGAAACCTTGGGCTTTAAAAAATCACACAAGCAACAGAAAACGTTTTATCCAGAGATTGAAGAACCCTCTAACGAACAAAAACAAATTAGATTACAAATATCAAGTACAAATGATGCTTCCGAAATACAAATCCTAAAAACAAGGAGAAACCAAATTCTACATCAAATAGAAAATAGGCTAAATGAGCTAAAATCAGAAGAACTAGACAAAATGGCAGACACTATTAAAGAATTCAAAGATAATATTAAAATGTTCAAGGCACTTAAGCAGAAGAATAGGAAACCCTACGAAACTCCAACTGTACATGACTCTGGTAGCAAAACAATCTCAAACCCACAAGAGATGTATAATGCAATTAGAACCCATTTTTGTAAGCCAGAAATAGAAGAACTGTCCATGTTTGAAGAGGAAATACCTAAAGCCCTCGATCATCCTATGACATTAGAAGAGACACAGAAAGCAATCAGTAAACTCAATAATAACAGGGAATCGGTTTACGACAATATTTCCCCAAAACTGCTCAAGTATGGACCATTCCAACTAATAGAACTGATAACGTCGGTGATAAATAACATATTGGAGAAACACGAACTAGTTAAAACCAACAAAGGAATGTTAGCTGCATTACAGAAACCAGGGAAAGAGAAAGGCCCTATTAAAAACCTCAGAGCTGTTATTTTACTCCTTGTGATACGAAAAGGTATGTCAAATATAGTTCTCAAAAGAATCCAACCAAAAGTTGAACAATACCTATCGCAATCACAAGCTGCATATAGGCCAAACAGATGCACATCTGACATAGTTTGGGCACACCGGTTTCTAACTGCTGGAGTTTAGAAATATAGAGAGGAAATATTTATCACAGGCATCGATATGAGTAGTGCTTTTGACACTATAAAACGTGGTGAACTGATGGAAATTTTGAAAACATTCTTAGATAAAGATGAAGCGCAAGTGATCAGATACCTACTGAGTAATACTTAGTAATACAACCATTGAAAATAAAAGTAACTCAGGCATAAAAACAGATCCTTTTCATACAAACATTGATTAACTCCAGGGAGATGCTTTGAGCGGTTGTTTGTTTGCCATATATTTTGAAGCATCTTTAAGAAAATTTAGACATAGAATTGATGACGATCCTATAATAGCTGAACACGCATATGCAACAAGCTATCAACAACAAATTCCAGAAGAATGTATTTATGCCGACGATGCAGATTTCCATTAGCAATAGTCGACGCTTGAAAATAACAATAAAGGCTAAAGAATTTTTGGTGTTTTGGTGTCATTTACCATTAAGTTACAGAAGACAACTTAATGGTAAATGACACCAAAACCGTACACACAACACTGAAAAGAAGCAACAAAGAAGAGAAAACCTGGAGGCAAGTCAAAAAGCTTGGTTCATTACTTGGAGACACTGAAGATGTGATACACAGAAAACAGCAAGCCATCGTCGCCATGCGAAGGTTTAAAAAAGTGTTCAAGACATCACAAAATTTCAACGTCAGTTAAGACTTAAGCTATACAACTCTTATGTTAAAGGAGTATTACTTTATATTTCAGGTACCTAGGGTTTAACAAAAAGAGATATCGAAGGACTAGATAGCTTTCATAGAAAACACCTGAGACAAGTACTAAATGTGAAATACCCGAATATTCTCAGTAAAGATTTATATCGACAAACGAATGAACAACCAATCTCATTAGTGATTCTCAAAAACAGACGGAGACTGTTAGGACATATCTTGAAACTCAGCAGCGAAACCCCAGCAAGAAAATCTATGACATATTACTTCTCTGAATCTTCCACTTCGCTCTACGAATCTTTGTATCAAGCACTGTCTTTGGCATTATTTAATAAAGGTATATTTATATAAATATAAGCTCCATCAATTAGGAAGATAGGAGGACAAGCAATTTAGAAAAACACTTAGAATACAGAGTATTGTTCACGTCACTTAAAACCAACAGCAGATGATGTAAGTACTTGGTTGTTGATCCCAAATTGGTAGGGAGCTATATTTTAAACCTACTGCATCACAAACACTAAGTATATAAATAAAACACTCGATAGGTGAACTTTCTTCAAAACACTTACCTGCTTTCTTTGTAGCTTTACGTCTAAGACATACGATATGATAATCGCTTATATTATGAACATTTAAAAAAACCCCACAAATATGGGGGTTAAGTGGACATATATGACAATGCAAATATCAAAATGAAAGCAAAAAAGGGATTGGTAAAGATTATTAAACTCGTTAAGGCCTGAATTAAGACAATTAAGCTATAAAAAATGTTATTTAACTGTCCAAAAGACTTCACAATGTAAATAACTGTTGGAATAATATATTTTGAAACATGTACAATACATAACACTGGTAAACAAAGAAAAATTCTTTATATGTTTTCAGATTGGTCTGATGATGTTTGAAATACACGAAAATATTTACTGAATTGTTCGTCTCTTGACTTCATATTTAATACATTAATAAATTATTAATACAATGCAGACTACTTCATCACCAAACAAACTGAATTTTTAAACAAATTAAAAAATGCTACTTTGTTTGAGGGCATACTGCATTCCACAAACAGCAGGGCCAAAAAAGGTGAAAAATCATGAGGTACATGTAACTGATTTGACAGTATAAGCTGACAGTAAAAATAAATGCTATTATGTGCGTGTTTAACCACCAATTCAGTATTTACATCAAACATCTTCATTTCCAGGATGTGCTTTTGTCAGATGGATAAGCTATACCTAGATCAAGCTCAAAACGAATATTTTCTTTGTGAAAAATCCCCTTTTAAACTCTAAGCCTGATGCTGTTCAAACCTTTGGTCCTCGGGAAACACATCATTTTTAAACCCCACACACTTCTGACTAGTACTCTCATTGACATTAATATACACGTTTCAGTCAATGAGAGAGTACTAGTCAAAAAAGAGTACTAATACAGTCTGTAAATATGCTAAAAGGCAGGTTCCAAATGACCCAATAACATGCAAAGAACCTAAATAGTGGGATTTGATGCTGAATGTTATCAACTCTTTAATCAACCATTTGATAGTACTTTTGGTTTAAGTCTTAAAACAAGGGCAGAGTTTGTAATCACTGATATCATTCAACATTTTTAAGTCTTTAAATACAAAAATTAGAAATCAGGAGTAAATCCTAAATGCACTATCCTCAATTTGTTTCCATTTTTAATGACAGGGTTGTCTAAACATTGGAATGAGCCACTACTAATGGTATGATAGTTTAACTATATACATCTCACAATAATCAGTACAATAATTTAAAAATAGCTCAACCCAGGTTTATCTGTGGCATGTCAAGAGTATTAAACATTCACTATATTTAACATCCTATTCCAGTCAGCAATAAGAAATAATCCTTATTATTATCATGCCTTACAACACTATGTTATTTAACAATTCCCAATTGGTAACGTATTACAATACAATAAAGAATATAAACCCATTTTGTCACAACGACACCTAAAACTCCGCTCCAACAGGTAGATACTACGCCTAACCTAAAAAATCTTAAGACCTAATGTTTACAACCTTAAATATAGAGCAAAATATGGTTCAAAAGGTTTTTGACCAACAAATATTGTAAAAAGGGATCCTCCAAAAAATTCCTGTGTCCATCCTTTATTTAATTGTAAGGATTTCTTGGTTTTATGGTGGGGGAGACTACCATTGTGTTCTCTTCATTACTTGGTAGGTAATCCAGTTAGGTTTGAAAAATTTTGTGACTCAAAAATAGTCATCATTCCCTTATGTCAAACTTAAGAGTGTCTGTGGACTTCTCTTAGAAATAAAGCACAAATTGAATGAGAAAAAATTAATTATTTATTTTGCTTGTTTTTTCACTTCTGGCTTTTCACAATCCTTCTCCTTACAAGACTGAACCTCATCTGTTGGCCCCTGACAATTTTTTCCTCCAAACTGAGGAACTGGTTTAGTACATTCTCTCTTTCTTATTTTGTGACCTGTCCCACATGTTGCAGAACATGCTGAAAAAGGGCCCCAATCAGCAAAACCACCATCAATGGGGCATGGTACAAGATGGTGGCACTGCTCTTCTTCCACAGAAGAGCCTACACATAAATTGCCACCACCTTCAGGTGCAGGATTGTCACAGTTTCTTGTTCTCTTTCTTTTCCCATCTTTACATGGTCTATCACATTCCTTCCACTCTGACCATGGACCATATTGCCCATCAACGGGGCATCGTTTATTCTTGCAAGGTCTTGTTTCAACATATGGCCCAAATTCAAGACAGTCTTTTCCATAACCTTTTGGTCTGGGGTTTGTACAGTTCCTTACTCTCCCTAAAATTAAAAAAAAAACATAACGTAATGTAAGGCCTGTACGATTTTAATACACAAGAAGGGTAACACCGATGACCCTTCTAACTTTCGACCGATTACTCTACAAACGGTTCCATTAAAAGTTTTTACATCCTGTTTGCGTGACTCTGTATTTGAATACCTGAAGGATAATAACTTCGTCGAACATATGATTCAAAAAGGCTTCACTTCCAAAGTCTCGGGTACTTTGGAACATACTGCGATGATGGCACATGTAATAAACAAGGCTCGCACTAATCAACGCTCCTTAGTCATTACTCTTTTAGACCTAAAAAATGCTTTTGGTGAAATTCATCATAACCTAATAACATCTGTTCTCGATCACCACCATATTCCTGACAAAATTAAGTCTTTAATCACCAGTCTTTACACT
>RDPX01000273.1:812223-837305 GCA_003991215.1 Morbakka virulenta
TCTCTCTCTTTTTCTCTCTCTGTCTGTCTCTCTCTCTTTTTCTCTCTCTCTCTCTCTCTCTCTCTCTCTCTCTCTCTCTCTCTCTCTCTCTCTCTCTCTCTTTCTCTCTCTCTCTCAAGGTGCCATATCCTGATGGACGTTGGCTGTCCTGACACGCCATCTCTCTCGATTTCTGGTAGCATGTTCTAGGTCACAGTGTTAATCCTGTCCATCTGCTTATATCATCCACATGTGTTCATCTTTGTCTTCCTCTGCTGCATTTACCATCAATCTTCCCCATGATTGATAGACTCTCTAGTCCATCCTTTTGTATGAGGTGACTGAAAAAACTCATCTACCTTTGTCTTATTGTCTCTACTAGTTTTCTGGTTGCATCTATTCTTCTTAATACTTCTTTGTTGGTCTGATGGGAAGTCCAGCCGATTTTAAGAATGTGTGGATAGAACCAAAGTTCGACTGCTGCCAGTTCTTCTTCAACTAAGATGAAATTGTCCAACATTCACTTCCGTATAGCAATATCAGTAGAACATAACATTCCAGAATCCTCTTCTTGGTGGCTAGTGTAAGGCTTCCACTGACAAGAAATGATTTGAGTCTCTGGAAGGCTTCCTTTGCCATAGTGATACAAGTTTTTATTTTGGTTTTGCACCTGCCATCTTCGGAAATAATACTGCCAAGGTATTTAAAATTTTTCACCTGCTTTATCATTTCATTGCCAATGCTCAGCTGACATTTTATGCCAGTCTGTTTGCTGACAACCATACACTCTGTCTTCTTACAGTTCAGCATCGGGCCTTGACTGTCGCTGGCCTCTACTACTGTATTCAATAGTCTCTGAAGGTCCTCGTTGGTATTTCTGATTAAAACTGCATCATCAGCATATCTCAGATTGTTGGTATTACGACCACCGATTACACATCCTTTTAAATCTTCCAAATATCTCATTATTTTCTCGCTGTATATGTTGAACAGGTCAGGAGATAACACACATCTTTGTCTGACTCCTCATTGAACAGGTACAAAGTCACTGACATTATCTGCTACTCTTACAGTAGCCTTTTGCTCCCAATATAAATTTGTTAAGAGAAGTAGATCCTTGCCATCAATGTTGATTGACTCCAAGATTTCTAGGAGATTTTGATGCTTGGCTTTGTCAAAGGCCTTAGTGTAGTCGATGAAACATAAAAATAACCTCTGTTGCATTTCGATGCTTCTCTCACATAGCATCCTCAAGACAAAAATTGTGTTTCTTGTTCCAGAGTCCTTTATAAAGCCGTACTGTACATAGCCTATTTCTTCTTGTATTTTTCCCTTTGCTCTAGCCATGATTACATGTAGAATTAGTTTTGTCACATGACTCATCAAGCTTGTAGTGTGGTGAAATTCGCAATCTATTGCTCCTGGCTTCTTAGGAATAGTGACGAATTCAGAGCTACACAGATCTTCCGGCATGTCACCAGTTTCATATATTTCGTTAGCTATTTTAGTTAATGTTGTAATTCCAAAGTCTCTGAGTGCTTCTAAAATTTCTTTGTTGATACCATCTGGTCCACAAGTTTTGTTTTGTTTCTTCTTCTTCATTGCTATCCTTATCTCTGATTCCATGATTCGGGGGCCATCCATGTTTTTCCTGATAATTGGTCTTTCTCGTCTGTCATCTTTAAACAATTCTGCAATGTATTCGGATCACCTCTTCATAATATCTTCGTCGTCTACAAGGATTCATCCATCTTTAGCTTTTATGCAGCCGCTGCAGGTCCGTGTGTTTCTTCCTGATAGTGCTTTAATTTTGTTCTACATCTCCTTCGGGTTTGTCGATTTCGCTCTCTCTATCTCAGAGCACTGTTTGTTCAGCCATTCTTCCTTCATACCCTTACATTTTCGTCTTAAGACTGGTCCTTTTTTGATATTCCTCACTTCTGCAGTCTTTAATCTCTTGTCTTTCTTTCGTGTCCTTCAGGATCTCCTCTTTCTTTTTGGTAGCATCTCCATTGCTATTGCTGTTGGTACAGAGGCGTTTTTGAACGCATCCCATGTATTGCTTTCCTCGTGTTCAAGAACTTCGAATCTGTTCTGGACTTGAGTGCAAATTCTTCCCTTTTACCCGAAGTAAAATTTCATTGGTCGATCTGTTCTAGCCACGGCATGAGGGTTAGGAACAATAGGGACAATAGTTACAAGTCACTGGCCGCAGAACAGGATTCCGCAAAGATGAAAGAGCTTTTTCCGAAGTACGTTTCGAGAGACTTCTACCATCATCAGGCTGTAAGAGCCTGACGATGGGAGAAGTCTCTCGAAAGTCTCTCGTGAATCTCTCGAAACGTAGCTGGGAAAAAGCTTACGACTCATGACATGATAAAGCTCTTTCATCTATGGCTTCCTCTGAGTCCAAAAAGTTCAGAATTTTCAGAATTCCACATATCCAGCCGTCTGATGGCTAAATATAGCAACTGCCGAAGAAAAAAACAATATTGAGTCAGAAGAGATACAGATCAACTCTGTAAAAGGTAAAGTTGGAACCAACGAAAAACGAGAAGCAGAAGTGACCTGCGTGTAAAGAAAGAAAGCACAGTTGCACCAAAACCAAGTTTCCTGGTTCGATTACCCGTGCGGGCGAAAATAATTTACAACTTTTTAAAAGAAAAAAAAGCCATGGTTGTGCGTCAAGATGGGCATCCGGCCGAGAAATCTCTCACTGCAAAAACAAAGTCCCTCTGACGCGCACTGTCTGTGCCCAAGTTACTGGGGAAAATGACTTTAAACAAGAAAAAAACCTTTCCTGAAATTTTCTTTGCAGTGCAATAAATTTTTAAAATACTTAACATAATTTTATGATCTTGATATCAGTTAAAAAGACGTTTTCAAGCACTTTCCTTTAACTACAATTGTTGTGTGCTCATTAATTATCTCAAATACACTTTCCTTCAGTGTTAAAAAGTTAGTGGCGTAAATTTTTGTTCACACACCTGGTTTCTGTTCTCCTGATCATTCTACATTTGACATAAACTGGTAATCTTAGTAACGAAGGAACAAGCTTACCTTGAATTGAACTTCCACACTCCTTCAAGCACCGTGACCAATGACTCCAATGAGTGTAACCACCATCTACCGATCTTAAACGTCGAATGCACAAAGGCAAAGTGACAACTAAAAAAAGTGAAGTAATAGAAAGCAAACCAAATTTGCTAAGCAAAGTTCGAGTTGCTATGTCCAACATACCACCCATTGCTGACAAGGTGAAAATGATAGTCAAGCACTAAAGCCTGTGACTAAACTTGAATTATGTGATCCAAATTACTTTCTGCACGAAAAAAATAAATGGTTGAATGGAACACAACAATTTTATCTTTTACAACAAAGAAAGCTTTAGTGCGCATGATTTAAGCCTTGTCGCTATGGCGTTTGGACCAATGATATGAAGACAAAAGCTAGATTTCCAACTCCCAGGAGTCAAAGAATTAGTATTACCATGTACATTTTTTTTTACGTTTTTTTATTACTATTATAAGTAGTAGTATTATTAGGGGATGATAGCTGAAAATCTCGACAATCTGGTCTCTAAATACATACGCCAGTGGCTTGATCTGCCTATAACTGTCACTCTTAACTCTATTATTCTTTCCAAAAATCAATTTGGACTCAACTTACAGCTCCTCCTCCTCCTCAGGTGCCGTGTCCCAGCCGAACGTTGGCGATCATGTCTCTGCATAAATTCCTGTCCTTCGCTGCCCTCAGAACTTACAGCTACCTATCACAAAAGTTCTACAGTGCCAAACTGTCACTTGTAGCGCTCTTAAGTCCTCACTAAATCATAATATCCATAAATTGTGAAAAAACACAAGCAATAGTACCAATATACAACATCATATTTATAAAAACACAAAAGAAGTTTTGAAAGCTCTGGAGACTTAACACAAGGAGCGTTTACAAAGTCATTTTACTACTCAAGGTATCATTCTCTCATTTCTCTTTGACAACGCAACTTCAAAATATAACAAAATATAAGCTGTTTTTACCTTTTGGTCGAGAACGTGGCCAACGGGCAAAATTTTCGAGTTACTTATCTGGTATGAATTTTTTCATCTTAACTTTATGATGTCAAGAATCATTATTAAGATTTGAGAGATTATTAATACGGTTTGAAAGATCATCACTTAATTTTGAATTTAATAGTTACATCTGGAAGTTTGGCCTCCTTGCTCTTGGACTTAGAAGAAGAAGTACACCAATCACTGTTTTCAACAAAGAAAATCTATTAGACACTTCATCAAACTGTTAATACCCTTTACTCTTTTAATATCAGCCGTAGTTATAACAGACCACCAAAATATTGTAGACAATCTTAGCAGCTACTATCTTTGTAATTCATCAGAATTTTTTACTTCGACTTATACCCCATTTACACGAAGAATGGGTACTGGGACTATCAGGGGAAACAGTTCCCAGGTGGCTGCCCTGACCTATGCCTTGAACGACTCGTATTTTCCTCAAACTATCGTGACTTTACCTCACTTTACAGAAAGAAAAAACCATCGCATTCCCGATCTTCATGTCGCAAACTTTATGGTACTCCCAGTACTTGTTCTTCTTTTAGTAAACATTGGTCAATGGCTTACATGTAGTTTCCTCTGTCGGTACTCAGACATCAAATATAAATACTTATTCTTGAAAACAAAGAAATCTGCCAGAAAACAATCTAGATTCAACATTTTACCAAAAATAATCATATTTCTCCTCATAATCATATCATACGATACTAAATTAATTACTAAAAGTCAAAATGACACGAAAATTTACCAAAAGCTGGGTTTTTTTACCAATGAATACCTTATCGAAGTTGAAAACATACTATCAAACCATCTAAGAGAACAGTCATCTATTTATGCTCTATCCAAATTAAAATTTAAAAAAAACTTTGCATACTTAAAATTCATTCTGCTACTTTCAGGAGATATTAACATACACCCTGGGCCAATAAACTACCCATGCACTAACTATAGTAAACAAGTGAGGAAAAGACAAATACCATGTAAAAAAAGTAATTTAGGGATTCACAAAAAATGCATACACCATACAGGGGGTTCAAAAAATATAGAAGTGATTAACTTCACATTCCAACCATGCCTAACTAGTGCTACTAAGGAAACCAAACGGTCTGATAGCAATTGGGACCAGCTCCCCTTTTCATGTCATGATTACCCGTTAAAAGATCCTCAAGACCTTCAGAATAATATGACAGAGCCCAAAAATTTGGATAATTGCCAAAATAAAGATACTTGGAAGGTTTTCAATAAACGTGGACTACATCTTATCCATTTAAATGTTAACAGTATTTTATCTAAAATTGACGAAATTCGAGAAATTGTAAAGAAATCAAAGGCCACTTTAATCGGTTTGACAGAGACCAAACTTGATGCTACTGTACCTGATGATGAGATAAACATTGACGGATATGAGTTAATAAGGTCCGATCGCAGCAGGCATGGGGGAGGGGTAGCTTGCTACATAAAAAATGACATAGCCTTTAAAGTCAGGAGCGGGTTCTCCAACGAAATCGAAAACGTAGTCTTAGACATTTTACTTCCAAAAACTAAGCCTATACTTGTAGGAATTCTGTATAGACCTCCCGATCAATCACTATTCTTAGAAAAACTAACATCAGCCATAACCAACGCCCACCATTTTAATAGCCAGGAGGTGTACCTATTAGGTGATCTGAACATCAACCTTATAAATAACAAGGCACACATTCCAAACGGAATAAAAAAATATAGCGAATTTTGCTCGCAACATGGTTTAAAACAACTAATTTCGTCACCAACACGTATAGCTGTTAACTCTTCTTCTCTACTTGATCATATACTCACCAACTCTAGTGATAGAGTATCACAGTTTGGCATAGTTGATGTTGGTCTCTCGGATCACCAAATGATATACTGTACAAGAAAAATTTCCCGGGCCAAGTTTAACACTCATAAATATGTCAAGACGAGGTCGTTTAAAAATTATACAAAGGACCTATACTTGGAAGAACTTGATAAAGTAAATTTTCCTGAATATTCAAAGTTCACAGATATAAATAGTGCTTATTCTGATTTCGTTGGAAAGCTTACCTCCGTAGTCGATAAAATCGCCCCTGTAAGAGAAATGCGCATCAAGAACAATTCACAAGACTGGTTCGACGTTGAAATCCACGAGAAAATAGAGTTGCGTGATAAGTTATTTGCCAAATTTAAAAAATCGAGGGAAAAAAGCGATGGCCTCAGTTACAAAAAGGCCCGAAACTGTGTACAGAGCACGATAAAAAAGAAAAAGAAGAATTTTGTCGTAAAGAAACTCAGCGAAAATATTGGTAAACCTAAAGAACTATGGAAGTCACTGAAGTCTTTAGGCCTGCCCTCAAAACATAAGTCACCTCCCTCATTTTGCCTAGAAAAAAACGGCAACTTAGTTTTTAACCCTAAATCTAACACTGAAATTTTCAAAGACTTTTATTCGAATTTAGCAGACAACTTAGTCAAGAAACTCCCAGTCCCCCCGAAGAAATTTGACAAACATACAGTCCAGAGATACTACCAACAACTAAATCTCGATGGCAAAACCCTTTCTTTTAAACCAACAACACCCAATGCTATAGAAAAGCTATTGGAAGAAATAAATCCTAATAAAAGCGCAGGATTGGATAACCTTACTGGAAAATTTCTTAAAGACGGTGCTTCCATTTTGGCTTCTCCTGTCACAGAATTATGCAACTTATCAATATCCTTGTCCGACTTCCCAGATGATTGCAAAATAGCAAAATTAAAGCCAATTTACAAGAAAGGTTCAAAGACCGAACCAAAAAATTACAGACCTATCTCCCTTCTCCCGCTAATATCGAAAATCATAGAAAAAGTGATTCATACTCAAACTCAGCTGTTTCTTAATGATAACAAAATTTTGTACAAATATCAATCAGGCTTCCGAAAACACTACTCGACTAATACGTGCCTTTCATATTTAACTGATAAAGTCTTAAACGGATTTGAAAAAGGACTGATGACTGGAATGATTTTAATTGACCTTCAAAAAGCTTTTGACACAATTGACCATGAAATTCTGCTTGAGAAAATGCAGTGCTTGGGTTTTGCTGAGTCAACGATATTATGGTATAAGTCATACCTCACGAACAGATTTTTCTCAGTTAACGTGTGCAATGAATTTTCCTCCCTGGGTAGGCTATCATGCGGAGTTCCCCAAGGATCAATCTTGGGTCCACTTCTTTTCCTCTTGTACGTAAATGATATGCCACAGGCTGTAAGCTGTGACCTTCTCCTTTATGCAGATGACACATGCCTGATTTTTACTGAAAAAGACACTAAAAAGATTGAAGAACAACTAAATAAAGACTTTCACTCACTCTGTGAATGGTTTATTGATAACAAATTAAGTATACATTTCGGGGAAGACAAAACAAAGTCAATTCTTTTCGGTTCTCACAAAAAGCTGAAAAAATCGAACAATCTTGAAATTACTTATGAAGATATTAAAATCAAACAGTACTCCAAGGTAGCCTACCTGGGATGCATTCTTGATAACAACCTTTCTGGTGAGGCTATGGCTACAAAAGTTTTAGGCTTGATAAATAATAAGCTAAAATTTTTGTACAGGAAACAAAAGTTTCTAAACGATTCTCTGCGTCGTTTGCTTTGCAATGCGTTAATCCAGCCACATTTTGATTATGCGTGCATTGCTTGGTACCCAAACCTCAACAAGCGCCTCACCAAAAAGATACAATCGGCTCAAAACAAATGCATAAGATACTGCTTGAGGCTTGGAAATCGAGACCATATTGGAGTTAAACAATTTCGGAAAATAAATTGGCTACCAACTAAAGAGAGATTTGAGCAATGCGCTTGTGCAAACATTTTCAAATTTTTCAAAAATACGTTACCATCTTACACATCGGAAATTTACAGCCAACTCAACCATGCCCACTACACGCGAAACTCTAGCTACAAACTTCAAATACCCTTCCGAAGTAGTAACGATGGCCAAAAAGCTCTATCATATCTGGGTCCCAAATTATGGAATAGGTTACCGTCGCACATTAAATTAAGTTCAAATACTAACTCTTTTAAGCACAACATCAAAAAAATTTTCTTTGAAAAGCTCCAGAAGAAAGAGAGCGATATCTACGTGTATTACTAAATATTCTATTTTCTTTACAGCACGGTTATTGATATTGTTTCCATTGGGTAATCGTAGATTGTTATAGATATAGGGCTACTCAATGTCTGTCCACTGTTATATGTTACATGTCCATTTACGTTACAAGGGGCCATAATGAAAATAAGGTCTTCATGATCTGTATTATGCTACCCCTGCCACCGTTTCTCTAGATTACCGTCCCGCCTGTTTGTTTCGTTCTTTTTTGTTTCTGTTTAGTCTTATTTTTTAACTATTTTGGATAACATCATGTATTAGGTTTTTACCATTTACCTTTGAACATTTGTATTTTTTTTGTTAGTGGCGAATAAATACATACATACATACAAGTTTTGGTCTGAAGTTAAAAAAAGCTGCCCAAAAATATCTTCAGCTTTACCATTCGTTATTTGAATAACACCCCTGCAACTCGTAAAAATCTATCCAAATAGAAACTCAGTCTATCGTCTTCTTGCTCTTCCTGCTTTGAAACAGAAATCCTTCTTCATGTTGTCGCCGGCTGCAAAACGTACCTTCAGGAAAGTCGATATACTTGGCGACACAACTCAGCATTACAGTTTTTAGCAGGTTCTTTCAAATCTCTTTAAGGCTGTAAAATATACGCTGATATCTGTGGATTCTTATCGCCATGCATTATAACTGGAGATACCTTTCGACCTGATTTGCTGTTAGTTACTCTACAAAAACAGTTATACATACTTAAATTGACTGTGGGGTATGAAATAAACCTGGATAAAAATGCTTCCCTCAAATACAAAAAAAATACCGTTTTTTGATTCGTGATTTGAAATCCAGCTTTTGGAATGTTACCTTCGTAAGTCTTTCCATTAGCTCTTTTGGTATATTCGGTAAATCTCGTATTACTTTCAGTGAAATGTGCAACGCTTTGAACATCGACAACAAACACGAGCGCTTTCTTTCAACCAAACTTTCTAATATAATCATTCGCACCGGACGTCGTTATTAGTTTTGTTATATATCTAACACTCATATTTGAATATAAGGATTGGTTTGTGTCAGGTTTTCCTTCTCGAATGTTTATTTCCGTGAAATCATCACTAGGGAGGTTGCCAGGCAAGGCTAAAGAGTTCCCCCTACCCATGAGACAGACTTAATCGCGCGTCGGATATCAACCTGATACTTTAAAGTCTCGCGGTAGACTAACCGGTGCTACATCATGCCCAAGGGTGATCTGGAAGTAGTTGTGGCAAAGGGTAATCTCATTCGCTCAACTCGGAACTCCACAACCTGAAAAGTTTTGTGTCAATACAGGGATATTTTATTATTATTATTTATTATTATTATTATTATTATTATTATTATTATTTTATTAGTTTAGTTTTCGATACTTTTTGACACTATTTGTGGTTTGTAGTTTCTGTGGAAAGGAATTTCAATCACTTGGACGCCATGTCTGGAGATGTAAAAAAAGTTTACAGGAAAACATTTCCAATTCCAATGGGGACATTTACTTGCCATTGATTACACTGGTCCACAAAAATTTTTTTTTTCTCTCTGATGACATCCACTCAAGATGATTTTAGACCATTTTTATGAGCTGATTCTAAAAATGACATCCATTTTTGCCCATCACGTCCCAATTTTTTTATTTTGAGAAAATCATTTTTTGTCAAAATCACCCTTTTTAAGGCTTGTTGAACAGGATATAATACACAAAGCTGACATTTGTTACTTCAAATGTTTTATATAGATATTCTAAACTTCATAGGAATTTTTTTGGGGGTGGTGAAATTCATTAAGTAAAGGGTCATAGATGCTTAAAAGTCTTTAATTTAAAATTCTGGCAACTGAATCGTGGTAAACAAGCCCGTTTTAGTAAATTTCAAAATTTTTTGTTTGAATATCCCAAGTACGCTACTTATAATAGGAACACTTCCATTTTGATACTTTAAAAACTATATGAGGCAAATAATGATGAATATGTGCGTGAAAAATGTTTTTCATAAATACTTCAGTCTTACAACTTCACAATTGGTATAGTGACTATCGTTCCAAGGAATTTACTACGAAATGANTATTACTATTACTATTACTATTACTATTACTATTACTATTACTATTACTATTACTATTACTATTACTATTACTATTACTATTACTATTACTATTACTATTACTATTACTATTACTATTACTATTACTATTACTATTACTATTACTATTACTATTACTATTACTATTACTATTACTATTACTATTACTATTACTATTACTATTACTATTACTATTACTATTACTATTACTATTACTATTACTATTACTATTACTATTACTATTACTATTACTATTACTATTACTATTACTATTACTATTACTATTACTATTACTATTACTATTACTATTACTATTACTATTACTATTACTATTACTATTACTATTACTATTACTATTACTATTACTATTACTATTACTATTACTATTACTATTACTATTACTATTACTATTACTATTACTATTACTATTACTATTACTATTACTATTACTATTACTATTACTATTACTATTACTATTACTATTACTATTACTATTACTATTACTATTACTATTACTATTACTATTACTATTACTATTACTATTACTATTACTATTACTATTACTATTACTATTACTATTACTATTACTATTACTATTACTATTACTATTACTATTACTATTACTATTACTATTACTATTACTATTACTATTACTATTACTATTACTATTACTATTACTATTACTATTACTATTACTATTACTATTACTATTACTATTACTATTACTATTACTATTACTATTACTATTACTATTACTATTACTATTACTATTACTATTACTATTACTATTACTATTACTATTACTATTACTATTACTATTACTATTACTATTACTATTACTATTACTATTACTATTACTATTACTATTACTATTACTATTACTATTACTATTACTATTACTATTACTATTACTATTACTATTACTATTACTATTACTATTACTATTACTATTACTATTACTATTACTATTACTATTACTATTACTATTACTATTACTATTACTATTACTATTACTATTACTATTACTATTACTATTACTATTACTATTACTATTACTATTACTATTACTATTACTATTACTATTACTATTACTATTACTATTACTATTACTATTACTATTACTATTACTATTACTATTACTATTACTATTACTATTACTATTACTATTACTATTACTATTACTATTACTATTACTATTACTATTACTATTACTATTACTATTACTATTACTATTACTATTACTATTACTATTACTATTACTATTACTATTACTATTACTATTACTATTACTATTACTATTACTATTACTATTACTATTACTATTACTATTACTATTACTATTACTATTACTATTACTATTACTATTACTATTACTATTACTATTACTATTACTATTACTATTACTATTACTATTACTATTACTATTACTATTACTATTACTATTACTATTACTATTACTATTACTATTACTATTACTATTACTATTACTATTACTATTACTATTACTATTACTATTACTATTACTATTACTATTACTATTACTATTACTATTACTATTACTATTACTATTACTATTACTATTACTATTACTATTACTATTACTATTACTATTACTATTACTATTACTATTACTATTACTATTACTATTACTATTACTATTACTATTACTATTACTATTACTATTACTATTACTATTACTATTACTATTACTATTACTATTACTATTACTATTACTATTACTATTACTATTACTATTACTATTACTATTACTATTACTATTACTATTACTATTACTATTACTATTACTATTACTATTACTATTACTATTACTATTACTATTACTATTACTATTACTATTACTATTACTATTACTATTACTATTACTATTACTATTACTATTACTATTACTATTACTATTACTATTACTATTACTATTACTATTACTATTACTATTACTATTACTATTACTATTACTATTACTATTACTATTACTATTACTATTACTATTACTATTACTATTACTATTACTATTACTATTACTATTACTATTACTATTACTATTACTATTACTATTACTATTACTATTACTATTACTATTACTATTACTATTACTATTACTATTACTATTACTATTACTATTACTATTACTATTACTATTACTATTACTATTACTATTACTATTACTATTACTATTACTATTACTATTACTATTACTATTACTATTACTATTACTATTACTATTACTATTACTATTACTATTACTATTACTATTACTATTACTATTACTATTACTATTACTATTACTATTACTATTACTATTACTATTACTATTACTATTACTATTACTATTACTATTACTATTACTATTACTATTACTATTACTATTACTATTACTATTACTATTACTATTACTATTACTATTACTATTACTATTACTATTACTATTACTATTACTATTACTATTACTATTACTATTACTATTACTATTACTATTACTATTACTATTACTATTACTATTACTATTACTATTACTATTACTATTACTATTACTATTACTATTACTATTACTATTACTATTACTATTACTATTACTATTACTATTACTATTACTATTACTATTACTATTACTATTACTATTACTATTACTATTACTATTACTATTACTATTACTATTACTATTACTATTACTATTACTATTACTATTACTATTACTATTACTATTACTATTACTATTACTATTACTATTACTATTACTATTACTATTACTATTACTATTACTATTACTATTACTATTACTATTACTATTACTATTACTATTACTATTACTATTACTATTACTATTACTATTACTATTACTATTACTATTACTATTACTATTACTATTACTATTACTATTACTATTACTATTACTATTACTATTACTATTACTATTACTATTACTATTACTATTACTATTACTATTACTATTACTATTACTATTACTATTACTATTACTATTACTATTACTATTACTATTACTATTACTATTACTATTACTATTACTATTACTATTACTATTACTATTACTATTACTATTACTATTACTATTACTATTACTATTACTATTACTATTACTATTACTATTACTATTACTATTACTATTACTATTACTATTACTATTACTATTACTATTACTATTACTATTACTATTACTATTACTATTACTATTACTATTACTATTACTATTACTATTACTATTACTATTACTATTACTATTACTATTACTATTACTATTACTATTACTATTACTATTACTATTACTATTACTATTACTATTACTATTACTATTACTATTACTATTACTATTACTATTACTATTACTATTACTATTACTATTACTATTACTATTACTATTACTATTACTATTACTATTACTATTACTATTACTATTACTATTACTATTACTATTACTATTACTATTACTATTACTATTACTATTACTATTACTATTACTATTACTATTACTATTACTATTACTATTACTATTACTATTACTATTACTATTACTATTACTATTACTATTACTATTACTATTACTATTACTATTACTATTACTATTACTATTACTATTACTATTACTATTACTATTACTATTACTATTACTATTACTATTACTATTACTATTACTATTACTATTACTATTACTATTACTATTACTATTACTATTACTATTACTATTACTATTACTATTACTATTACTATTACTATTACTATTACTATTACTATTACTATTACTATTACTATTACTATTACTATTACTATTACTATTACTATTACTATTACTATTACTATTACTATTACTATTACTATTACTATTACTATTACTATTACTATTACTATTACTATTACTATTACTATTACTATTACTATTACTATTACTATTACTATTACTATTACTATTACTATTACTATTACTATTACTATTACTATTACTATTACTATTACTATTACTATTACTATTACTATTACTATTACTATTACTATTACTATTACTATTACTATTACTATTACTATTACTATTACTATTACTATTACTATTACTATTACTATTACTATTACTATTACTATTACTATTACTATTACTATTACTATTACTATTACTATTACTATTACTATTACTATTACTATTACTATTACTATTACTATTACTATTACTATTACTATTACTATTACTATTACTATTACTATTACTATTACTATTACTATTACTATTACTATTACTATTACTATTACTATTACTATTACTATTACTATTACTATTACTATTACTATTACTATTACTATTACTATTACTATTACTATTACTATTACTATTACTATTACTATTACTATTACTATTACTATTACTATTACTATTACTATTACTATTACTATTACTATTACTATTACTATTACTATTACTATTACTATTACTATTACTATTACTATTACTATTACTATTACTATTACTATTACTATTACTATTACTATTACTATTACTATTACTATTACTATTACTATTACTATTACTATTACTATTACTATTACTATTACTATTACTATTACTATTACTATTACTATTACTATTACTATTACTATTACTATTACTATTACTATTACTATTACTATTACTATTACTATTACTATTACTATTACTATTACTATTACTATTACTATTACTATTACTATTACTATTACTATTACTATTACTATTACTATTACTATTACTATTACTATTACTATTACTATTACTATTACTATTACTATTACTATTACTATTACTATTACTATTACTATTACTATTACTATTACTATTACTATTACTATTACTATTACTATTACTATTACTATTACTATTACTATTACTATTACTATTACTATTACTATTACTATTACTATTACTATTACTATTACTATTACTATTACTATTACTATTACTATTACTATTACTATTACTATTACTATTACTATTACTATTACTATTACTATTACTATTACTATTACTATTACTATTACTATTACTATTACTATTACTATTACTATTACTATTACTATTACTATTACTATTACTATTACTATTACTATTACTATTACTATTACTATTACTATTACTATTACTATTACTATTACTATTACTATTACTATTACTATTACTATTACTATTACTATTACTATTACTATTACTATTACTATTACTATTACTATTACTATTACTATTACTATTACTATTACTATTACTATTACTATTACTATTACTATTACTATTACTATTACTATTACTATTACTATTACTATTACTATTACTATTACTATTACTATTACTATTACTATTACTATTACTATTACTATTACTATTACTATTACTATTACTATTACTATTACTATTACTATTACTATTACTATTACTATTACTATTACTATTACTATTACTATTACTATTACTATTACTATTACTATTACTATTACTATTACTATTACTATTACTATTACTATTACTATTACTATTACTATTACTATTACTATTACTATTACTATTACTATTACTATTACTATTACTATTACTATTACTATTACTATTACTATTACTATTACTATTACTATTACTATTACTATTACTATTACTATTACTATTACTATTACTATTACTATTACTATTACTATTACTATTACTATTACTATTACTATTACTATTACTATTACTATTACTATTACTATTACTATTACTATTACTATTACTATTACTATTACTATTACTATTACTATTACTATTACTATTACTATTACTATTACTATTACTATTACTATTACTATTACTATTACTATTACTATTACTATTACTATTACTATTACTATTACTATTACTATTACTATTACTATTACTATTACTATTACTATTACTATTACTATTACTATTACTATTACTATTACTATTACTATTACTATTACTATTACTATTACTATTACTATTACTATTACTATTACTATTACTATTACTATTACTATTACTATTACTATTACTATTACTATTACTATTACTATTACTATTACTATTACTATTACTATTACTATTACTATTACTATTACTATTACTATTACTATTACTATTACTATTACTATTACTATTACTATTACTATTACTATTACTATTACTATTACTATTACTATTACTATTACTATTACTATTACTATTACTATTACTATTACTATTACTATTACTATTACTATTACTATTACTATTACTATTACTATTACTATTACTATTACTATTACTATTACTATTACTATTACTATTACTATTACTATTACTATTACTATTACTATTACTATTACTATTACTATTACTATTACTATTACTATTACTATTACTATTACTATTACTATTACTATTACTATTACTATTACTATTACTATTACTATTACTATTACTATTACTATTACTATTACTATTACTATTACTATTACTATTACTATTACTATTACTATTACTATTACTATTACTATTACTATTACTATTACTATTACTATTACTATTACTATTACTATTACTATTACTATTACTATTACTATTACTATTACTATTACTATTACTATTACTATTACTATTACTATTACTATTACTATTACTATTACTATTACTATTACTATTACTATTACTATTACTATTACTATTACTATTACTATTACTATTACTATTACTATTACTATTACTATTACTATTACTATTACTATTACTATTACTATTACTATTACTATTACTATTACTATTACTATTACTATTACTATTACTATTACTATTACTATTACTATTACTATTACTATTACTATTACTATTACTATTACTATTACTATTACTATTACTATTACTATTACTATTACTATTACTATTACTATTACTATTACTATTACTATTACTATTACTATTACTATTACTATTACTATTACTATTACTATTACTATTACTATTACTATTACTATTACTATTACTATTACTATTACTATTACTATTACTATTACTATTACTATTACTATTACTATTACTATTACTATTACTATTACTATTACTATTACTATTACTATTACTATTACTATTACTATTACTATTACTATTACTATTACTATTACTATTACTATTACTATTACTATTACTATTACTATTACTATTACTATTACTATTACTATTACTATTACTATTACTATTACTATTACTATTACTATTACTATTACTATTACTATTACTATTACTATTACTATTACTATTACTATTACTATTACTATTACTATTACTATTACTATTACTATTACTATTACTATTACTATTACTATTACTATTACTATTACTATTACTATTACTATTACTATTACTATTACTATTACTATTACTATTACTATTACTATTACTATTACTATTACTATTACTATTACTATTACTATTACTATTACTATTACTATTACTATTACTATTACTATTACTATTACTATTACTATTACTATTACTATTACTATTACTATTACTATTACTATTACTATTACTATTACTATTACTATTACTATTACTATTACTATTACTATTACTATTACTATTACTATTACTATTACTATTACTATTACTATTACTATTACTATTACTATTACTATTACTATTACTATTACTATTACTATTACTATTACTATTACTATTACTATTACTATTACTATTACTATTACTATTACTATTACTATTACTATTACTATTACTATTACTATTACTATTACTATTACTATTACTATTACTATTACTATTACTATTACTATTACTATTACTATTACTATTACTATTACTATTACTATTACTATTACTATTACTATTACTATTACTATTACTATTACTATTACTATTACTATTACTATTACTATTACTATTACTATTACTATTACTATTACTATTACTATTACTATTACTATTACTATTACTATTACTATTACTATTACTATTACTATTACTATTACTATTACTATTACTATTACTATTACTATTACTATTACTATTACTATTACTATTACTATTACTATTACTATTACTATTACTATTACTATTACTATTACTATTACTATTACTATTACTATTACTATTACTATTACTATTACTATTACTATTACTATTACTATTACTATTACTATTACTATTACTATTACTATTACTATTACTATTACTATTACTATTACTATTACTATTACTATTACTATTACTATTACTATTACTATTACTATTACTATTACTATTACTATTACTATAATGTAATAATTCATAAACAGGTTAAATCGTAATCAGTAAATAAAGTTCTTCCTACGAGACCTGTTAGAAAGAAAACAAAATACAAACAAAACGATAAAATGCAATTAGTGTTAGACGCTAAATATAGGTTATGCCAAAACAAATAAAATATAATCATGTCTTCAAGTTCTGTAAAACTTTTTAAAACTGTTGCTTATTTTCTGCCCCTTTAATTCCGTTTTTTTTAGAGTGTTGTATTCCTTTGCACCATTTAAATAAAAAACGATCTTTCTGTCCATTCAAGTTTCACTTTTGGATATTTTAGCAGTTTGTTTCTTATTTTTAGCTGAATAATTATGTGAAACTAATTAAAGTAGTCCGAGAAGAAGGGAATACTCATCATTCAAACATCTATTGTCCATGTTTTTTTCCTTTGTGACATTTTCGATTGACTGGACATTATTCTTAATACCAATCATTTTATAAGCAAGTTGTTCCAATTTTAATGTTATTTCATTACGGGTTGTCCCATGGTTAACGTTTGTTAGTGAACAATAAGTTTACAATGGGAAAATAAGGTTTTGATAAATCCTAGATGCTAAAGATCTTGTTAAAAGAGGAGTCATTCTTTTCAATAGTCTCAGTATCTAAGACGCCTTTTTACTGAGGGTTCACTATTGGCTGACTATATTTCTCTTTACAAGCATCATCAAGCTTTTACATACTAAATATAAAAACGAAAAAGAGCTTGAGTTATTTGTATGCAACAAAATATTTCTGTTGTGTAAGAATAAATGTTAGATAAAACTTTAGGGGAAAATAAAAAATTGAAAATGTAGAGGATCTGCAAGACAATTAAATATTCTTATAAGAAGTGTGAATATGTTTGTTGTAATATATAAGATCATTTTGAGTGAATCTAAACTCTAAGAGTGCTTGTCTTGTATTACTTTAACAATTCAGGAAAATTAGTTTTGTTTCTTTACAAAAGAGCTGGAAGATTTATAGCTCTACTTTTTCACCCCCAGGAAAAAGGGGTGGCCGTAGATGCCCACCAAGGTCTCATAACTGTAATAACAAGAGAAATTTTGTGCCCGCCGCCCCTGACTAATACCAATTTTACGAAGTTATCATAACAAAGTCATATCTATGAGTATCTGGCATGCTATTTTACCTATTCAGCACAAAATCAAGTTACGAACGACATCGAACAATCCCAGATCAAGCGGTCTGACAGAGCGATTGGGTGCTAATGTCAAATTATATCTGTTGGCTTGTGCCAATTTTGTTGAAGGGGAGTGGGACAGCTGGTTAAGAGAATATGCGTTTGCATACAACACTTCAGTAAATACATCAACAGGATTCACACCTGCAGAACTGATGTTCAGACGAAAAATACCAGTCCCACTAGACGTCCTTTTCGAAACGACTTCAAACAAGCCGAGTTCACCGGAAGAGTTCAAAAAAGACTCTCCACCATGTATGCGTTAGAACGAGAAACAATGCTAACGAGACAAGATTACGCACTTACGTATCACGATAAGAAACGACTTGATGACGTGATACCAGTAGAACATTTCCTCTACGTATATTGCCCAAGAAATAAACGATTAAAAACTGTTCTAAAATGGCATGGACGATTTAAGGTGACAAAAAAAAATCTGCACCCAGCATACCAGGTCGAGTTCCGCAGTAACGACGGCAAAACGACGTATCGTTAAATGATAAGAGACAAACTACGACGTACGGAAAAAGGAGGTCAACAATGCTATGTAGAAGACGTTGCAAATGAAAACGATCTGAACTGTAAAGGAATTGGAGGGATACGAGACAATAGAAAATAGAGCACACAAAAGTAAATACAATTTACGAGAAAAATCCACAAGTACGTTTCTGAGAGATACGGGTTATGAAATATTTATTTGAACTATTTGAACAATGCGCTTACTAAATTGGATGAAAGCAATCTTGGTTTATATCTTCTTTTAGTAAATGTCTTTTAGGTTATATGCATTGTATATATTAATTGGTTTTAAGGGGGAAATGATGTTGTATGGGGATTCCCCTGTTGTCCGCCCCAGTCATTTCAGTGTTGCGCTTTGTTTTACCTTGACTCCCAAGTGGAACAGGGAGAGAGAGAGAGAGAGAGAGAGAGAGAGAGAGAGAGAGAGAGAGAGAGAGAGAGAGAGAGAGAGAGAGGGAGAGAGGAAATTACCGTGCGAGCAAGCCGTGTTAGTAAAAGGGTCCAGCATTCCAATTTTGTGAATTTATACTATGTACTTATTCGTTGGTTGCTATTTTACAGTAATAGTGCTCAAACGTAATAGTGATACAATACGTACATCCAACTTTTCTGCTTATTCTTTAGACACAAACACTGAGAGGAACTTAAATAGAAACTTCAACATTTTTTGGAATCGGTTTGTGGAAAAACCCCGTAATATTCATTTTGGCGAGGACAAAACCAAACAAACTCTTTTCAAAAGAAAAAGAATGTAAAAGAACTAAAAAATCTGAACATCAGGAGGGGTGATAGAGAAATCCAACAACACCAAGTGATCATATATCTCAAGATATGTTCTGGATCAAAATCTTCCTGGGGAGTCAATGCCAACTAAATTGTTTGGAAAAATAATTGTTAAGCCTACAATTTCTGTATAGAGAACAAAACTTCCCAAATAACTCACATCACAGATTGCTTTTAACGCTCATATTCAGACTCATTTTGATCATGCATGCCACGTATACCACCCAATACTGAGTAAGAGGCTGTCTAATAAAGTACAGTCTTCACATAACAAATACATTCGTTTTTATCTAAATTTGAAAAAAACACATCACATGTTGGGGCTACAGAATTTAAAGCTTTTAACTTGTCTTCTAAATCACACAGAATAGATCAAAATATCTGTGTAAATCTAACGAAAATTCTCAAAGAACTGCTCTATCTTATGCTGACGAAATATTCCATTCAGTCATCCAGAGTCATACAACACGGAAGTCAAAATAAGAATTGGATGTTCCTTTATGTAAAAGTAACATTGGTTAAAAATATCTATTTGCGTGCATAATTCTTATCTGAGCACCCCTCAGCAAACAATCTAGCTCTACCAGAAGAGCTTCGATAATAACTGAAGTTATATTTTATTTTGCTTTTCCTGTCTGGTGCCACTTGGTCATTCGATTACAGCAATTCTTGCAAGACCACAGTTTTCCTTTGTTTTGAGGTCTTCACTTGTCTCTAAATCAAAACTTAACCGAGCTTCTATTGTCCATAAGATGCAGTCAATCGTAAAACGGTCAGATTGCCATATTGGGACTACAAAGTGGCTACAAACCTGGCGATGTCAACTCAGAAGCACAAAAGTTTAGAGTTCTTGCATTACCATGGCCTAAGAACCCCTTTTCATGATAATTGTAAAAGAAAGCATTTATATTTTGTTCGCGGTAAATTGTACAATTATAAAAGAAATATTTGTACTAGGAATCATTTCTTACTGCAATTTAAGTTGATAAAACAATTCTGTGGCAATAGTTAAGGTTGGTACCCATCCGGACGCAAGACTATACCATACTGAACGGCAAAGGATGATTGCAAAACATTAGTGCAACCAGTCGGACAAAAGGGGGTCCCAAGCATGTTAAGTGGTATTCACAAATATGCTTATTAACTAGACCTAAAACCTGCAGTTATTACAGCAGCTAAAAGTATTAGTCAAATTTATTTGCTAAACGTAAAATTATGTAACTGAGTACAAGGTAAAAATCACAATAGAATCTTGTTGTTAACCAATGACAAAAAAGAAGTAACTGAAACAAAGTTAGCTGGTCAGAAATAAACACAACCAAAGCAACTAGATTAAGCTAACGAATGTGTGGAAACTTATTATTTGACAAATTTTGACCTTGCAGCAGGAAATGGAGGTACCACTTCCTTATCTGAGCTGGAAGTGGAAGACCAAATAGAAAGGTTTTTCTCACAAAGTTGTATGCTTTTGTTGGGTAAAACTGGGATCTGGTCAAAAGTTATTTCTAAGGACAATTGCTTTGCTTGCGTGTTCTCTTTCTGATGGTATGTGTTTTGTACGTTCCATTATCAACCCAGAATATGACTTTTAATATTTTCCTCCAATTTGGAGAGCTAAGTTGATGTGCGGGGGGCCACGACCCCCGACCCGGCTTCGGGGCCCCTTTGAAAGTCGGGTATGGGGCTGGGTTTCCCTACATATTAATTCGGGGATCCCCGAATCCCGAAAAAAAACATGTCAAAAACCAGACTTGCTTGCACAACAGGTTTGTGAAGTAATTAGTCAGATCAGTAAATTTACGCCAAAGGTGACACTTTCTCAGTTTTGTCACTCCACTTCATTAATTGACGATTGAAAGAAACTGATCATTGTTTGGAGGTGTTAAGTCAATTTTGACGCAATCACTCATAAACAAAAATACATTTATTTTGCAGCGGAAAGTTCGTTTCTTATCAAAAGCCAGCCTGGCGATCTCAAAATCGGATATTGAAAAGAAAATTAAAAGTGAAATATAAAAATTAGTTTAAAATAATTCAGGGAAAAGGGGTGCGCCTGAAACTCCTTTCGGTTCATAAACGACGACAGTGAAAACAAAATTGAGAATTTCGCAGCGTGTTCGATTTGTAAATCTCTGTTAATTTATCGTCCTGTGCACGGAACAAAAGCCCTTCTGGAACACCACGTGAAATGTGCTGAAATACAAAGTGTAACTTTAAAGGGGCAATAACAGATAACTTGTCGTAAGCCAGAAGAGAAGGACAAAATTTCGATTCATGAAGCGGATCGTGTAAAGATCGATTTAAATTGTTCGAGGCGGGTATGGAGGCTTATATTGTATTTCCCGCAGATCTCTACTAACCAGATACTTTCAAATTCCTTTTCAAAAACTTCAATTGTTCCAGTGGCATGTGTAGTTTTCTCTTTATTGTTTTTGGTGACTCTGTGATGGAACAATTGTAATCAACCTTCATCAAATTATCCAAAATATTTCCTTGTGTTTGACCTTCTTCCTCTTCTTCCGGGCCATGCATGGCTGGGCAGCTAATGCGCAGTATGCCAACCTATCACCTCTTTCTGCTACCTGTCTTGAAATGGTTGCTGATAGCAATTTGGAGTATCCTTGCAAATGAACCGTAAAAGCGTGTCGAAATCTACCCCAGGCTCTTTCCCCCTCTATTTTTCCACACAAAATGAATTCCTACCGATGTCTCTTTCGATCATGTCCAAAGAACACGATATATACTAAATCATGATACTAGCATACTGTATTATAGACCTTCTTTGCTAGTTTTCCTTGTTATATTCAGCTTTATTTCACCTCGAACTTGTCTCGAAGATCATTAATAACGGCCGGTATAATATACAATAATATACAACAATAATATAATATATAACAATAACTATATAATCAACTTGTATATGTGTTTATTGATTACACTGAGGCCTTGGATACCGTGGACCACGAGGACATGATGAACATCATAAGTCAAATTAACATGCATAGACAAGATTTGAGAATCATCCCAAACCTGTATTGGAACCCGACGGCAGCAACGATGTATGTGAATTTGGCGAAATCAAGGAAGGTGTGCGACAAGGTTATGTTTTTTTGCACCAAACCTGTTCAACTTATAAACTGAATGGATACAGAGGAAACTGGAAGAATTACCAGGACTAGTGATCAGTCGCACAAGAAATAACAACTTGCGGTATAGAGATGATACTGTTCTTACTGCAACATCAGGATCTGGCCTTCAGGTAATAATAGTAAATAAAGTTGTGACTGAAAGTGAGAAAGAAGGACTCTTCATCAGTTTCAAGAAAACTGAGTGACTAGTAGTTACAAAGAAGAAAGGGGTAACAGTCTGCAATATCAAAATCCAAGTTCACACTCTAAAGCAGGTGCAAGGATTTAATTTTCTTTGAAACTTGATAGCATCGGATGGGAGACGCGACAAAGAGATAAAGGGGAGGATATCAATTGCAAAAGAAACTTTCGCAAGAATGAACAATTTTGAAAACAAGACTCAGAATTCTAGACTGTTATGAGCTACCTACGTTGAAATATGGCTGTGATAGCTGAACAATATCCAAGGAAATGAAGACCGTTTGTAAGTAACAAAAATGTGATTCCTCGGGGGCATGGTGAGCAGGGACGTAGGAAGAGGGATCTTTTTGAGGATCTTTGCAAAAGTGCCCTTTCCAAACCCAAGAATGCCCTTTTTACATAATCCTTTCCCCAAGTTCTCAACTAAGAAATCATGCCCAGAACGATATTTGTAATAAAGGCTTTCTATGAGGAGGATTGTCAGCATTGTTTTCACAACTTTGCATTACTCTCTGGATCAGACTTTGTCATTGTCAGGCATCTGTATTGAAAGAATAAACAGGTTATCATAATGGACACTGTGCAAGAGAGAGAGAGGCGGGGAGAGAGAGGGGAGAGAGAGAGAGAGAGAGAGAGAGAGAGAGAGAGAGAGAGAGAGAGAGAGAGAGAGAGAGAGAGAGGGAAAGAGAGAGAGG
>RDPX01000273.1:838199-851516 GCA_003991215.1 Morbakka virulenta
AGAGAGAGGAAATTACCGTGCGAGCAAGCCGTGTTAGTAAAAGGGTCCAGCATTCCAATTTTGTGAATTTATACTATGTACTTATTCGTTGGTTGCTATTTTACAGTAATAGTGCTCAAACGTAATAGTGATACAATACGTACATCCAACTTTTCTGCTTATTCTTTAGACACAAACACTGAGAGGAACTTAAATAGAAACTTCAACATTTTTTGGAATCGGTTTGTGGAAAAACCCCGAAATATTCATTTTGGCGAGGACAAAACCAAACAAACTCTTTTCAAAAGAAAAAGAATGTAAAAGAACTAAAAAATCTGAACATCAGGAGGGGTGATAGAGAAATCCAACAACACCAAGTGATCATATATCTCAAGATATGTTCTGGATCAAAATCTTCCTGGGGAGTCAATGCCAACTAAATTGTTTGGAAAAATAATTGATAAGCCTACAATTTCTGTATAGAGAACAAAACTTCCCAAATAACTCACATCACAGATTGCTTTTAACGCTCATATTCAGACTCATTTTGATCATGCATGCTGCGAGAGAAATAGAGAGTTATTAATTGCCTCGCTTTAAATTGGCCTCACTTTAATTTTTACGAATGGCATTTTCGCCCGCTTTTCACGTTGATATTCGCATCTTGTAAAAATCCTACTTTCGTTTTACCTCAAGAGATCATCATTAGTGGAGATGGATTCCAAAATTAGTTCCAATAAACGTGATCAAATTGCAACTGCAAATTATAAGAGAGTCATAGATTTCATTCGAGTTGCATCGAACGACAGCGAGAAACTAGCAGCATTATTTCTTGTCACACAATTATTTAAAACTGGTAAACCAGATCCTTCAACTTTAAAGGAGATTTACCAAGCAGTTGGAGCGACTTTTCTAACGAGATTAATAGTTATTCCAGAAATAAAATCAGAATCAATGTATCTCACTCTTGGGTTAAATATTCTTGCGTGTTTTACTGGTGATGCTGATTTAGTAAGGGATTCAGGACTTCAAGGGACAATGTACCACATTCTGAAGATCTTGTTAGAATGGGGCCCTTCCAATCATATTGATTGCTGCGAAGAAGTTATAGACAATTGCCTGGTCATCCTTTATAATCTTGTTGGTTCTTACAATAGTAGTCAACGTTTCTTTGACTATCTGGAAACGTCAAGTTTACTTTCAGAGGACGAGCTAATCAGCAGAAATTGCCATGCGTTTTTGAATATCTTCACCAGGGCTTTTGAAGAATGTGGTGATTATGCGATAAAAAATAATCATTTCTGCAAGATTTTGTTAATAACAGTCAAAGTTTTAGCAGGAAGTAAAGATGAAATGACATTTAGAATCCTAGAAAGTGTTAATCGCTTAATGGCGGGTGCAATGTTTGCAAAGAAGGATACCACGGTTTGGAACATTTCAAGTAATCTGGAACTTCGCGAAGTTATGTGCACTGTATTAAGAGGGATCCTTCAATCGCGAGTTCCTTCTGATGTGCGAATAACTGCCATATTGTTATCGCGGTATAGCATTGAGCTGTTTGGTGTTGATTTCATTTTGTTTCAAAGCAATGGCAAGAATAATTTATTGGCAGCAATTCTAGCATTAGCTGCAATCGAAGTTAAAGTATTAACAGAAACGAAAAATGTTGACTTTCCTGACAGAAAAAAGACGGAGCTCGTTGCTTATTTTGCAATAGCCGAGAAAGTCATTATTCATTTAGTTAACATGGAGTCCGGTAACACTTTAGAAACAGGTGATATTTTGAAAACAAATTTTGGTTTAAACGAACTTATGTCTGCAGCAATGGTGTTCTTTAAATTCCAGGTCGCAAATCAACCCAAGGAAAAGGCAGTTGGGAATATTGTTGTCATTGCAGTATACCGTACAATATGTGCTTGGCTGTCAGAAGAAACAGATGCCATGAGAGAAGATGTACGGGTTATTATTCCAGATATGGTAGCCCTGGCTACTGAGAACTTTAAAGGTAACTATTTGAGACTTTGCCGTAACCATTCATCAAAAAGATGTACGTTAGAAAGTTTTCTGCTTTTCAACTGAGCCCAAGATGGGTTCACTTTCATAGTTATGTGAGACACAATCTAAAAACCACACGCAGTATTCAGCAAGCTAATGATCAACACATACCACTACTTAAGCAATATTGTTGTCAATAGCAGGATTTTTATTTTCACAGGTAGTGCTCATACTTATAATTATGGGTATTGCTTCTTTTGTCATATGCAAGAAACCAGGTTTTTTTACCAATCTTTTACACTCTGTGATCTGTTCTCCTCATTTATCACTCACATATTGATTTTTTTAAACTAAGGGACTGCAACAGTTTTTTACATATGTAATTCCTGTATCAGGGAGAGGTTTGTTGTGCAAAACTTGTAAGGAAATAGTATAACATTGTTTTTTGGTTAAAATGCCTTGCAGAAACTTCAATAGTGACCCAGCCAAGAAACAGACTCAATGGTGTCTAAAGGAGAGCAGAGTAATAGATTTGGCCTCAGGTTGACCTTGAGAACTGGCTGAGGTTAGTCAAGTTGACAGTCAACTGACTTGGATGGACCACTCTAAATTTTTGTTGGGTTTATTCCTTGTTTTTGCTTCCCAAAGACATCTCTGAGGCAGTACACCCACAATGGAATGGCTGGGCGTGGATGCTGGATGGAAGGGCATCCATGGACCCAGGGACTTCATTGCCCCAGACTGTCCAGACTTGTTTCAGCCTTAGGTGGATGGCCTGCAAACTCAGGCAAGCTCTATCTAACCAGCCTTAGGATGGTTAGCAACCAAGGTGAAAGAGTCCATCCTCCCCATTAGGCAAATTTAAATATGCCAGATGTCACCCTTGTATTTTGAAGAAACTGTTACTTAGACATATACTTACTGAGCCTTTTTTACTGGATTACATCAATTTTGGGGGGTAGTTGGGTTGTACTTTTTAGTACTGCCTGAGGAGAAATAAGAAGACTCCTCCCCTCTACATTCTGGGAAAAACACCATTGGAGGCTGGTGTTGAGCACTCCTTTAGCCTCCTAAACCTAGGCTGTGTCAGTTTCCAGCATCTGGAAGTATCCTTGTGGCAGTACCTCTACATCTGCCAGTATTTCGTGGCAAGTACTGTTTTACCTATAGGTCAGGTCAGGCCAGGCCAGGCAGTAGCCTGCTATGGATAAAATTTAGCCTCATACCACCTGCCACATACTTGCCAACCTGCACTGAACCAGTGTGGCAAATTATGGTTGAAGCCCACAATGATTACCCTCAGTCCCTGGCAACCAAAAGGCAGAGGGTGCTAAAAATCTTCAGGTTTCACAAGTGCATCTTTGTATGCACATGTAATGTAAGATCACTGAAAAGTCAAGAAAGAGAGGAAGAGTTAAAGCATGTGTTGGAGAATGCCAAATTCAAGTGGGATATCATCAGACTAGCTGACACACAAGGGAAAGGAGAATGCTTGGAACAGCTACAGAGTGGAAATGTGCTGCACACTACAGGAGGAGATGAGTCAATTGGAGGAGTTGGTTTCTTGGTGAGCAGAAAGATGAAAGAGTGAGTGCTCCTGTACAAAGGAACAGGCAACAGAGTGGCTCAATCACATTTAGAATCAACAACAAATACAATCTGCAAGTGATTCAAGTGTATGCACCAACATCCAGCCATGAAGATGAGCAAATTGAAGAACTATATGAAGAAGTAGCAGAGATCATGGCAAAGAACAAGAGTCTCTCCAAAATCATATTAGGTGACTTCATTGCAAGGCGATGGAGTAGCAATTGGGCCTTTTGGGTTTGGAGATCATAATGAGAGAAGAACAAGACTACAAATTGCAACAGCACAGAACTTATAAATAGAAAACACTTTCTTTAAGAAACAGAAAAGTAAGAAGTGGACATGGAAGAGCCCCAATGGACTGAACAGAAATGAAATTGACTACATCATGAGCAACAGAAACATTGCCTTAGATGTTGATGTCATTCAGAGAGTTAATGTAGGGAGTGACCACAGTATGGAATGCAGTAAGATCAAGCTCAATACAAGATTAGAGNATCATATTAGGTGACTTCATTGCAAGACTTGGGCAAAGACAGCAAGGCGATGGAGTAGCAATTGGGCCTTTTGGGTTTGGAGATCATAATGAGAGAAGAACAAGACTACAAATTGCAACAGCACAGAACTTATAAATAGAAAACACTTTCTTTAAGAAACAGAAAAGTAAGAAGTGGACATGGAAGAGCCCCAATGGACTGAACAGAAATGAAATTGACTACATCATGAGCAACAGAAACATTGCCTTAGATGTTGATGTCATTCAGAGAGTTAATGTAGGGAGTGACCACAGGGTGGTGTGCAGCAAGATCAATACAAGATTAGAGCGAGGCAGAATGGTAAGATAGGGGAACCCAAAAGTCAATCTCGAAGCGTTGATGTGGAAAAGGGAAGAATTTCAACTAAAACTACAAAATCAATTTGAGGTACTTGAGATGGATAATGATATGGAAGAAATGGCAGGGAAGATTACAGAAGTTGTACAGGAATGTGCAATGGAAACAGCCAGAAGAAGTGCCAGATCAGACAGAGAGAAGCTCAAGCCTAAGACCGAAAAACTACTGGAGAAAAGAAGGAGAATGGCAGGGAAAGATCAGACTGCACAAGAGAAAATACACCGAATTATGCAAGACAATTAGAAAAGCAATGAGAGAAGACATCAGAGAGACATAACAACCTGAGAATCAAGTTAGCCACTGAAAGTGGAAGAGGTCTCCAGACAGCAGCAAACACCAAAGAAGGGTGTAAAGTATTTATATCATCACTGAAAGAACAGGACAGAGCTATCACCACCAACCGAGAGAGAATATTAGAGAGGTGCACAGAATTTTATGAGAACCTATACAAAGACACAGCCCAGAATATTGTACTAGAGGAAGCAGAGGATGTACCACCTATCCTAGATTGTGAAATAGAGCATGCCATGAAGCAGATGAAGAACAGTAAGGCAGCTGGAGAAAATCAAGTGGTTGTAGAAATGTTGAAACCAGGAGTAGTAGTTGTGAAACAAAAGATCAAGGAATTGTTCAATGAAGTGTTACAGAGTGAAAAAGTGTCAAAAGACTGGGAAAATGCCATAATTGCACTGATTTTCAAAAAAGGAGACAAGAAAGACCTTGCAAACTATAGGCCAACCAGTTTACTTCCCACATCTACAAACTCTTCATGGAAACCCTGAAAAACAGACCAAAGAACACATTAGATGAGCATCAACCATCTGAACATGCAGCTTACCGCAGTAATCATTCCACCATTGACCATTTACATGCTGCCACACAACTACTAGAGAAAACAAATGAATACAGGATACCATTTCATATGGCATTTGTAGAATATGAGGAGTCATTTGACTCCATCCAACATCAGGCAGTCTTCAAAGCCCTGAGGCGACACAATGTTGAAGAAAAATACATCAACATCTTGAAGGAAACATACAAGGGAGGGACAGCACAAGTAAGAACAGAATCACTGAGCAGAAAGAACAAAATCATTAAAGGTGTTCATCAGGGTAACACACTATCTCCAGTTATATTTACTTCAGCATTAGAAGGGATCTTCAAGAGAGTGATAAATGACATTGGCATCAACATCAGTGGAGAGAACCTGAGTAACCTACAATTTGCAGATGACATCATCCTGTTTGCTAGAACAAAGAAAGAGCTTCAGAAACTGTTGGAAGATATAAACAGAGAAGGAAAGAGAAATGGCATGAGTAATGTAGTAATGTGTAATGAAGTGGCAAGAAGAAGGCACAGAGTAGGAATAACAATTAATAGAGAAAGCCTAGAAGTGGACCAATACAAGTACTTGGGAAGAACACCAGGAAATGACACTGCTAAAGAGATTGACCAATGAATAACATCAAGTTGGAAAAGATTTGGCCAACATAACACGAGGATGCCAATGTGCCACAAAAGGAAAATCATGGATACAGTCATACTACCAGCAATGACCTTTGGGGCAGAGACATGGGCACTGACCAACCATCAGAAACAAAAGCTTGTAGTAGCACAAAGGAGTATGGAAAGAACAATGTTAAATGTCATAAGAAAAGATAAAATCAGAAATGAAGTCATAAGAAGACCAAAGTTAGAGACATCATTGAGAAGGTAGTGTATTTGAAAGGACAATGGGCAAGACATCTATCCTGAATGAACAATATGAACAATAACAGATGGGCCAAGAAGATAATGGAGTGGCTTTACTAATAGGAATTTTTTGAAATTGTATTTAATGCAAATTTAAATAAATATGTTAAAGATGATATTAAAAATGCTAAAACTCAGTTGACAACATATGTCAACTGTGTAAAACCAATGTTAAGGATGTGAGCCTCATCATTTTCTCTTGCCTTGGAATATTTGGACATTAATAATTACCACTCCAACATGTGGTAGTCAAGTACCTACCGAAGGCTTTAGTCAAAGAAATTTGTGTGGATCACAAATACCATTATAGAAATGACCCAAAATATGTTTTAAGAATTGACAAAAAGTGCTTATAGAGCATTTTCATCAGAACAACAATTAAAATTCATAACAATTCAGATATATGGACAGGATAGAAAGAATGCTCAATGCTTGAAATAAATTGCTCTTAAGACAAACTTTTGAGCAAAAAACTAAACAAGAAGCTCATTACATGGTCTGCTATTTCAAAACCTGCAGATAATGTATCAAACCTACATGTTCAGGATGACTCTATCTGTAATAAGGGCTCTAAATGCTTATATCAAACAGCTCAGATTTATGGAATATAAATCATACCATATTACAAAATATACCTTTATGCAATACTTGTAGAGTTTAATGATAAGGGTAGGTTTATTGAAATTGGTTCAACACTATAATATATTTTAGCAAAGGAAATGTTTCCAAAGAATATTTTGGAAAAGTAAAGAAAATCTGGTCTTCTCAACTATTATACTTAAATATATTGATCGGCCATTAAAGTTTTTTGTACCAATTATAACATATAAGTATGAAATTTTTTGAATAGCCAATTGATGACATTAAACAACTTACAAAAAGCTAGTAATGACTCTTAACTTCCACCTAAACAACGACACCAGTAAAGTCTGTTAGCAGAACAAGAAACAATAAAGATACTAAAACTATGCACATGTGTAACTTGATTGCAATTAGAGAACACATATTTAAAATGCTGATAGAAACCACATATTAAAGTATGTTGTGAGAAGTCAAAAGAACATATTTCTCAGGCTTGGAGAAGAAGTGCTTCCTAAAAATAATATCCAGACTAATACTGATAAAGCAAAATCAAACAGCAGAATGTATATTTTTTCTAGAATAAATAAACATGAAAATTCTCAACATCTCAATCAACATAAATGCATGCTTTTTGTCACATGAAACTCTTACATGACAAATGTAAAACATCACAAAAGGACAACAACAAGCAAAATTGAGGCAGGCAACATTCTACTTTGAAGGCTGCAAGACTGGACCATGAGATACTGGTGAAAAGAGTAAACCATTCAGACACACCTGTAAGCAACCATCAGGAAACACCTAGAAGTAAAGTTGAAGAGCCCATATAAATGTGAATATTTAATGAAGTATACAACATATACTGATGAAATTTGTTTTGAAAAACTACTACTAAAGGTTCTCAAAACAAAAGATATATCTTGTTAATCATTTTAATCAATTTTTTTGTAAGTAAATTTGTAGTTGAGCTGAAAAATTGACTTTGAAAATTTCATCATACCATCTGTAAATCTTTTTTGTGTGTTTATGTTGTGTATCAATTGTTAGGTCTTATGAACCTATTTGAATATAGGATACATTACTAGTTTGTTTTAACTGATTTATAAAATTTTGTATTTAACTTTTAACACATTTTTAGCATAAGAACCATTTAGTTTTATAGTGTTACACATGTTAATGCATAGGTGGTTGGGGGCCATCCATTTACTACATTTGCACTGAGGGGGGAGGGGGTATCCTAAAAAGCAAACAAAAGTGAGCAGGGTGAGTGCAGTTCACAAGGTGAGAATGTTCACATTAAAAACATTTTTGCTTGCAGTTTTCACAAAGTAATGATAGTGAAGGACAGGTGAACAGGTGAAATTATTCTTATTTGTTTTTACACATTTATTGTTTGTTTATCTGGAATTGCTTTTGCTTGTAATTGGCTTGTATCTAATTTTTACTGCATTCATTTCTCACAAGAGCCTTGTGTCAGTTTTTTACTTTTTGAATTTGAGCAAGTGAGCTTTTATAAAAAAAATCAATGACATAATTTTTAACTTATTTATCAAAATGGCAACTACCAACAATGGTCGAAAAAAGTATAATGTACATTCACATTGGAGTTCTTGCCTGCAACTAGGTGTGAACAAGGGTGGAGGGGGGGTCAAAAATGGTTGATTTCATGTGAACATAATAAATGGATGGCCCCTTATGCTGTACATGGACTTGTAACAGAGGTATTGCAGAAAACTGTAGCAAAAATCTGGAGATTGTCCTCTAGAAAGGTTACCCTTACTCCATCTTTTTTGTTTGTTTGTTTGTTTTTGCTTTATTCATATTGCCTTGTTAGGGCATTTGTTAATCCATTGCTTTCTGTTTGGTTGATACAAATGAGTTGTTTGTGGCTATTTAAAAAAATGTTATAAGAAAACTCCCCGCCCAAAATATTGAGGAAGAGGCTCCCTTTCCCTGAAGTTACTTGGTAAAACTCCCCTGTCAAGCAAGCTATTTGCACCAAATTCTTAACCTGACCACCTTTACATTGTAGTCATTAACTTCTCTTCCTGTTTTGTTGGACTGTTGGATGTCTTGTGTGTGAAGTGATAAAAATGCTTGCTTGTAATTATGAAATTGTGTTAAGAATTAGAGAGTTACAATTTTTAGAAAAGTGGAAAATATGTTGCAGAAAACATGTCTATTGTAAGGTAGTATCCAAACTCATGAAATAATTTTTTGTGTTCATTCAGTAATGGAGTCCAACAAAATATATGCAAGTTATGTTAAGCCAGACAAGAAAATCTTCAGTAACAATTTCCATTCACTTCTTTTAGATGATGCTGATGTTTTACCAGAAATGACCACACACAATACCAATGGATTTACATCAAGGCCAAAACTACTTCAGTTTCTAATGCCAGTGCTTTGCCATCTGTCTGCTGATGAATCAACTAGAAAAATATTGCTTGATAACAAATGTCTGGAGATCCTTAAGGATTACTTTGATTTACTGTTAAAAGGTATAAACATTGGAAATGAATTTGATTATACAACAGAGCAGTTTGAAACTGTTATTGGAGTGTTTATGAACATGTCTATAACAGAGCCCAAGCTTACACAGACACATCAAGTGTTTATTGAACTTCGGGTTCAGATTTTTACCTTTGTACCTGATCTACTAGACAAAACCAAAGATCAATCTTGCCACACATTATTAAATACTGTTGCACTTGGACTCATTCTTTTTAGAAATGACATAATTGGTAACATGAAAACACAAGGAGCTGATACCTTCTTACAAGCCAGTTTATCATTTCTCTTGAACTCTTGCCCATCACAGTGGGCAGAAGAAAAGCCATCATTAGATAATGAGATATCAGAACTGTGGTGTGTTTCAGCATGTAACTTAATTCATTGCCTTAGTCATTATAGTAATGATAAACGAAGATCATTACTGTCCCTCTTTTCAGGCAAGATAACAGCACTATCTTCTTGCAGAAAAGACCCCCAAAGTAAAAAACATAAGGACATACACAAGATATTAGTAAATTTTTCAGAATTGTAATGAACAGTATATTCACATTTGATGAAAGGGACCATTTTTTCATTTAAATGAGATTTTAGTATGCTATTTGCTTACTTCATGTTGACCCATGATGTCCACTCTAATCTGTACATTAGACCACTTTTTCTGCATATAATTTCCAGGACACCAAAAAGTCTCAATTACCTGCCAAAATCTTTTTCACTCACCCTACTCAGGTGCCTTTCCACAGAAGGTGTTAGTGGTCATACATTTTCAAAAGTCTCTTTTTTATGTTCTGAGTAACTTTATCTCAGACTTTCATGTCTACTTTGATGTAAACTTAAAAATTTTAATTCTTGGATTCCTGCTTTCCTGTGCTTCTTAGCTCTTCTTGTTGATGCTAACTCCTTGGTCTCTTCACCCACACAATATGTTCCTGTAGCCTAGTTTCTCCATATTATACTGATGAATGTCTACACTTTACAACAAACTACACCCAGAGGGTTAATGGGCTTGCTAGTATTTTATTTCTTACTTACTGATCTTAAAATGATTTGACAACATACTTGACCAATAGACTTGAGATTTCTTTTGATAGCAGCATGCTACTTATAGCCTCTTTCTAGTTAAGAATGATTTTCTTATTCTCTTCATGTTGTAGTCCTATGTAAGATCTTTTTTGCCAGTCTCCTGAATCTTTCTCCTATTTATTACATTATCATTCTCTCCCACTGGCAATATATATCTCAAATTTTCTGCTCTTACAGATGCAGTTACTATTAATTCTCTGTAAACCATCTCAGATGCATTTGTTGCAAAACACTTTATATAATTTTTATCCCCAAACTGTTCTGTAGTTTGTCATTAGGCACAGATTTGAAATTACACATCCATTTAACCTACTATGTTTACATGTATATAGCCCAAATTTCACCCCTGTACATTGTACCCTTCAAACACAAACTTCATAGAGCTTCTCTTTTATCCTGTGTGAAATTATCTGATGCATTAAAAAAGGCATCCTCACCTTTACCCCCCCCCCCCCACACACACACACACACACATATTTAACTTGCATCACAAGGCTTACCATTATACAAACTCACACATTCAACATCTCTGCCAAGTTAGCAGAAAGTGATCCAAAGATAGCAACATATGCACTTTTTTAGTTTTCCAGCCATTTCTCTGATACTCTTACATAAATTTTTCCCCTTCCCAAAGATCATCTGCAATAAAATGCCCTTGTCAGCTGGATTTTATCCAATTCTTGGATTTTGGCTGAGTTGTCCAAAGTATTTCAATTTTCTCAGCTTGATGTTACTCATTAAATACCACAAGATCCATACTGTTGTGATGAGTTACAGTTGTTTTCTCTTTCTCACCATGTAATTCTAAGCATTGATTTACAATAGCCATATTTGAAACTGATTTGCTTTATCACATCACAATTCTTAAAAAATCAGTGTTGCCTTCCATATGTGTTAACAAGGAAGACTTATGATCTTAGCAATCAGATTTTATTGCCTGTTCTCATTCATTGGTCTTTCCAGGTGCTTGCCCATGTAATCACTGCAGGTTTTGGCATTCTGATTCTGTGGTTGAGTTTAGTTTGCATGAAATTGGCCACTTTTTGATCCCCCTCTCACTTGTTTGCACCTGTTCGCAGGCAAGTACACCCCTCCCGTGGGAACGTACATTGTACTTTTTTTTACCGTAATTGGTATTTGCCATTCCGATAAATAAGTTTAAAATTGTCATTGATTCTTCTTTTATAGAAGCTTGCGTGCTTAAATTCGAAAAGTAAAAAGTTGACGCCAGGCTACTGCTGTGAGAAATGAAAGCAATTAAAGTTAGATACAAGCCGAATACAAACAAAAGTAATTCCATACAAACAATAAATATATAAAAACAGATAAGAATAATTACACCTGCACACCTGTCTTTCGCAGTCACCATTTTGTGAAAATTGTAAGCAATTTTTTTTAATGTGAACGTTCTCACCTTGTGAACCGCACTCCCCCTGTTCGCTTTTGTTCGCCTTTTAGAATACCCCCTCCCCCTCAGTGCAACGCAATAAATGGATGGCCCCTATGCGCACAGTGTTTGTCTTGTTAGGGAGTACGACCCTCCCATTTGATTCCAAGTGTGTGCCTGAGAAAATGATGGTGAAATCTTTCAAGCAGCTTGATTTGCGACTGAAACGGGGTCCTTGCCTCTGAGGCATACAAAAGAGTGGCCAATACACAAGGGTTTCAATTTTACCATGCAGTTGTATATAGGGCATGGAGCGCTCGTGTGGACAGCATTTGCGGCATAAGTAGTAATTAACGACTTGAATTTGCACAAGAGGCCAAGTTAGATGACATTTTCTTGTACTTACATTGGGTAATATTATTCACTGTTTCTTGTCCAGTGTTGGCTCCAATGATACACACCGCAGAGACCAAACTTTATGCCACACTGGGGGTGGGCACATGATGACACAACACCTGAAAAGCTTCTTCCACTGAGTTCACAAATCTTTCAGTATTGCTTTCGTGATGGCATTATGACAAAGTAAAGTACTTCTTTCCTTCAATGAGTGGAATTTCTCCATTAACTGAATAACTTAGTTACGGTAAGCATATGCACTGGAAGACACATTATTAGGCCTGATTCAGCTACTCGCTATTTAAAGGCCTTGTTTCAGGAGCAGCGATAATACCAGGCAACATCGACTGAGTTTCCAGTTGGGTGAAAATAGTATTAATATTCTTGAAAACAAAGTAAACAAAGATCAAAGCTTGATTTCTTCTTTCGGATGAAAAAGGAGATGCAAATGTATAATTTAAAAAATCAATCGGTTTTTGCATATTCCTAGCCAACGAGTGATTACGAATAAAATTACCACCAACTTCAAGTTATAATGGTCTTTCACGCCTCAGCCTCATCCTTTGACTTACGATACATAATACCACGGAGCCACCACGATCTTTTGAACATGAAGGTTTTAACGGATCTCCCAATTTCAAGTCGACAGACAAATGTCTTGTCGCTTCTTTCCGCTGCGATTCATAAATGGAGTAAACTCGTATGGTCAACAAATATATGCTTTTAATGTTGGTTGAGCAAATCGGGAGAAATTCATTAAAGTATGTTGGTCTTGACCAGGTCACAGGCAGAGAGGGAGGTGGGCGGTTTACAAGCGTTGACAGGTAACAGAAGCGATGCGATTGGGTTTAGAAATGGTTTGAAAGTCCTCAACAATATGGCAAGATGGCAAAAAAACGAAAATGCGGGGCAACATTGAGAATTATTAAAGATGATAGATAAAAGTAAAGTTTTTCCCAAACTCTGCTCTAACAAACAGAATTTGTTTCCCACATGTTTTCTTGGAGAGGTTCTGTGCTAACTGCGAAAAATCAAGGAAATGACTATCGTGGGTAAAATTCCAGAAAGCAAACAAATTCATTGGAAAGCCGAAGAAGCATAATGACCAACCACCCCACACACCTCCCCCCATGGCTCTCATCACCATCC
>RDPX01000273.1:851541-863665 GCA_003991215.1 Morbakka virulenta
AATGTCTATCGGTGTAAAATACCAAAAAAACAACAAAATTCATTGAAAACCCAAAAAACCAAAATGCCCCCCCCCCCCCCCCCCTACACACATACACACACACGTAAAGCGGATTTACACGAGGTGAATGTTTTTGCGCTATCAATGCTGGATGTGAAAGCCAGCTGTGAATATATATATAAATATAAAGAGGAGAGAGTTATTCATTTCCTCGCTTTAAATTTGCCTCACTTTTATTTTTATCGTGGTTTTTCGCCCGCTTTTCACGTTGATATTCCACACGTTGAGATTTGAAGATGTCGATGTTGTAGTCCTCCGGGAAGCAATCTAGTAGCAAACTGTTCCACAGATTGGAGGTCCTTGAAAAACAACACCTCTTTTCATTTTTCATTTTCGTTTGATGTTAGACACATGGAGGAAGAAAAGGAAATTCTTTGAAGTAGTGGTAGCAAGACGCGTTCTTGCTGTAAACGTTTTACGAGGAGGAACTAGGGATTGCAGCTCAGTCGAGCACTTACCAAGGAAATATCGATAGAGTAGAGAGAGACTAGCAACGTCTCTTCTATGAGAAAGGGGCTGTAGAGAACTAAACAGATCATCTCCAACAAAATTTCGAAGTCAATTTTGGACTCTGTCAAGGCAAGAAAGATTGCTCTGGGCAGCACCTCCCCAGATGTGGCAGCAGTACTCCATCTTGGGACTTTTCTGACTTTTGTACAGGTAGAGGATTGCATCAGGCGTCAGATATTTTCTGGAGTGGTAGAAAGATCCAACCATTTTACCAGCAGCCTTAGCAACAGATTGGATGTAAATATTCCACTTTAGATCAGGAGTGAAAGTCAGTCCTGGTAGCTTATCAAGGCAAGAGGCTTCTTCAAGAAGAAAGCCATTCATTTCAACTAAAACAAAACTAGGATCTGAACGTTGGTGGTGAAAGGAGAGAAGCTTGGTTTTAGAGGTGTTGAAAGTAACAAGCCATTTATTCCTCAATTCCACTACATACCCCAGGTCAGAAGAAAGGGAATCCGTAAGACCTTGATCACCAATCTTCTTCGAGGTGCAGCCCATAGACAGTTGCGTCGTCTGCACAGATGTCAACAGATGATCTCAGAATGTGATTTGGAAGATCATTAATGAAAATTCATAAGAGAGTTGGGCCCAGAATAGAACCTTGAGGAACACCGGCAATAATACAATGTGCTTCGGATTTCTGCCCATTAACAACTACTTTCATAGACCTATCAGAGAGAAACGATTTGATCGTTGAGAAGACATTGTCAGATATTCCATAGCTAGCAAGTTTGTGAAGCAATCCTTTGTGCCAGACCTTTTCAAAGGCTTTTGATATGTAAAGAGCCACTGCCCTAGAAACAAAGCCCCCATCAAGAGATTCACTTATCCTATGAGATGTCACAGTCAGCAGCACATCAGCAGCTGACCTTCCTGTACGAAATCCATATTGGTTGTCACTAAGTAGATTGTTTTTGATGAGGTGATTGACAACTGCTTGGTTATCATGGATTCAAACAACTTACTTATGATTCTAGGGAGACGGATTGGTCTACTGAGATGAAGATGACTGTTCCCCAGTATTTTTGAATACTGGGCAGACTGATGAAATTTTCCAAGGAGGTGGAAAGCATTTCTCTTTTAAGCAATGATTGAGTAGCTTTCTAAGGATAGGAGCAAGTTTCGGCAACAGATTCTTAAGGAGAATGGCTGGAATATTGTCAGAACCAGTTGCCTTGCTGGAGTCAAGGTTCTTGATAAATTTGACAACTTCCGTGACAGTTAAATGGATATCGCTTAGTGTATTTTCAGTCAATGGGGGAAATTCCGGAAGTGGATGTCCTTAATCATCAAGGGTGGAATTTGAAGCAAATGTAGTTGTAAAAAGCTTTGCCTTGTCAGAAGCTGAGAAAATCACCTCAGGGCCGTTAATGATGGTTGGAATAGAGGTTTTACATCTGTTCAGTACTTTGTTTGTTACCCTTCAAAACTCTCGAGAGCCAGGTCGCTGCTCAACAATTCTAGACTTAACAGATTCGGCATAGGACTCATTAGCGTTACTTACGTATAATCCATTTGCATTGCTACAGACCAATTCTAAAGGGAGCTTTGGTTTCAGGACATCTGTTCCGATGATAACAATGGAAGCAGCGATTTCGGTGAGCAATGGCAGCAGCACACTCAGGGGTATACCATGGCTGGCTGTTTGGTATCTGTTGTAATTTTTTACAAGGTATAAAACTCTCAATACCAGCGATTAACCAAGGATTCTGCGAAGAAATTCTACGAAGAAATGTCATCTGGAAAAAGACGTCAGTGTAAGCCACAGAAAAGGTTTAAGGGCAACTTAAAGGAAAATTGAAGCATATTGAGATTGCTGGAGACAGCTGAACGGCATAAAATGCTGATCTTGAGCATTGGAGAGGTTTAATTTTTTGAGGTGCTAAGTTATATGAGGAGAGCAAAGTTTCTCGTGCTAAACTGAAGAGAATCTGCAGCAGGCATGAACTTTTCCTGCTGACTGCGGCCCTCTTTGGCCTTGTAAGGTGTGTGGTCCGTCTCTTTTGTCTAAGGCAAGACAGGTGAATCATAAGACGTCTCATCAGACCACTAGACCCAGAATCATTTCTGTTGTTCCCCTTGCTACTACTACTTCTGAATCCTCAATTCAATAATGTCCATCCTGCCCCAAATTCTGCAAATCGTCTGATGTCTTCAAGTTACATCTCAGGATTCATTGAGATGGAAATCCTGCTGCTGCCACCCCGAGGGATCACTTGAAATGCTACGTCTGCCACAAACCATGCAATTTGCTTGGAGGTCTAAAGAGGCACTAAAGACTACAAGGGCGGCAAGAGCTGACAGAAGAAGAAAATGAAGGAATGGCACTCGTCTGATAAAGAGGAAGCAATCATCAGGTATATATGTATGTATGTATTACGAATATTTTAAAAGGATATCTACATTTCAGCTTATAAAACTGCTATCAACCTGTGACTGTTTAAGCCTTATAAAAAGAACACAGAACACAAACAATTCAGCCAAGCATATCGATTGTAATGCAATCAAATATTTAACTAAAAATGACTTTATCTGTTCTCAAGATCACCTCCACTTTCTCTGATATCTTTAGGGAATGAGATTTATAACCCCACACCTATAAAAAAAGCCAAGAGTCTTGACATGGAATATCCTCGTTGAATACTTTAACAGTTATAGATGGCTCCAAACCTAGCTCGGGGTGCAAAACTCTCTGAGAAACACCAGTATCATCCACAACAGAACGATTGAGAAAGTGATCCTGAAAATGCTAAGACCAGCGTCCCAATATTTTATCAGGGGTCTTCAGTAAGGTGGCCCCATCCTTTGCCAAAAGATATGTGGTCAAGGAAGGTTTGAACCAAATCCCCAGTGTAACAAGTCACAGTACACTTTCATGTCTTTCGTGTTGAAAGCCAACAGACAGATACGACCAGCAATTATTCTTAATTTGGCGCAATCTCCGCTGAACACTCCTTTTCACATCAAGAAAATTGTCAGCATGATGTGACCTTTTTGAAGATGAAAAGCTGAAGAGTTTTTTGTGTGATCTTCTCTTTTTATTAAGAAGAGCATTCACTTCATCACAGTTACCACTAAACCACTCCCGATGCATGGTCACTCTCATTCCCAGAGTGTCAGCCCCTTTTCAGAGATAATTTCTTTAAATCACAACCTGAAAAATCTCTTTGGTCAAAAGTTGATCTCAAAGCATCTCTATAAGTGACACCGTTTAACTTATAAACATCAATGCGTTTTGGTGTCTTGACTCCATTAAAGCGAATCTTTTGTGGAATAGGAATTTTGACTCTGCCCTGAACCATTAGATGATCCGTGTTGCACCCTGTTCCACATATTGTATTGACCTTGCAAATATTCCTCAGGTCACTGCGCTTACAGACTATAAAGTCAAGCAGATGACCATGGTTAGACTGAGGATGGAACCAAGTCGCCTTGTGCACCTCCTTCTGGTGAAAGGTGTTGGTAATAACAAACTTCAGTGCAGAGCTGGCCCAGCAGTCAACTATTCGAGTTGATGTTACCAATCCCATGAGGCCCCAAAGGCTTTCATGTTTCACTGTCATAGCCAATACGAGTATTGAAGTCACCCAAGATGATTACATTTTTACCTTCTGGAGTTTTAGTAACAAGTCGTCTGGGGGCATGATAGAAAGAAATGATATCTTCCTCAGGAAACGCAAGTGTTGGTGCTTAAACCGAGAACAGACTCATGTATCTGTTAGCATTGAGAGGAATCCTCAGCTTCTTTTTACGGTCATTGACACCTACTGCTTGTACAATTTCGTTTACTAATGTATTCTTCACTGCAAAACCTACACCAGATTCACGTCTTTCTTTGTCAGATTTGCCAGACCACAATTTGGTGTAACCTGACTAGGGCTCTATAAGTTGATCTTCTCCAGAAAAGGGGGTTTCGGATAAAGCAGCGTTGTTCACGTTGTATCTTGCTAGTTCATTAGCTAAAATAGCAGTTTTACGGTCGGATCTTTTACGAGATAGACTTCATCACCATTCACAAAAGGTTCTTTAGCTCTGTGATGGAGATCAGAATTTATAGGGGATCTGACTGTGGTACCCATCATATCCCGTCGGTGGCTAAGATAAGAGTAAAGCTTAAAAAAATGAGCCAGAAGCAGAGAACACTAAGACAATAGCGGGATGTTTTTAGAGAAAACACCATAAAGGAGCAATATAATGCTTGAGTAAGGAATAAATTTCAGCTATTAAATGATGTAGAGGAAGATGAGGATCCAGCATCATTATGGGAGAAGTTTGCTACACCTCTTTAATCTGGTAATAAGAAACTATACCATACGTTGGAAAAGAAGCAAAACAGACATGCATTACTGATCATAAAATATAGCTAATGGAAGAAAGAAGACAATACAAGAGGAGTTATGTAATGAGATATATATAGAGAGATGAACAGATCAATACAAAGGAAATGTGCAGAAGAAAAGGAAAAGTGGATGAACGATAGATTTACGGAAATTGAAAATATGAATATGAGAGATCAGCAGGGAATGTGTGAAAAGGTGAAACAATTAATATGTAACAAAAGAAATTTCACCGGTGAAACAATTAAGAAAGCAGAGGGAGCAGTTATGATGGAGCCGGAGCAAATACATCAAAGAACTATTTGAAGACGACCGGGAAGACGTTAGCAACCTGGATTTTGATGATAAAGGCATGTACATAACTACGGACATAATAAGGGTAGAAATAAATAGTATGAAAAAAGGTAAGTCAATTGAAAATGATGGTGGTGTTGTGGAGATACTTCGGGGCCTGTAAGAGTTTAGAATTAATATTGTACCTCAACTGGCAAACACAATATATAACACGGGTGACATCATCTGCAGATAAAAAGCTCAACATTTATTACTATATCATGAACCAGATATGTAACGTAATACTAAAAGTAATATTAAATAGGAATAGAAGTAGAATAAGACCAGAAATTAGTTTGGAGCAGTTCAGCTTTATTCAAAGTAAAGATACAAAATATGGAATTTTTTCATTAAGAATTAGAAAAATACAAAGAGCTTTACCTGTGATTTGTAGATTATGAAAAAGCATTTGATAGAGTCCAACAGCAGAAGCTATTTGACATGCTTGAGAAATTTGTATGTTGAAGGTAAGAGTTTAAGATTGATCAGAAATTTATATTAGAGAGAAAGGGCAAATGTGAGAATTGGCGAAATAGAATCAGATTTTGAAAATATTAAACGCGGAGTACGACAAGGATTTGTTCTGTCACCGAGTTTATTTGATTGTCATCGGACGATAATCCTGAGAGAAGCAGCGAGTTGAAAGGCATTAAACCTGACGGAGTCAATTTTAATAATATCAGATACGCTGACAATACTGTTCTGATGATGGATTCTGAGGAAAAGCTGCAATCCCTGGGTAGTGCCCTGGAACAAGCAAGTATTGAGAGAGGGTTAAAAATCAATGAGAAGAAGATAGAAGTTATGGTGGTCTCCAGAGGGAACCCACCTCATATTACTATCTTAGTTAACAACAAGGCTGTGAAGAAAACAGAAAATTTCATCTATCTTTGAAATCTAGTCACAAGTAATGGACGATGTCTCAAATGATCAAAATGATGAGATACAGAAATGTGTGGCAAACCGTGGTAACCTACGTCCAGCGCTATATGGCACCTGGGTAGGTAGTACGTATTAGTGTTCTCACATTCCAGAAGCAGAGCTGAAGTGCGACTCCTTTGGTATAAAATTTTTCTGTATTTCTGTTCCTGCAAATAAGAACAGTCGTCAGCTGTAGGAAGATGATCATCAGATTAAAACAGCTTTGTTGAGGACACATTTTCTTGTCACCTCCCAGCATAAGGAAAGCAGTGCTCTCCTGGAAAGGCTATTTAATCACACGAGGCTGCACTGAAATTTACACCTTGCTTGAGTGATATAAAAAAACGATTTTTGGATAAGCCCCATGCCGCCTGTGTGCAGATTTGTGACTAAATGTTTTCAGTCTGTCAAGCCTATATGCCTCGTCAATCCTCCATTGCCACAGCACTTTCTGACAGATTGATGTTGATGTTTGAAAGAATATCTGTGCGCACTTTTTATAGAGACAACTTCTTGTACAACAGCAGAATCACTCTTTCTGTATCAATGGCCTCGTTTAAGCAACAAGTAAGGCTACATAGCTTGAGACATTTCATCTGCAGCTCTTGTTCAGAGCATACCTTTTCCTAGGTGAAATGCCAGTCAAGGCTAAGTAGCTTCACCAACCTGGAGCAAACTGGTTTTGAGGCGTCAGTTACTCGCCTGTCACCCCTTCTTTTGTTAGTTTGAAACATGTACGACACGAGAAGGCTACAAGCTGGATTTGGTTGTAAGAGGCTATTTGACACTGCCATTGGGGCATTTTATAGACTGCAGGTTGCTTACATCTAAAATCACCTCGACGATAACAACCTTGGAGACATACCTAAATATATACATACATACATATATGCATACAAACATACATAATTTTAATAGGAAAAACAGCAGAAACGAAATTTTCTCGCATGATCAAAAGATCTAACTCCACTATTACAATCATGGTTGTCTATCTTAAATTGGTATCGAACATAATACACCACAAAGAATTAGGTGAATACCATTTGTTTTATGTGTTAATGAAAACTTTTTTTTATTTAGGTATCCATTAGATAACCAGTCAGTTTTGACGGATTAATAGAAGTAACAGTTTTATAACATTGAAAGAAGACAAACCAACTATATGAGGAAAAACATTTAATATATAGTAAGGCTATATTTTGGACAGTTTTTAGACAGAATAATATGGTAGCAAGAATGAGATATGAACTGTCCAAAAGACAGCTTGTTATGGAAAAATCCAAACAAGAAACAGTAAATCTGTTTAATCATCAGGTTTGAATTTTTATTTAATAACTTACATACCCAGCTAAAAGGTTGACTTGCATTCCAATTAATTTTCGCCTTATCCCTCCCCAAAAACGTTGGTGAAAATAGTTGTTTTTTTTCAGGTTTCCTACTCAGTTATCTTTTTGTTAAGCTTGACATTGTCTGGTACCAGGTAAGATATTTATTTAGTTGTTGCTGTAGTTGAACTAAATTATACTGACGATGGCTTTTACAACAATGTAATACGTTTTTGATACACCAAAAGGACGTAACGCTAAATTAATATACACACGTTTTCGTCATATACTCTTTTCTTTAAAAAATCTGCGATATACGCTGTATTGTTCAGTGATGATAGTTCTTTAAATTTGTGCCTGCTTGGCACTCAGGAAGCGAAAACATGTCTTAGCAAGAATCTATGATATACTTTTTCAGTCACTGTCTCTAAGATTTTCATCAATTTGCAAGGTTTTCTATCCATTGTTGATTGATGCTCTGAGTGGTCTGAATTTTGAGAAACAAACTAGCTAAGAGGTGTAAAAAATCTCACAAAAGAACTCAAGTACAATATTTTGCAGGATTTTCAATTAAGATGAAGGCATGTTCTATAAGCTTTAGTATCTGATGGGCTGTCTCCATGTAACAAACTCGAGAGCGTTTACATAAACCTTATCCCTGCAGTGCAGCTCATTTACAGGAATAATTCTACAAGAGCCCTTAACATTTCCTTCTAGTGATAGATGTAAAACTGACCCTTGCCTTTTGATAGCTAACTCTGTGACACAAAGTAACAGCTCGACTTCTCTTTACCACCCATTAAAATCTTCGCTGTCTTCAAATATAGATGGTACCTATGCTCATTTTGCTGCCATCGTCAGTATTGATTGTAGCTACCATGTAAATAACTGACCTTACCATACTTTAATTATTGTAATATGATCCTCCTTTCCGGTATAGATTTTAAAAGTTGTTCCTTAAAATTTTTTCACTGTATTGTTTCTTAGCCTTATCTTGATTGATTGTACTCACCAACAGCAGCTGTCAACTTTGAAGACAAAGGACAAACATAGTTGTAAGGGCTATAATCTAATAAATAATGTTGGTTTAGGGTTACCAGTTGAAAGGGGAATAACCAATTCCAATCATCCTGACTGTGTTGTTTTGTCCACCCACAGTAGGAGGTATTGCAGCTACTACATTCAAATTAGTTTTATATTTGATGTTTTGAACAACAAGTTCCCATCACAATTAAATCATATTGTAATACTAGAACTATGGATTTTGGTATGGAACATGTATTCAGCGAGCAAAGTTAATAGACTATTATTTTCCGAAATGAAAAACCGTTAAAATTGTTAAGGTGAATTTCGCAGAAAAGTCTAGATGGATTGTTAGTTTCCCCTCCATACACAGTATAATTTTTGCTTCTATGTAAATAAACAAAAATGAAAAATAAAGACTTAGAATGAAATATGGATGTATTGGAAAATTAAAAGGCTTTCACAAATTTAAGACAGATATCCATACTAAACCATACTCAATTATCACGTAGGAACTAACATTTATTAAACAATTACAAGGAATTTAGAAAATAAATTAGTAAAATTACCATGTAGTCACTTAAATTGTAGAAAATTTAAAAACAAGTTAAATTATAAGTTCACGAAAAGTAAATATCTCAGCCTTCTGGAAGAGAAGAGAGGAATTTGACAAAGGTAGTCACAAAACCAGATATCACTGGAAAGGGTGTTAAAATAATAGATTTACTACGTTCTTACGCTTACCTTATAACAGAGAATGGGAGTCAAAATCAAATTGTCTTACTCGTGTATGAAAAACAACTTCACTAAAGTCATTTAAAATACAGGTTTGATTCCATTAACTGACTATACAGTAGTTTAATCATGGACTATGAGCAAGGCTTTGAAAACTCTTTAAATAGAACACAAACCTAAAACAAACTAAGGGATCACCCATTAAGTGGTATACCACGTCAATCTTTATCCCAGCTGGACTGACCTTGAAGAAAATATATATTAAAAATTCCCTGGATTTTTTTCATTAGGGTTGATTTTACTAATAATGACCCATTCAGTATTGCCTAAACAACTTAACATTTCATAACTTAACTATCAGCAAATCTTGTTTAAATTTAATAAATAAAACTTTTAATGTGTACACCACCTAAAGTATAACTACCATAGAAAACCTAAGGTAAAAAGTTCTTTAAATGGTCTTCTATTGTTCTGGGGATCGTATTTACACAGAAAGATATTATCTAACAAAACTGATTTTAAAGTATCTCAATTCTGTACCATTTTTTAATTATTTGGCTGTCAATACTGTAATAATAATAATTGTACTGTATAAAATTCACCCATTTAAATTTGTTTAAAAATATAGGCACAGGTGTGAGTAGGCAAAAATAACAAAATATCCTTTTTCTATTTTTCTGTAAAAACTAAAAATTTTTTGTGCCTTTGGGGATAACAAGATAACACTATGTATAGAAATTGTTTTGTCAAAAAGTCCATGCAGACCAAGAATTTAGAAAATGTAATCTGTATTTACAAGTGGATGATATGTCTTGCCTGCCAAAAATGCCTGACCAAGACTTTCCTGAAATAGAGATTGAAGTTTGGGTTCTAATGGCACTCTGTTCCTTATTAAATTTCAATAAAAAATTTCGCCCAATGGTTCTCGAGGATAGAGACAGGGTTCGGTTAGTACATTGATTCATAAATGGACTGTTTTCTTTTTGCTAACCAAGAAAGAGTGCGGTAAAGTATATATATAAAATGTAGTTACCGTTTTAGTTCCGCGTGCATCGCTCATATCACATGGTGCTGCAGCTTTAGTTAATCAACAGGTAGGAGAAAAGAGTTTTAATGCAGTAGAAAAAGGACTGTCCATATCAACAGGATACAAATTCTGATAAGCTTGTTAAAAATTTCCGGATCCTTCTAAAATTCCTGAGTTCTTGGATGCAAGTCAATGCATTTGAGGAGCAGATTGAGCTGCCTTGCATGTGATCAGGTGCGTTACATGGGTGCCACAGTGTACGTAGCAAACAAGCGGCTGAATTTTCTTGATTTCAGCTTGATCGCTATATTGTCCCGGCATATCAACTGCATCATTGTAGGTTTATATCCGCTGGTTCTGAATCGGAAGCTTTATTCTGATTAAAACATCCCGTGATGCCTCTGCCATAACAACACCGACAGGTGATTGGAGATATATAGTACAAGCCGGTATGGTCCTCCTTAACATCAAAGCATTCCGAAAGTAGCAGATACGTATCGATTCCTGTTTTAGATCTGAAACGACCTGTGTACTGTCCACTATGATACAGAGCTCGATGGATGCAATGTTAATTTAGTTTATAATCTCTCGAAGTATTGAATTTAGTTTATAATCTCTCGAAGTCTCCTGAGGCCCCTTAGTTCATCGCCTCTGGCACCGAACTATGCGGGCACCATGCATGGTGGGTCCGAGGTTTCTACACGTGAGGAGCACACCCGGGAGACGGTAACTGCAGTGAACCTCGGTCAGCTGTAGGCTAAATCCATGCATGGAACTGACCTACTGGCAGTATATCCAGTCTGGTTTTGCATAAGGCTAGTAACCTTATCTCGTAAAAAATTTTTACCACAGAAACCACAGATCAAATTCATTTAACTCACAGTATTGAAACAGAGATTTCATCACCGAATATTATAATGACGAATATAGATCAAAGCCGAAAGGACGCTTGTATTCCGAACACTCTTGTTTTCAATGCTAAAACAATTACAAAAATAGCGACCTGGAATGTAAGAACGTTACATCAAGAAGGACAACTTTCCCAAGTTCTAAAAGAGATGATTAGCTACAAAATTGACATTCTTGGTCTAAGCGAAACGAGATGGACAAGCAGTGGTAAAATGTTTTTTAAAGGGGTTTCGATTATATATTCTGGACATTCACAATATCATATTCGTGGCGTAGGAATTTGTATGACAAAGTCAGCCGAAAAAGCAATGTTGGGGTGGAAACCAATCAACGAACGCATTATAACAGCTCGTTTTCAAACCAAACATGCTAAAGTGTCTATTATTCAAGTTTATACTTCTACAAACGAATGCAGTGATGCCGAGAAAGATAAATTTTATAATGTTTTACAAGACACACTAAACGATGTCCCAAATCATGAGATTAAGCGGCTGATTGGTGACTTAAATGCACGAGAGGGCTTTGAAACGATCTTGGGCCCTCATGGCATTGCCAATTCAATAAACAACAATGGTGAACGATTTCTCAGCCTTTGTAATTTCAATAATTTGAGCATAAGCAATACATATTTTGAACACAAACGAATTCACAAGTACACCTGGTTATCACCTGACCATGTCTCAAGGAAGGAACTCGACTACATAGGTATCAGTAGTAAGTGGAGATCTTCAATACGAGATGTGCGTGTGTTCAGAGGAGCGGATTGTGGTAGTGACCACTTCCTAGTTGTAGGAAAACTTAAACTTAAGTTTAAGCGGTTCATGAAGTCTGAAAAACGCAAAGCACTAGATATCGCCAAGTTGAAAGATGAGGCAGTACATCAACGTTATAGTGTCGAGATTCGTAATCGTTTTTCTGCACTTGAACAAACACATGATATTGAA
>RDPX01000273.1:881268-917831 GCA_003991215.1 Morbakka virulenta
TCATTGTTCTGAAGGTTGCACCGGCTTTACCTAGTCTGGCATTTAAGTCTGTTTCTACTTCACCTGACTCAGTCAAATAACTCCCAAGATACGGAAATTTTTCTACTTCTTCTAGTGGATTTTCATTGACAGTCACTTGCTGTATTTGGTGATTTTTCACCTTCATGATCTTACTTTTTCCTTCATTTATCCGTAATCCTACTTTGGCACTTTCAAGTTTAAGTTGATCTGTTATCTGTTGACACTTCGTGACATCTTGGGCTACTAAAGCTAGATCATCTGCAAAATCGAGGTCTGTCAGCTTTCTATCATTACTTTCTTTCAAATGTATTTTGCATTAGCTTTTGTGTTTTCAGCAGTCTGTAATACTGGTCTGTAATGTTCTCAACAGCATGTAATTTATTTTTAGGGCCTTGGTTGGCTTATCATGTCAGGAATATATCAAGGGTGTAATATATCTAGACCTTTCTGTGTTTGTGTTTTGTCTTCAACTAAGGTCACTGTTTATCTTGGAGGGACATTGTTTTGTTGTTGTGTTTTTTCATTTTGTGATGGTAACTTGTATTTTCATTTTAGATGGAAAAGTAATTGCTCATTGTAGTAGCAATACTCATGATTTCCTGTATCCAGCAATACCTTCATATTATGGATCGGGAAGAGAAATCCTTTTATACAAAACTTCAAAATTTAAGCCAATCAGGGTGACTGTAAGTACTAGTTTTAGCTACTGTTTAAAAATGCATCCAAAGTCATTTATACTTTAGAGAACTCTAAGTCATTTGTATGACATGGGCAAATGTAAGGGAAGTTTGAGTTCAAATCTGGAGAAAATTCAAATCACGTGGGTTTGAAAACCTTACAAAGATGCAATTTAAGAAACCCGAGTGTGTGTGTGAAAAAATCACAATAAGAAAAATAAAAACCTGTGCATAAAGCTGGACAGAAAGTATTGCAATATATTAATAGTATACATTTTAAATTTTAGCTTGAAACACTGTAACAAGAACTTCTAGGAGGTGTTAAGCGAAATGGCCCATTACATTAGCAACGTGAGGAATACTTGCATGACTAATTCCCAGGAGAATAAATCCAGGTTTATTTTATCTGCAAGAATTTCTGCCTAATTGATAACTACAATTTTTACCCAGTTAAGAATAAATTATGCAAAATTTTCTTATTTTATGCCTTAAACAATTTGATCAGCTGGTATTTATTCCACCACTTAGGGTGAGCCTGTAAAGCTTGAATTCTCCACCAAGACTACAATTAAAGAAGTTCCTGATTATTACTCGGTGTCTGTAAGTACATACTTTGTATGGATTGACAACAATAGTTATAACTTACATGAAGAAAACGTGCCTGTGGTAGTGTTCGTATATAAAAGAGGATTTTGAATATTAAACAATTAATTAAGGATTTTATAAATTATGTAAATGAATTTGGAGGAAGCATTTTTCCGTTTTGCATAGAATATATGGAGAATGGTATATTTCTTTACACATTTGTGTTATTATTTTTTTTATCCCAAGTTGTCCTAGCTCTTAGTTTATTTCATCTTGGGTAAGGTAACAACAAAAAGATAGAAAAGAGTGGTAAAATACAACTTACGGTCACTTTATTTGATGGAGATAAAACATTGAGTATCAGGAGTTAAGCAACTGTTAAATGTGATGCCATATGTCAGTGATATGATGTATGAAATGATATGGTTTATCTTGTCATAAAATTGATGATTAACTCAAGACGGTATTCCAGAATTTGCCTTTCTCAGGACCAAGTCCGATAATAAAAAGTTTATCTTGACACTTATTTCACGGTAAATCACCAGATCCGTGACTTGATAAACCATGTCGAATTACTATAAATTCAGAAGCATATGGAATGTAGTTAGACAAAAAGGATGCGGATACTTTGAAAGAATGAAATGTGTGTTAAAAAGTACTTGGACGAAAAGAGGATCGATTGGCACTATAAGACGCAAGAAATTTCTCAGCTGTAAGAGAAAAAGAATGGAGAGCATAATGATATAACGAATGGTGGAAGGAAAAAAAGGTGGGGAAAGATCAGGTAAGCTATGTTAGGGTAGGGTGGTTTAGGGTAGAATACTTAAAAGAAATTTTTGTCCTCATTACAAGTACTTGGAGAGAGGTTACGTAGATTGTTTATAGTTTCTTTTTCGGTGGACAAAGTAAAAATGCTTAATTTAATGCAATTAAACACTTGGACAGTGGGGTAGGTTTAGGTATAGGTTGTTTCTAGAACTTTTACTTAAATAGAAATAGCTTATTTTTCAGAGCAGCTTGTTATTGGTCTTAATCTTAAAACGTAATTGCAGAATGTAGGAACCCAGATTCTGATGTAATCACCCAACTTGCTTATTCTTCGGTGATTAGGCTAAGCATGAAGTGAAGGCGAGCCATCCCCATTACATTACATATTTGCACATACCATTTAATATCCGGTAGCGTATACTGAATGCAGAAAATACGGTTGGTTATTTCCCCCGTTTAGGAACTGAGCTAGCGATATTTTTCAATTTTGTTTCCTACCCAGGAGAGCGAGTCAGATGAAGTGGTTATTATGACAACCCCTAAAAATGGTTTACCATCCACATACAGAGGTGTAAGTAAAAATAGTACAAGGCTTTCCCGTTCCCGATCATTATCACCCAGTCGGAAAGTTGCCAATAGACCATCTTCAGTGTCTGAAGAACCGCGTGACCTGTTTCTTATTAGAAGGAAAGATGATGACGTGTTAGCCAATCGTGATTTCTCTTCTTTTACTCGCCCCAAGCCTCGACGTTCTCGATCACCAACACGAAGAAGGACCGTATCGCCAACAAGGACAACCAAAGGAATGACAACGTCAACACCATTACCATGTAAGTATCATTTTGAGGTTTTTTAAAAATTTGGACAATTGTCGGTCGCGTGGTATGCAGTTGGATTTCTCTTTTAATTTCTCCCCCTGGCAAAATTTAAGCACCTTCAGGGTTTTAAGTTACACGATACTATGACACAACAGTCTTTAACATTGAAATCAAAGGTGTAAAATGTAGTTGTCCGATAGAAGGTAAATTTATTTTTCAGTTTGTTTTGGTTTTAGATCTACAGCAAGTGTGTAGGTGTCATGTGTTTTACACAGGAGCTGTGGCTAGCCTCGATCAGGTGTTTATTAACCAGGCGCAGCATTGTCTGAGACTGACATTTACCCAGTGCAAATATAAATAGGTCAAAAGGTTCCACATTATCATTAAGTTAATAACCTTATGTGCCAATCAACTTAAAAAAGCATTATCATGAGAATTTCAACTGGATTACATGAGACGATTATCGTGGGACCTGCCAGAACCAAACTACAAAACTTATAAACCGCGCACTATTTAATAGGATTGGTTAACAAAGTTTTTTGCCCAAGTCAATTGTTTCCATAAATCTGGACCAACATCTTCATAGATTTTATATCTAAAATTCAGAGAGGAAATTAAGTACTTAAAAAACATTCTTAATCTTAATTGTTTTTGAGAAGTGTTTTGAATCTATTAACAGAAAAATTATGCTTGTCATTTGCCTGTAGAATTCCACCTCTCACAGTCTATGGAGGAAAACACCTAGCTGCGACTTTTATATAGCTAAAGGACAAAATTTTGATGTTGAAAGTGTTGCTCTTCAAGGAAGTTGACAGTCACTGTTTTCTTTGTAATCGCATTAGACTATGCTCTCCAGAATTCATTTCAACCTACCGGTGACCGTACATTTTGTTACTCGAACACTTTGGAGGATATTTGGGAGGTTTACTATGGCTGTTAGCATTAGCATCAATTTGGTTAGGTAAGACTCTGTTAGTTCGGTCATGTAATGAGAAGAGAGAAGTTCAGTTAAAGAAGCGCTTCTTGCACCAGTTGTTGGAAAGTGGAGTAGAAGGAGACAGAAAGCCAGATAGAAGTAAGTTATTGATCAGGACTTAAAAGACTTAAGAGGAAGGGTGACTTAATGCCAGGACCGTACCTCGTCGTGGGAAAATTTGTCGTGCGTCGACCCAGCCTGAACATTGTAAAAGGATTTTGAGAAGAAGATATACCCTTTGATCATTTTCTGTATTTTAAAACCCTTAAAGATAATTGATTAAAGAGGCGTATTACATATCTATCGTGATTGCTTTATTCAAAATCTGTTGATATTTTTGTACGATTTTTATGCTTTATAGCTTGGAAATATGTCGATGATTTTTCAAGAACAGTAAACAAACATTCACGTTCACTCACTACACCAATCAGATCAGCCAGCCCATCTCGCAGTCTTCGTTACGCTTTAGACGATCTGAATGTTTCGACGGCAAACAAATTAGGGTACAGCGACCCATTACTCAGGTAAAATAGGAATTTTTCATTTTTTATTTTGTAATTTTGAATCTCATAGTTTTCAATTTTTAATTTTCTTACTTTTGAATTGTTAATTATTGTATTGTTTTAAAATACTGTATATATGAATATACTGTAATAATTGTATACATTTTTTAATTTCATATCAAACACTGGTAGTTGGTCATTTTTTACCACTTAGACCATGGCTGCCTTGCATAGTAAGTTAATGACCTACCACCCAGCTACTATTTTAACCAAAGCTGGGCCACTTTAGCACAGTATTTTTTCAAGAGAATTGTCGTTCGTTTTTTATCCATTTATTTGTTTTTTTGTTTTTATTTCCGAGGAAAGGGTTTGCACACTGTCATCGAGCAAATTTGAAAAGAAATGACTGTTTGAAAATTTTATTGGATTTCCATAGATTCTGTACCATTGTGTTATCTGGGTAATAATTATATATTTTTAAAGTAAAAAATAATAAACTTATATTTGTAATATTCAGAGACATTGAACCAAGTGTACGGGTGAATAGATAGGGCCCAAAGAAATTAACTTAAAATAGGTCAAGTGAAAATTAAGACAGTTCAGAAAGATTATCAAAGCAACATGTAGAGCTAAAACGGATACAAGAAACGAAACCTCCTCAATTATTTTTAATGATAATAACAGAAGGAACTTGTCAGGGTGACCTTTTATGACCGTTCAAGGAAAACGGTGGATCATGTAGTATCTGGATGCTCAATACTAACGCCAACAGAATAAAAACTCAGTCTTGGTCGAGATGGACAGTATCTCAACTATAAAGCCTGTCAACATTTTAGTTTGCGTCATGCGACTAAATGGTATGAACACAAAACTGAAGCTGTCATAGAAAACGAACAGGTGAAAATCCTTTGGAATTTTGGTATCCATACTGACTGGACCATCCAACCTAATCGTCCTGATATCATCATTAAAGATCACGGAAAGAAAACATACTTATTGATAGAAATGACGACAACGAGCGGTGAAAATAGATCGACTAAGGAATTCGACAAATTTTCAAAATATAATATAATATAACCCATGAGACAGACTATAATATAATTCAATTTTATACTTATATCTTATATTTATCAACTTGCCCGATACCTCAGGTCTCTGGGTTAGACCCAATATAGGATTGTAAAAAGCCGAATAAAGGAAATGAAATAATAATAATAATAATAATAATAACAATAATAATAGTAATAGTAATAATTATATTAGCAATACTAATGCCAATACACATGTTTCCTACTTTTTGACAGGTTCAAAAGTCGCCATTCGCCAAATCTCAAAGCTGCCCTCAGTGCATCAGACCGTATTCAAAGACGGGTGGAAGATGTTATTCGGAAACAAGAGAATGCATTTGATTCAGATGAAGACAGTGATGTTTCCTTGGATATTTTACGGGAGTCTCTAAGGGAAGAGCGGAAGGCTTTGGGCGAGGCAATAAGGGAGGCAGACAGAGAAGCTCTATATAGGTCATTCCGAGCGTAGGTGGTAATTAAAAATAATATGACACTTGTTTTAAAAAACATCTTGTAAGAACCGTATGTTGGGACTACTGGTATACACCCACTTTAATATAGATAATCTTTTTTAAACTTTTATTCATTGGCTAGCGAATGATGCCTCGTCATGTATTATTATTATTTTGAGCTCAAGATTACTTGAAAGAGGAGTATTGACAGATAGAACATTTTTTACTTATTGTAAAACCCTTTATAATTTCAATTATCTTACTTGTAGTAGTATTAGTAGATTAATGCATTGATTGCATTTATATACGTGTAGAATATTTCTTTGAAGCTGTCGTTTCTGTTGTTATATACCTATTTTGTATATTACTTTTTAAAAATTAATTTGCAGTAGTACAATGACTACCAGCAGCCCTCCTAATTCCTTGCAACAATTTGCTCAGGTCGACTGTTTTGGCGACTTTTGGTTTTGCATCATTTAAAAGGCACTTTTCTGACAAGTGAAACTGGCAAAGTTTCCTAATAACAAAGGTCATTTCGGTGTTTGCCGATGTATGACAAGTCAGTACTTGATAAATTAAGTATACTAATTTAATTGCGAGTGCTAATACCTGCCTTTTCTGTAACATTTTGAATACACTCTGATGTGACTGGTCGTCCGAAGGACGTGTTTGGCAGTTAACTTAAACTAACATGATTAGCTTAATATGTGTCTCGGTCAATTTTGTCAGGTAACTTGGTTTCTTGGAGAACATTTTAATTGGACGAACTCCCGCATTATTCTTTTTTAGCATACAGAGTTAGGGGAAGAATTGACTCAGTATTGTTTGAATGTGAAAGTTTAATGGTGAAAAACTCGTGACAATTTTTTAAAATACATTTTACCGTTCTTGTTAATTCAAAGTCATAAGTTGACTTATCATTATACCGCGACATTTTATCTTTAACAGAACTTTCTTCCAGTTTACTGATATTTATTTTTTATGCGTTTTATTATTGTGGTTTTGGTTTTGGTTTTTTTATTATCATTATCATTATCATTATCATTATTTTTACCTTTTATCCTCGTGGCCTTGATGGTATACTAGCATCATCTATTATCAGGCCACCCGCCGTGGCTTGAGATAATATATCTAAAGTCTTTCATGCTAATACATCTTTTCTTGTCTTTTATTATTATTATTATTATTATTATTATTATTATTATTATTATTATTATTATTATTATTATAGTTTTTAGTTTATATCACAGCTGTAAGATCTACATTAGTTGGTATTTAACCTGAATATCAAGCTGCTACCTGCAGCCTTAGATATTTAGGACGTATCTAAGAATCCTTGCTGTCCCAAGCAGGCAGGCGTTTTGGAGAATTGCAAAGGATACATTGGGCATATGGTATATAACCATCCTTGGAAACTCTTTGTACTGTACTTAACGCCCCAATGGCTATCGGAATAACTTACAAGTTCTAATACCTATCAACTTTCTCCGTTTCTCTATCTTTAACCCATGTATCAAAAGGCACGCAACGTCTATAATCAAACAATTTCTTGTTAGTTTGTCAAAGATTAAGGTATCAGGCTTAGTGTGTTCAAGATGTTTATCGGTCTGTACTTGAAAGTCCCACAGTATTTTAACTTTCTGATTTTCAGTCACCGATTGGGGTTTTATGTTTATACCACTTTTCATCATGGAGTAGATTACTCATCCTGCATAGATGCCAATGAATTACTTTAGCAACAGCGTCGTGCCTCCATTGTTTATACTGTTTCTGTTTACGTTTATCACATTCAGATAGAATATGAGCAACCGTTTCACCTCACTCTCCAGAAAATCTATATAGTGGGTTGTTCTCAGTTTTGTCGATATAATGTTTGATTGCTCTAGTCCTCAATGCTTGCCCTTGCGCTGCCATGATCATTCCCTCAGTTGCCTTTCTGAGGTCCCCATTTTGAAGCTTGTTCCATGAGCTTTGGTCTCTTTAGTCATCTGTTTTCTTAAAGAACACGCTATGCATTTCTTTACTCTCCAAGTTGTTTTTCCTTTCCCCAACAACTATATTCTTAGGTTTACATTGATCTAACATACCTTCCTTTATCACGGATTTTAGCATAGGTTCTTCACTTTTTGACACGTACTTATAGAGGCTGTTTTTCTCTATGAGCACACAGTCTTCGACGCTGATCATACCTCTGCCCCCATCAGATCTCTTCAGATGGAGTCTGTCTACATAACCTCTCCTTTGAAACATGCTATGTATGGTAAGGAGCTTTCTTGTTTGTCTGTCCAGTTGTTTCAACTCGTTCACATTCCATTGTATGACACCTGCACTATACCGAATAATCGAGACAGCTACCGCATTAATGGCATTTACAACGTTCTTACTGTTTAAATGAGATTTGAAGATGGTCCTAGTCTTCTTACGTATTCGTTTGTCAGTTTTTCTCTCATCTTTTTGTTCTTAATCGTATCAGCGTCGAGCACTCCAAGGTATTTATAACCTTCATCTTTGTCAATTTCGTTGATGGTTTCTCCCGATGATACGTCAATCCCTTTACTTTTGCTCATCTTTCCTCTTTTCATGACCAGAACTCCGCACTTACTAATTCCAAACTCCATTCGTAAATCATTGCTGAATATGCGCACAGTGTTTACGAGCGTGTCAAGTTCTTTCTCATTTTTACCACATAACCTTAAATCATACATAAACAAAAGATGATTTGTGAATATTTCTTGCTTTTCAAGTTCATAGCCTTCACCTTACGCAAAACGAAAGATAACGGAATTAAACTTATAACAAATAGTAGAGGGGACAAACTGTCACCCAGAAGAACCCCTCGTTTGGCCTTCACTTTTCCTAAGGATACTCCTCCGGATGTTAGCTCCGTTTCCCAGTTCTACATACTATTCCTGAGGGGTGTCTTAATATTTTCAGCTACTTTGAAGATATCAAGGCACTTCAGGATCCAAGAATGTGGAATTATATCGAAGGCCTTTTTTATAATCTATCCACCCCATTGCCAGTCTAGTATATCTTCTCTTACAATTCCATATGATCATCTTATCAACGAGCAATTGATCTTTTGTGACGCGCGTTTTCATGCGACATCCCTTTTGTTCCACAGGTAGCAGATTATCATTTTCAAGATTTGTGTCTAACATCTTTCTCCCACATACTCCTCCAGAATGTTCTTGCCTCCTCCGAGTCAGGTATTTGGGCGTCATTAAATATTATTTTCTGTAATTCATGTAAGCAAGTGTCCTCAAGATTCGTTTGATATGGTTTTCAGTGTTCTATCTCCTACTGGAACCTTTGGTTAGAGCATCCTCTGCACTTCAATTTGTGGATAATTGTTTTTACTGATTTTGCGATGCCAGACAAGTCAGTTATTTACGGACTACAAGAAGACTTTCTGAACGGTTGACGTTTATTGCACTGTCTGCGTTATTTTTATTATATTGGTGTCGCACACTAAGTTATGATCTTAAATCGCTAGTGGAGTTTCTTGAGGCATGGTGTCAGCAAGACTCCTCAAACCTTAAGCACTTTCCGAAGTACCCTTGCAGACTGAAGTAACGTAGTTTTCTGCAGTTCGACTATTCTTGTTTTCAACCCAAGTTCTCCTAACCACTTTTTAAAATTGTTGGTGGGGTACCCAGAGCTCCTATGATGATCGGAACCACCTTTATCGGGATGTCCCATAACTTCTTTAATTTCCTGGCTAAGTCTTGATATTTGAGAATTTTTTCCTGTTCCTTGGCAATTACTCTAGAATCGTAAGGTACTGCAAAATCTATAATGGTACACTTTTTTTTGTCTTTATCAACAACAATCATATCAGGTCTACGTGCCTCAATGATGTGATCAGTTTGGACATTAAAGTCCCACAATATTTTGCACTTTTCATTTTCAATTTCTGCTTGAGGATTGTAGTCATACCATTTAGGAGAGACTGTTATTCCATTAACTTGACACACTTCCCAGTGGATTCTTTTACCAACCCAATCATGCCTCCTTTTATATTCTCTCTGTGCAAGCTTAGGGCATTCGCAAAGTATATGACTGATCGTCTCATCACTCTGATTGCACATTCTACACTTGTTGTTTCTTTGGCTTTTGTTAATTGTTGCTTTGATGTGATTTGTTCTAATGGATTGATTTTGCGCTGCAATTATCAAAGATTCAGTTTCACGTTTCATACTTCCATCTTTTAACCATAGCCATCTTTCCTCATTACAAATCTCATCTGTTTTATTATTATTATTATTATAATTCGAACCACATATTACATATTCTGTCAACGTAGTAAGACATGGGATCAGCCTCCCCTCCTTTATTGGTGACTACGTTACTCTGTGCGTCCCTGATACCATGCCTTGATAGTGAGTGGTATTTCTTAGGGTAATGATGTAATGCATACACGACGTTCAATTGTATTAAGTGATAACATGGAAAAATATACGCCTGAAGTTTAAAAAAAATTATTACTTTTAATAGAATGATAATGATGTAGATTGTTGTTATTATTAACTTGCATTTCCTAAACTTTCATACTGCATATCGTTCTTTTCGCTGTTTTTTTGTCTGTCGCTGTCTCTTTTTTATCTTTACTCTACTCTCACTGTCGCTTTCTGACGTTTGTGGAAAACAATGCTTTAATGTACTAGGCAGAAACAAGATTAGCTTTCATTTTTGGGGGCTAAATTTGGGTTTAAAGGTAGTCGGACCTATAATAGTGCCCATTTAACCAAAGTTGTAAGGATGAATTATCTTGCAGATAATGGTTGTGGATAATTACTGTTGTTAGTATCAGTGTACTTGATTACCGAAACAAAGCAGTTGAAAAATAATGATGTGCTTGGTTACAAATACTTTTTTGGTTTCTGTTAAGACGACTAATTTCCGTTTCTAAGGATAATTATTTCCGGCCCCTCAGATAGAATGTTCTTGTCGCCAGAATATAGCAAAGAATAACAGTCACGAATTTTACGTTGGGTACCAAGTCTGAAAAAAGTTTGTGAAAAATAATTTTCCAAATGTCCTTCAATTCTTGTTTGTGAGAATGTAATATTTCTCGCTGATGTGGAAAAGCAAGTGTATTTGGGAACCTCAGCGCGATAAAAATTCCAGTTTTGTGCACCCAGGAGAGTGGTATAATCAAGCGGAGGCTTTAAAATGGTAGGGGGAATGTAACCTAAATAGTAGATACGGGTGATCAAAAATTTGTAAAAGCCATACTCTTAGGCGCCAATTTCACGTATCTTCACAAATGATAAGTATTTTGCATAAAAACAAACTGATATTGACATAGCTGACATAAACAAGAACTGATTATGTTTTTGAGATAATTTCGGGTAAAATCCTGCAAAAACTACCACAATAAAAATTTAAAATATAATTTTAAAACGAGTTTACAAATTAATAAAATGGATTATTGTCAAACTTATCCTTATTCACAAAGTTGGTGTTGTTTCTCATTTATCCCGTTTTATCAGTTAAGATTCATCAGTATGTATCAGTTGAATTTATTTAAAGATATAAATGAAAGAGTGCTTTTTTTTAATACGAGAGTTCATCAAAACAAGCAACAGATTCCCAAGATCCAATTCTTCGATGATACATATATTCAATTTAAAAAATGAAATCTCAATAAACTTTAGAATAAACTTAAAATCTAGGAAGTTGATATGGGACCTGACAGTGGCTGCCGATTCGTAAGGTGTCCAAACCCCTTTATTTCATCAATTTGTGGAATACGTACTCTAGTGTTTGCATATTTTGCGGATACCCAGAAAGCGAATATCTGAATATCAAGATGTCCCGCAAAAATTATATATGTCGGTCTTTTTGGTTATTGTAATGTACAATGTTTAATACTACTGAAAAATATGTGTAACACTTACGTGTCTCGAGTATTGCTTTCCCCGAATTTTTGGTCTTTTCCATTCTCTTTAGTCAGTTCTTCTACTGCTGTCATCTTTCACAGGAATTTTGCGGCTATTTTCGGTATATTCACTAATGTTTGTATGTTTATTTCCCCTCTACACAATTTTTTGTGTTTTGTTTCTTTCCTTGTTATTCTTGGACATTTGCAAGTTGCTGACTTATTTTAAGCGAGTGACAATCACGTCTCTCCGTTAGGTCTTAAGCTTTTACTTCGATTGACATCACTTTACCCCATGCTTTCATTTCATGGTTGTTGTTTTTCCTTTTACAAGAATCCTCCTATTGGTCGTTACAATTTTGTTCTCACTTTTTGCGTCAGCTTGCTTTTTAACTCTGTGCTGGTGGTCGGAAATGGGTAATATTAGCTACTATGAGGCTTTTTGTACGAAGCGCCTGAAATGGTCATACGATATAATGCCTCAGAAAGCTAGAAAACTGACTGAAAAACTGTGGCAGTAAACGTTTTGAAATTTTCTACTTTAGAAATTTTAATGTTAATAATAACCTTCATAATTTGTTGAAAAAAGCAGGTATATAAAGACGACAGACAATATGAAGAATCAGGTATGGGTACAATTGGTGCTAGGTTGTTGTCATAGTGGGTGCTTGGGGGTTATTTGTTCTGAATCTTACCAGTTTTTTTTCCAAAAAATTGCCAAATTCGTTGATATGTCGCACTTAGCAAAATTACAGAAAAATGCATGACCACTTGTTAAACAGGTAATTTTATGCTCGGTCTAAACCAAAGGTGAGCAACCTTTCAGGAAAGTGCACCAGATCCACCAAACTTTTTCTATGTGCTATGAAATTTTAGTTAAACTGGACCAACACATAAACAAAATTTTTTACACTGCAAGGAAGTTAACAAAGAGTGCTAATATTTACAGAACGAAAGACTAATTGTTTGGTCTTATGTCTCAGTATTTCTAATGTGATATTTTACATTGTTTTGAGCCAACAAGTTTGTTTATATCAGCTGTAACTGACGAGTGTGCAAGTTTTAAATAATTTCTTAAACTGGGGGTCAGAAAGCAGTCTTGTATTTTTTTGACATGCGTCATTTGGGAAAAGAATTGCTGACAACTCAAATGGTTCCGAAATAATAACGAAATATAACTCTAGTTATATTTCGTCTAAAAGATATATGTAAAACCTTTGTGTTACCAGATCATTGAAGACGCCCCGTCAGTTATTATTCCATATAATTTAGTCTTCTCAAGTTTATATTTTCAAATAGCTTAGTTATCTTATCTTCTATGTTCTTTCCAGTTGTTGTCCCTTTTAAATCACATACATCGAGGACTTCTCTGTCACCTCAAATTCGTTGGTAACAGCTCGAATAATTTGTTTTGTTACGGTGCGTCGAGAGAGGCCTGTGTTTTCTTTTCTGATCCGACTTAATCAACAAAAACACTCAAGCAATTCTTTGTAAAATCTACCTTACCAAAATGCTTCCTCTTGATCCATCACTTCTCTGATCTTAAAAACTACCTTAGTTGATGCCTGATTTCTTTGGCTGTAACAAAGAAGCTTTGTTTGGTTTTGATCAATCTTAAAGCTGAGGTACTATTCAGTCCTCGTCTGATGTTCATACTTGTCAAACTGTGTTTCGTCCGATAATGTCTCTTTATTTTGTACTCTTTCATGACAGCAATGGTCTTACAGCATACCAATCAGAGAACCTTGTTTCTTTCTACTATAATAAAATATATTCTCCAGCTTTCCTTAAACGCATGACACTCGATGTCACCTTCGTTGGCATGTTATCCTCTTAATCTCTTTCCATCAACTTTTGAAAGAACATCAGAAGAAAAGACTCCAATTATAATACTATATACAACTATAAGGAACAACTCAAGTGTTACAAGAAGACGTTGAATTCTAAGCTGAAAATGTTTTAGTTATATTTTTAAACAAGGAAGCATAGAACTATCCACCAATCAACTTTACAGACAACATGCATACATACAATTTTATCCAATGAGAAACCAGAAAATAGTTTACGAAATCAAAGCTCTAGCTACGACTAATTTTCCAGACCCTTCATTGTCTTGCTTTCAATATAATCTATTTACGTAAATAATTATGTAATTCAGGTATTAAGAGATGAAAGTATTTCAATAGCCAGCTTTTCAATAACTCGGATATTTTAATAGTTTTTGTAAAAGCTAACGTGCTTGTGAATTGATGTATTTTATTCAGTATTTGCTAGCACTCGATCATCCTTGTCAAAGAAATAAAAATCTTTAGAATTCTGTCATCTTGTGGGCCACAAAAATTCGTTTTGTGAGCTGGATTTTGGCTTGCAGACTGTAGGTTGCTCACCCGTGTTCTACACTAATAAAGAATGGTATAAAAGTACACTACTATTCACCGGATTAACCATGGGGTTATTTTTCCTGTTGGTAGTTGTCAACCCTCGTAACTTCTACAAGAAGGAAACTCGTGCAGTTTGCTAAGCTCTTTTATTAGAAAGAATAAGTCTCTAATTGATCTGCACATTCTGTTAGTTTGAAACAAGACTAAAATTTGTTTGTCGAAGTCATCAAAAAGTCGACAAACCTAAATCGAAATTATTGGTCCTCTTGCTAACCTCGTAGCGACAAACGGAAGAGAAAATGAAAGCAACAGGCACTGATAGACTTTCTGCTAAAACTTAAACTAGGTTTTTTATACTCGCCTTTTGGTATAGTTGATAAGACCTTGCAAGAGTGCAAGAGCCATGGAGTTTCATAATGTTCCAATACCAAGCGATAAAGAAGATGAAAATGTTCAAAAGAAAGATAAGGCAGATGAGGCAAACGATCAAAAGGACTCTGATGTATCAGTCGAGTATTCAACCAACATCGGTTTTTGGTTCCTAGATTGCAGTGAAAATGCTTTTCTTGACCATTGGTTACAAAAAGGAAGTAGACATTTTCATCAAAATATTACAATTATGTCATAAAGCTCGACCAGGAAGTACACTGCTTTTCTCTTTATTCGCAAGCAAGCATTGTATATAAAGAAAATGACGTGAAATGGGTTTGTTTTTCGGAGGGTGATAAAAAAGTTTGTTTTATTTGAAAGCTAATATCAACCTACGAGAGTAAATTTATGTAGTAGTAGTTTCGTAGGGCTTTGTTGTTTATATTTCCACTCCAGTTCTTTTGAGCCATTTAAAGTATTCCTGACTGAAGGAATGTATTGTCGTGTATCCGCCAGGGATCTTTGTCATTGGACAGGCTAGGACCAGGTGTTCTGTGTCCTGAGGGGCAATTTGACATTTGGGGCAGGTAGCAGACTCTCGCAGGCCCCATTTGTGCAAATTGGCAGCGGTTCCGCCGTGGCCTGATCTCAGCCTTTTGGCCGTGATCCACTGTCTTCTATTGGCGGTCTTGAAACCTGGTTGCAGGTGTGTAGGGTCTTTTATAAGGTCTCCACCTCTTGGGATGTTCTTTTCCCAGTATTCTGCCCACGTCCTATCTATGTTGAAAACTCTGCTGGATATCTTGTAGAAAGGGCGTCGTGATTTCAGGCGATTGGTTCGCGGGGGTGCGCTGACGATGGTTTTTAGTGGGAGCCCGTCAGGGAGTTTCTGTACTCTGGTCCTCATGTCTTGGGTAGCGTTTTGTCTTCGCAGGCAAGGGGGTGCTATTCCGCTCAGGGTAGGTAGCCATGGTAGGGGAGTTGACTTCAGACTGCCTGTAATCTGTCTCATTGCTGCGTTTAATTGTGTGTCTATGTGCTTTGTGTGACTACTGCGCTCCCATACTGGTGCACAGTACTCGCCGACACTGTAGCAGAGCGCCAGTGTGGATGTTCTTAGCACATTCTGTTGAGCTCCCCATCCAGTGCCTGCTAGCATTCTTCTGAGGCTGTTTCTCTTCTTTAGTTTATACGTGGTGTTCTCCATGTCTCTCCTGTAGGTAAGTGGACGGTCCAGGGTCACACCGAGGTATTTTGGGTGGCTTTCTGGTGGCAGTGTATTGCCTTCTACTCTCACGTCGAGGGTGGTGTTGGCCTGATGGTTATTTAAATGGAAGACTGATGTTACTGTCTTTGTTNGCGACAAACGGAAGAGAAAATGAAAGCAACAGGCACTGATAGACTTTCTGCTAAAACTTAAACTAGGTTTTTTATACTCGCCTTTTGGTATAGTTGATAAGACCTTGCAAGAGTGCAAGAGCCATGGAGTTTCATAATGTTCCAATACCAAGCGATAAAGAAGATGAAAATGTTCAAAAGAAAGATAAGGCAGATGAGGCAAACGATCAAAAGGACTCTGATGTATCAGTCGAGTATTCAACCAACATCGGTTTTTGGTTCCTAGATTGCAGTGAAAATGCTTTTCTTGACCATTGGTTACAAAAAGGAAGTAGACATTTTCATCAAAATATTACAATTATGTCATAAAGCTCGACCAGGAAGTACACTGCTTTTCTCTTTATTCGCAAGCAAGCATTGTATATAAAGAAAATGACGTGAAATGGGTTTGTTTTTCGGAGGGTGATAAAAAAGTTTGTTTTATTTGAAAGCTAATATCAACCTACGAGAGTAAATTTATGTAGTAGTAGTTTCGTAGGGCTTTGTTGTTTATATTTCCACTCCAGTTCTTTTGAGCCATTTAAAGTATTCCTGACTGAAGGAATGTATTGTCGTGTATCCGCCAGGGATCTTTGTCATTGGACAGGCTAGGACCAGGTGTTCTGTGTCCTGAGGGGCAATTTGACATTTGGGGCAGGTAGCAGACTCTCGCAGGCCCCATTTGTGCAAATTGGCAGCGGTTCCGCCGTGGCCTGATCTCAGCCTTTTGGCCGTGATCCACTGTCTTCTATTGGCGGTCTTGAAACCTGGTTGCAGGTGTGTAGGGTCTTTTATAAGGTCTCCACCTCTTGGGATGTTCTTTTCCCAGTATTCTGCCCACGTCCTATCTATGTTGAAAACTCTGCTGGATATCTTGTAGAAAGGGCGTCGTGATTTCAGGCGATTGGTTCGCGGGGGTGCGCTGACGATGGTTTTTAGTGGGAGCCCGTCAGGGAGTTTCTGTACTCTGGTCCTCATGTCTTGGGTAGCGTTTTGTCTTCGCAGGCAAGGGGGTGCTATTCCGCTCAGGGTAGGTAGCCATGGTAGGGGAGTTGACTTCAGACTGCCTGTAATCTGTCTCATTGCTGCGTTTAATTGTGTGTCTATGTGCTTTGTGTGACTACTGCGCTCCCATACTGGTGCACAGTACTCGCCGACACTGTAGCAGAGCGCCAGTGTGGATGTTCTTAGCACATTCTGTTGAGCTCCCCATCCAGTGCCTGCTAGCATTCTTCTGAGGCTGTTTCTCTTCTTTAGTTTATACGTGGTGTTCTCCATGTCTCTCCTGTAGGTAAGTGGACGGTCCAGGGTCACACCGAGGTATTTTGGGTGGCTTTCTGGTGGCAGTGTATTGCCTTCTACTCTCACGTCGACGGTGGTGTCGGCCTGATGGTTATTTAAATGGAAGGTTGATGTTACTGTCTTTGTTGTGTTCATCTTTAAGTACCATTTCTTGAAGTAGGTGTAGGTGGTATTGATGTCTGCTGTAAGGGTGGTCTCTAATTCCCTAAAATTAGGGGCCTGGTGTGCGATCGCCCAGTAGTCGGCGTAGCCAAATTGTTGCGATGTTGTTTTGGGCATGTCACTTAGGTAAATATTGAAGTGGGTGGGGGCTAAGACAGATCCTTGCAGTATTCCATTTTTTATCTTTCGTATCTTGCCCTCGTCTCCGCCGAGGCAGACGCTATAGTACCTCTTTCCTGTCATGCGTGACAGGAGGCAGAGCATCTTTCTGCATTTTATCATCTTGGCCAGTTTAAGTAGCAATCTTCCTCTCCATACGGTGTCGTATGCTGCTGATAGGTCTATGAAGGTCACACCTGTTTTCCTCCGCTGCTCGTACCCTGCTTCTATATAGGATGTCAGAGCTAGTAATTGCTCTGTTGTGTTTCTTCCCGGTCTGAAACCGGCCTGCTCCAGCGGGATCTGCGTGTCTATTATTGGCAAGAGCCGGGTAAGGAGGACTCACTCAAGGAGCTTGTACATGCAGCATAAGAGTGAGATCGGTCTGTAACTACAAGGGGAGTTTGCTGGCTTGCCTGGTTTCAGTATTGCTATCACCCTGGTCTGCTTCCACTGTCTTGGGAATTTTCCTTTGATTTTTACGTCTGTGTATGCGTCTGCTAGATATCTGATCTCTTTTTTCCCCAGATGTTTCAGCATCTCAGGGTATATGGCGTCGATGCCTGCTGTTTTGCCTGTTTTCAGACTATCGAGAGCATTCTTTACCTCTGTTGGGGCTACTGTCTTTGTGAGCTCTTTNGGAGGTAGGAAAGCGTATGAATCACCATCTTGCCGCCGGCTACTGGACAGACACAGAGGATAGTGTCACCCATTAGCCGCCACTGACCGGTCAGTCACTAGTGGGATTACCGTAACCCAGGTAGGGATCTGTCGGGTACTGGACCTTTTCCAGAGGTCGCCCGGGAATACTAGTGGTTCGAGGTACTCTTATTCTGTCCTCTAGAAAAAAATCTCCACTAGCGGATGTAGTTTATTGTCATACCTAGGACTGCGTAAATTTATGACTGGGTTTAATGAGTGGCATCACGCAAGAGAAAGTTTTTTCAGTCAGGGAAAGAGCCCACAACACCTCCTTCTTCTTTGTCTTTCGGCTGCTCCCATCAGGAGTCGCCACAGCGGATCTTATTCCTCCATTTTGTGCAGTCACCAGCATCCTCTCTGCAAACTCCTTTCGCCCTCATGTCCTCCTCAATCCCGTCCATATACCGTCTACTTGGTCTCCCTCTCTTTCTCCTTCCAGGCAGATGCATCTCTAACATTCTCCTCCCGATGTAGTTCTCTTCCCTTCTGATCACATGTCCAAACCATCTCAGTCTTACCTCCCTTTGCTTCTCTCCTTCTCTCCTTACATGTGCTGTACCTCTAATGTATTCATTTCTTATTTTATCCAGGCGTGTGACCCCAAGTGACCAGCATTCTCAATTCTGCCACTTCCAAGTCAGCTTCATGCTTCTTTGTTGTTGCTACTGTCTCGAGTCCATAATAAGAGAGCTGGCCGCACTATCGTTTTGTACACTTTTTCTTTCACTTTTGGTGATAGTTTTCTGTCACACAGGATTCCCGTTAACTTTCTCCATCCATTGGGACTCTGTCATACGCTTTCCTCAAATCTACAAAAACACAGTGCAATTACTTTTGCCCTTTTCTGTGTTTTTTTCATCAAAATGCGCAGAGCGAATAGCGCATCTGCAGTGCTTTTTCCTGGCATGAAGTTGTACTGCTGCTCGCTGATCTCTAACTCTTGCCTGAGCCTTTCATCCAAAACTCTCTCTCACAATTTCATGGTGTGGCACATTAACTTGATGCCCTGTAGTTGCCACACTCTTGTGCATCTCCTTTGTTCCTATAAAGAGGGATTAGCACGCACCTTCTCCACTCATCTGGCATTTCTTCACCCTCCAGGCTCCTATTGAAAAGTTTTGTGAGCACTTCTAATCCCAAGCCAACACTTCCATGCTTCAATAGGTAGGTTGCCTGGGCCTACAGCCTTTTCATTTTTCATTCTCTTCAATGCTTTTTGGACTTGCCCTTTGTCTATCCCTCCAGCTTCATTTTCAACTCCCTGGATGCCTTCATTTCTGGCTTCTCTGGGGTTTCCAGTATTCATGAGGTCTTCAAAGTAGCTTTTCACCTTTCTAAGACTTCCTTTTCTCCTGTCAATAGCCTTCCATCTGCATCATTGATGACTCTGACATGCTGGATATCCTTTAATGCTTTGTCTTTTTGTTTTGCAATCCGAAATAGATCCTTTTCACCTTTCTTTGTGTGCAGTCTGTCATAGAGATCACAGTATGCTTCCTCCTTTGCCTTGGCTACCATTCGCTTTTCTTCATTTCGTCTAGTGTCATATTCCCTTTTGTCCTCCTCTTGGCCTGTTCTTTCAAACACCTTCTTTGCTTTCTTCTTGTTGTAAATGCTTTCTTGTACTGTATCATTCCACCACCATGTTTTCTTGTCTGGTTTCCGATAGCCTGATGTTACTCCCAGGACTACCTTGGCCGTTGCTTGAATTCTCTCAGTAAGTTCTGGCCAATTTTCCAGCACATTTGTAGTTGAACTCAGCGTCTCTAGTAACTCCCAGTTGAAATTCCTCCTACACTCGGCTTCTCTCAGCTTCCACCACTTTATCGTTGGTTCTGCCGTCCTCTTACTTTTCCTCTTGGTTTTAATCCTTAGCTTGGTTATTACCACTTTGTGCTGTGCAGCAACACACTCTCCTCCCAGTACAAAGCAGTCAGTTACTTCGCTCAAATGTCTTCTTTTACAAGCTAGCTAGTCAACTTGGGTACTCCTCCCTCCACGTCTGTAGGTGATTCTCTTATCCACTTTCTTCTTCAAGTATGTGTTCAGCACTGCCACCTCTACTCTATTTGCAAAGTCTACTATCTCTTGGCCTTCTTCATATCTTCCCATCACCTCCTCATCCCCTCTGTTTCTTTCTCCAACATGTCCATTGAAAATAGCTCCGATCACTCTTCTCTCTCCTCCAGGTATCGTCATGAACGTGGTGTCCATGTCCCTCCAAAACTTTTCCTTCTCTTCCTGTGGGCAACCCATCTGTGCTCCATATGCACTAACCGCAGTCAGTAGTGTACCCTCTACATCAACTTTCAAGCTCATTACTCTGTCAGAGGTTCTCTCTACCCCCAAGGCACTTTCTGCATAACAGAGTCTCAACACAATCTCTATACCATTTCTTCTGTTTTGTTTTGTACCATTTTCTCCATGGAATATTAACTTGCATCCATTCCCAAGTAGTCTGGACTCACTCCCCTTCCATCTGGTTTCCTGGATACATAATATGTCAATGCTTCTTCTTTCCATCAAATCTACAATCTCCATTCAATGTACCAATCCTTACAGTCATCTGCCTGGTTCTTTCCTTTTCACGTTTTTTTTTCTCTTTTTCTTGCCTCCTCTTCTTTGCACTTTTTCCCTTTGCTGTTCAGCAGCAGCGTAGTTTCCGATACCGCTCTGCTGGTCAGTGGTGCTGGCGGTCGTTGGTAACCCGGGCCTCGACCGATCCGGTATGATTTGAAGATTTTTGATCCGCATCATTTTAATTTGGCAGGTTTTCTACAGCCGGATCTCCTTCCTGACACCAACCACAGTTATCGGCGGTGTGCCTAGCCTTTGGTCTAAGGACCTCCTCACAAGGCAGTGAGTGGCCATTCCCGGCAGATGACCTCAAAAAGAAGCTCGAAAGCCCAGGAATGACCCCATGCAGGTCGGGCCAACAGAATGAAGGCCTCCATAACCCAAGGAAGGATGGCTGATCGTGTGGTACGCCTTGCCAAAAGGCGTCCCCGGGACTATGCAAGGCAGGGTTGTCCACTCCCTGAGGTTCATGTTGAACCCACAAACCCATAAAGACCCCACAGCGCCGAATGGCATTATGAAGCGCTTCGCTGAGAACAAATTTCAAGGGTGGACTAAAATGGGGGGAGCGAAATGCCAAAGGAACTCAAATATTGCCGTAATGTACTGACTCATGCGATACATGTTCTGATATTTTCCCTTAAGAGATGCATACCAACTCTTGGTCACATCGAGGAAATTTGCTCCATCCACAATGTTAAATTTCTTGGTATTATGGAGCTATGGCAAAATGTGAAGTATTTTTGGCCAAACACATATGAGTAAAGGAAACACACTTACCAGTGTAGTATCACTATAAGAAGGTATGCATGATGTTATCTTAAGTTTATTTGTGTTTCACATGGTCTCTACAAGTGAGGGAAAAGTAAGTTGAAATAGTACTTCATCTGGCTTTGGTATTGCGTACTCTTCTTGAAAATTAAAGCATATGATAATGAGATATTTAAACTGTACTTTATTCAAGATTTCATTTTCAAACGTTCTTCTTTGAAATCATTGGATAATTGCATCCTGTTTCCGAATCCTAGGATTTTCTTTGCGAGCTTCTTAGTCTTCTGACATGTCTTCGTCATCTGTAAACAAACTATAACAGAATAGAACATCGAGGGTGTATTCTCGCAATATGCCTTGTTGGCTTTCTTCGTTAGACATTGTCGTTATTGTCTTCCTCTTCTACCACTTCACATGTAACATCATCAATCTCTTTAGCTTGCACCATTCCAATAATCGCATTTTTATCTAGGGGTGGTTCAGTTGCAACTACAGTATTGTCCAAATCAATGAAACGTTTGTGAGTTTCTTCGTAATTTGAATATTGATTTTAATTCCTTCGGATCATTCCTTACTTCAAGGAAAGAATTATATGTATCCGTTTGAAATCGTTCTGGGTCATCTTTAGAGATCTAGCCTTTACCCTTTCTTCATTAGGATATAAAATTTCGTTTACTCTGAGGTATTCACTACCTTCCGGACCAGAGTAGCAACTACCAATGTCTGAAACGATTTTCAGGCAAATGGAGAAAGTTTCGCTGATGTTACTTTGCAGTTCAGTTGAAAAAGTTTGTTAATATCATGCAATGGTGGGGACATTCATATACTCACGCTACTAAAATGTGTGGACTTCATGGAGGAGTTTAATCTTGTATAAAATGTGTGTGTGTATGTGTATACGCTGAGTATTGCCCCTGTTGCGCACATGTATTGAGTTTTATTGGTTCATTTCAAATGTTAAATCAATTGTGGAGGCTGCTGGCTTAGTTTCTCTGATACAAGAGGTGTATACATCCTATAGTGGGTCAGCTAAATTGTGGAAGAAAGAAGAATATATACGGTATGTTCATCACTAGCTGTAAAGTAGAAGGAGCATTCTCAAAACTTAATCCGATTTTAGACCACACGTTTTTTAAGAAAAAACATGTCAGACGAGGCAGGCTTAATTTTTTGTTAGTTTGAACCTTTATTGTTTCTTAAATATTTCTTACTTCTCTTTTCTCTCATTAGCTGCTTGCGTCACGCTAGAACCTCATTCACAAATCATTCAAATGTGTGGCAACACAAAGGATACCAACGTATTGGATCTTACGTTGTCAAATCGTTTGTGTAAAATAGTTTTGTAATCACAAAGCTATCAAAACGTTAAATTTGCTTGTTGCACAATTTTACTTTTCAACTTTCCTTTTTGTTTTTGTTTATTCTAATAAACAGAAACATGTCTCAGCAACCCACACTCGCTGTCTTTGGTTTCATCAAAGTTACATGCACAGAGGAAAAGAAACAGTTGTAAAAATCGCAAACGATATGTTGCTGAGATTCCTGCACTGTGTGCAGGGATTTAAACGTTAACAAGGATTTCCATTTATCTTATATGCAAACACCTAGCTGTTGATGTTGCACCTTAGTTCCTCAGTAAAGAAACTACTGTATAACAAGGCAAACAGAGTACATCAGTTGGATTGAACAATCAAGCAGTTGTGGAAAGCTCAGAGCCTTCTGGAGCCGTGAAAAGATGACAAGAAAGAGATCTTAGGAATACTATTTCATTGAATTTTAAAGTCAATGCTATAACAGCAGCAGAGCAGGGAAGAAAGCAACTGACTTTGCAGAAATGTTAAATGCTTGCAAGGGACAAATATCCAAATGGATGAAAATGAAGGGCAATTTTTTGCGTGCCGCCGTTCTAGGAAACAAAAAGATGCTTAGAGTGTCACATCCATCCAAAAATTACAATGAACTTTACAAAGTTCTGAACATTAAGTTCTTAGTTGTAAGAAGTCAAGGTCGAGGTATTGAATTTAACTGGCTTTGGAGGAAGGCCATAGTTACATACTGAGGGCAACAAAATAATGAGGACGCCATTGTAAAAAATATGTCATTGTGAACTTTTTAAAGTGATTCCATCTGAAGTTGCGGGTCACACAACGGAATAAAAAGATGAACAAAGAATACTATAAAGAGGCCTTGATGAAATGGCACAGTACTGTAAGAGATCTCTTGGTAAAAACTGGATGATATGAAAATTTTCACCTAGTATATAGAGGTTTTTTTCCACCACAGCGTTTCAATGTAGACCAGCACAATAAATGATTTGATTCTGAAGAAAATGGGGATAAATGCTACGGAGAGGATAATACGTTTACTGCTGCTGATCGAAGAATGCTGATAACTCATTAGATTGGAGAAGCCTTATGATAAGTTTAATGCCGAAGGTTGGAGAAAACTGGCTGTGTCCTTACCGCTGATAATTCTAGTGTTAACTTGGTACAACCTGAAGGACTATTGGATTACAAAGTGCCCCCGCCTACAGTGATTGAACCTCTTCAACAGCTTGCAGTTTTCGTAAGTTCTAGAGGGTGAGCTTTCAAGATGAAGTAGATTAAAGACATCACTGTATAGAAAGTCATGACGAAAAGGTACATATGGTTGTCGAGGACCAAATGGAAGTGGATAAGGGAAATATTTTGACATTTTTGAGAACTGATATATGATTGGAATTTGTTTCACATTTTTAAGATTGAGTGACTCCTCTATATCATAGACAAAATTTGATATTATACAACAGGAAAATTTCAACTTATCCATCGAAAAACAACAGACATCTCCAGATTGCCTGTCGTTTTCTTGTGAATTAGTTCACGTTTGCCATTGGATAATGGATTTATGGTAGAGATACTTCATTTCTTTTTTCTCCCTTGGCCTTCTGTCTGAGTATGAGCATATCTTTTATATGTTTCCTAATTTTTAGGGTAACTGAGTATGTATTTTTCTTCAAAAAGAAAAAAATCTCCTGTATTTAAGGAACAACGTCGTCTAAAAACAGTTGTCATCACTGACACTTCTTATATTGAGCAGGGGCTACTCGATGTTAGTTTGACTTTGGAGAAATAACCAATAGATTCATTAAAAACAAAGCATTTCATAAACTTCTGTTATATCTCAATTACAGGCTTGATATAAAAGAAACTCGCTTTTTGATTAAGAATCGCTTTCATTTTCACTGCTAGTGGATTTAAGTACTGTGTGGTTTTTAACGATGAAAAAATGAAGAAAATGTTTTAATCTTGAAAATTCTGAACTTTATGGACTCAGAGGAAGCCATAGATGTAAGAGTTTTAATGTTACGTACCTTTTAAGAGCGCGAAAGGGGTTTTTAAGATACACAGAAAACTTGTCCATTGGGTGTCGCTAAGAGAAAAGTGACCTACAAACGTTAAAGGACACTGGACCTTTCATTGATAGCACCCCTGGTAAGGAGTGGAGCCATTAATGCCTTTCTCAAGAAAGGACAGAACAAGTCAAGACGAAAAGAGACCACCCAATTCACCAAAACATACAATTTTTCCCAAAGTCCCTCCGTTCGAGAGACTTTGAGAACCATTGAGAATCGACTAAGAATGAGTGTTCCAGCATGCCAAGACCACTCAAATTGATACTGCAGTTTGCTGTTTTCTCTTTTGGGTATCTGCACTCTTGGTTCAAACAAATTGCCTTTGTTGGTCTTTCGTACCAAATTATCTGAAAAGAGGCTGATCATCTAGAGCCCAGTCTTAATAATTGCACATTGCCACAAATTTTGTCTGAAAAGCTTGGCTGTGGACTGTTGTTAACCGACAATGAGTGAATTGTCATTTGTTTCTGGAAGGAATTTAGAGCACTGCTTATTTTAGTGCTAACTAATCTATCAGTATGGCATCAGTTATTTTCTCTGTTCAACCCATGAAAACAACATATGAGCAGTTTCATGAAAGGTGAGATTTGACCGCTTTAACCAACCATTGCCCGTGACAAAAAAAATTATTAATACCCGAGAAACGCATTCAGGCTCACGACGTTGACTTACAAACTGTTAGGAAATACAGTGACTATTAGCAATTTCAGTGCTAACACATATTTTTAGATATTTTAAATTTATTATATATACTGCCACCATTTCATTTTCCTTCGAAAGTCCACTGGAACCGATATTGCAAATGGTGGAAATTGCCGGCTCCATTGATGTCGGGCTGAGCGTGCGCACATGCCATATCGAGGGGTCCGTAAATAGTCCCTTTTCCATTTTTTTTTATGTGTTGCCTTGATTTAGGGAACAAATAACTGACAGAGAACCACCTCTGGAACGACAGCGACGGGGTATTACTTTACTTGCCTTGAAAAAGTCGAATAAAAGCATGGCAGTAATCGTCAAACCTAAAATTTCTGTAGAGTTTAGTCATTGTCAAAGGTTTTAAAAGAAGAAAGTCGTAAAATTTTATTTCTGGATCAAGGAACAACATTTAAACGGCCTTGGAACGAGTTTACTGATTGCAAATTTGTCAAAAACATTGCACAACCATGTATAAGTGGCACCGATTATTTTTTTTCACTGGTTTTAAAACAAATATACCACTGCAAAGCGAAAACAATTGTATCTTCAAACCACGTGTTGATTGAAAATGGATGACGATGGCTCACTGTGTAACACTTGCGTATTATCGGTAATATTTAATAAGTTTGATCACATGTTAAATTGTGCAGAGTTTTATGTAGGCGTTCAGTGCAACCAATGTATTTACTTTACTAGCTCCAGCGTTTTAATGGAAAAGTCAGTAAAGTTTGGAGTAAAAAAACCCACTTCCTTAATTATTGTAAAATAGATTGTTTAATTTCAAAAAAGTATATAATACATTTTGGGAGGCATAAAAGATAGTTACATAAAATGGAAGACCAAAAGGGAGAGAATTTTGCACCAGTTTCTTTTTTACTAAATTATTGATCAGTATATTCACTGCCATGGCTAGTGTTGTCAGTACTGCTTTAAGTTTATTGACCTATTTGCCACTATATTTCTTTATTATGGCTGTCAATGAGATTTTATCATGTTGCTTTTTTCTGCAATTACATAAACTTGTATGAGTTAAAGTTATTAGTAAAATTCCAAAACCATTAATTGTATAAAGGTTTTTAGCTGTACATGCTTTAAAATATTATAAGCTAAGCATGCAGAAAGGAGTTCATTAACATTATAATAACGTCACCATTGGTGCACAATCTTATGAAACACAAGTTTGTTCTTTTACAAATGCCAAGTTAATTTGTTTTCATACAGTCCAACACAAGTGTGACACCCATTTGTGTCAGTGGTCGTGTATGATATATAAAAGCTTGTTTGCATGCATTCTTATTGCCATTATGCTAGAAGTGCTTCCCATTGATTAAAAATGCTCTGATTTACCCTAGATCAGAGCTTGTGCATTAAGTCTACAGCTACTACTACTCCTACTGCTTCTACTACTATTATTGTTATGATGATGATGATTATTATTATTATTATATTTTACTGTTGCCTGCTATTCTACTACATCTGGAGATAAAAAACCTTGTTATCTTAGAAAATTCTAAAATCAGTGTTGTTAAACAAGATGTCAAAAGCTTGTGCCAGGATGAACAGATAAACATTACTATAAGAAACAGTGAAAAACTTAATACTTCATGGTTATTTCTTACAGAGAATTACTTTGTAAGATTTAAATTGCAATAAAATAGGCAGAAGGGAGGAAATGGGAAGTAACAGGGGACTGCTATTCGTTTGTGTATATACCCAGCACTAACAACAATAGCATTAAAGTTTAGGTTAACACTTGAGTCATTGCAGTAAGGACTTGAGTAGTTATATTATATGCAGTAAGTTGAATTTTAGGAAGCCATTTACTCTGAAGGGTTGGTTTTGGTTGCTTATGATTGTAAATTATTTTGAAAAAAGTTACAATCACCAGTACCATTATATAATTTGTACTTTGAAGGGTTGGTCTTGATAGCCTATGATTGTAAACCACTTTTTGAAAAATTACAATAGCCAGTACCATGATATAATTTGTACTTCATACTGTTAGAAACCATTTTTCTGATGTATTTGCCTTGGAAAAATATAGATAGTCACATAGAGACAGGACTTAGTTTAGCAAATGCTGTGGACAGGAACTATTGAAGAAGTTTGTGACAAACCTCATGGTAATAGGAGAGATGGCACATAAATAAACAGGTGATTGTTTGGGGTTTTTTGCCATCATAAAAATTTGGATTATTTTGCCAGTTGTATTTAACCATGATGATGTTTGCTTTTATCTTTTCTTGCACCACAAATATTGAATAAATAAATAATGTAAGTTGTAAGTTATGAAATTAATTTTACTATTTCCTTTTTCAACTATTTATCAGGCTGAAAGAATTGGGGGACAAGAAAAATAAAGTTGCTTCAAGGTAGTTGGATTTTTTTATATTTTTTGTGACAGTGCTTTAATCAGTCCTTAACCTTTAGAGCAGTAAAGTGTTTTCACTGACAAGACATCAGTGAAATAAAACAAACAAATATTTTAAATAAAAATTAGTCCAAATAATTATATTCAGCTAAATGGAATGGGGAAGGCGAGCATGCTGGGTACTCCCTCTATAGCATCAACATCAAATACATATATTTTTATTGAAATTTTGAGTATGTTTGGTTTTATGATCTCAACATGGTTTGTTGGTGTTGGCCATAAAGGCCAGTTTGTTTACAGTTTTTATATGAAAAGTTAACATTGCACCCTAAAGTAATGATTAGCCAATCCCCTGTAGAAATATCAGCTCTGTTGTTGGATATCTAATTATTATGATGTCAGCTTGTTATATTTGCATTGAATAACCCGTTTTGATAAATACCATCATTGACTGAAACTATTTAGAGGCCCTTATTTCTATTTTTGGGCTTGACCCTGGGGTGTTTTTTACAAGGTGCAGCTTGTTTAGCGGGAAACTTGTTCGTACAGATAAAAAGTTTGTGACATAAAAAAATGTGAAGTTTCAATAATTAAGAATGATTTTCTTTTGACTTTAAACCAAATTCAAATCAATTTTGTACACACTTTTAATGTTAATTTCATCTTATTCATAATCTTGGTCTGAATAGACCAAAAGAAACTTAAGATTCAGCTAGCACAATATTGCTTTCATCTATTTTAAACATATTTATGTCTTGAAAGGCTTTTGTATAATTTCTTAGGTGATTTCTTTTCATACTTAGATTCCCTGTAGAAATTAGCTGGTTAATTCCTTTATTGGCTAGCCATTTGTATTTTTCTCTGTTGCTACAGCTTCAAAAGACTAGTTTCCATTAACATCTGAAGCCTGTATATATTTAATGCACCAATCAGGAACAATTGAAACAAATATTTTTTGGATGAAGTGATAATTTAACATCCAGAATATATTCATTTGAACCCCATACAAAATGACAATGATGAAATGAAAATGTACTAAAAACTTTATTCATCCAAGCACAGGCTTACTCAATATTTATCCAGGTATCTGAGGATGAAGCTGTAAAACAGTTTTTTTTATTTCTTTCCCCAATGGGACTTTTTCAGACTTTACCCCCTCTACCCCCTAGTCCACTGTGTAAAACGAACAGCCACTTCATTAAACTTATGATGCTTGTAATTAACCATTACCATAATCATAACTACAGAAAATTAATCTACAGTCATGAACAAAAGTTTAAGACCAAACACTGAAAAATGCCAAAAATTGGGTATTGCATCAGACTGTGTCAGCCAGTTGCTCTGGTTTTTGCCAATTTTTTGAAAGTTGGAGAACAGCTGACATGGGGGATAAAAGATCCCTGATGACCATTCAAAGGGCCCAAATCATAGCCTTAGGCAGTCAAAAGGTGACAGAATGCAGCATTGTGAAGAAATTGAGTGTCAGCAAGTCAGCCATGCATCAGGCGATCATCAAGTACAAAGAATTAGGAATCTACGAGGATTGGAAGAGAAGTGGAAGACTTAAAAAACACCACCAAGTATGACGACATCTTCATGAAAAGGATGGTCATCAGGTCACCAACATTTCCAGGAAGAAAATCAGGGCAGAACTGCTGAGAAGATGCGATGTGACTCATATGACAGTTTCTTGTTTATTGAAAGAATTTCAGTTAAAATCCACAAAACGGCAAGAAAACTGAGGCTTACTCATATGATGAAAGCTAAACTGAGGCTTACTCATATGATGAAAGCTAAGACATTTGCATTGAAACATTGCCACTGGAGGACTGCACAGTGGGGAAGGGTATTATTCTCAGAGGATTCTACCCTTCAACAGTTTGCAGTGTGCAAGTGCCACATCCGGAGTCCAGTGAGAAGATGATAAATATTCAATATCGATGATAAAACATCCCCCAAGTAAGATGACTTTTGGGGCAATGTCCAAGAATGGGGTTGGTGGTCTCTACGTTTTGACCCTAGGAACCACAATGAATGAACCAAAGTATGCCGAGTTGTTGTCATGAAANCTAAACTGAGGCTTACTCATATGATGAAAGCTAAGACATTTGCATTGAAACATTGCCACTGGAGGACTGCACAGTGGGGAAGGGTATTATTCTCAGAGGATTCTACCCTTCAACAGTTTGCAGTGTGCAAGTGCCACATCCGGAGTCCAGTGAGAAGATGATAAATATTCAATATCGATGATAAAACATCCCCCAAGTAAGATGACTTTTGGGGCAATGTCCAAGAATGGGGTTGGTGGTCTCTACGTTTTGACTCTAGGAACCACAATGAATGAACCAAAGTATGCCGAGTTGTTGTCATGAAAACTCAAACTTCACATGGAAGTCCATAACTGCAATATTTTCATGCAGGATGGAGGGCATGTCACGGTTCCAAAGTTGCAACCAAGTTTCTGGCTGTGAAACAAAGTCAAAGTGCTCGAAAGGCCAGGAACCCTGACCTCAAGCCAATTGAAAATTTGCGGACAATATTGAAGGTTAAAGTGTTGGAACAACAACCATCAAGTGCTCCAGAATGGGCTGGAGTGATAAAAGAGGTCTGGGTTAGAAAAATCTTGAAGAAGTATTGCCATAGTTTAATAGACAGTATATCAAGGTGCATGGAGGCTATAATCAGAACATGGAAGGACATACAAAATGTTGAATTTTGGACAATTGAATGATCATGGATAGCAAAACTGCATATAGTGACATTTTCTGTGTTATATGAAGGTTTTATGAGAAATAAAATTAATTGTCCTGTTTGAATTCAATGATATTGTCATTTTCATGAAATTTTGAGCTTGGTCTTAAACTTTGTTCATGACTGTGTGAGACATCCCTCAAAAATTAGACATGGTAAAAATACTACCTGTAAATATTACAGATTTACAGGGTTAAATTTACATATACATTTTTATTAAAAAATAAAATTTATCATATACAAAATCTCAAGATTATATATATTACAAAAGGATTCAAAATGTAGTGCACTGGGGTTTGAAATAAATCTTTAAATAGAAATTTGAAACAAAATTCCACACTTTGGTATTGTCTATTAAGCAAAGAGTTAACAAACTGAATGTGAGAGCTGTACAGGAGATGTACGTGGTATGTGAGACTGTGGTCCAGGTCAAAGTAGGTTTACACCAAGGCCTGGCCCTGAGTTATGTGCTGTTTGCCATAGTTATGGACAAGCTGATGGATTATATTGGAAGAGACTGTACACACGACATAATGCTTGCTGATGATATGGTACTGGTAAATAACAAAAAAAAGTTGTTGGTAATGTTAGTGTTTCTTTGGGGTTTTGCAAACCAATTAAACTCTACAAGAACTTTAAGATAGTTGCTTGATGCCTGGTAGCTTAAGTTTTCGTTGTAACACATGTGAAAAAAAGAGTAGCAGCCAGTTTTTAGGTATAAACCAGTGAACCATAAACCGAAGTTCTGTAAGTTACTATGCCAATACTAAACAAATCTTTGAAGTGGTTTCTTCACTTAAAGGATCTTGAATTTACCCAGTCATGGGTGGTTTTTTTCTCAAGTAAATATCTTCTTTTTTTAGTTCAACTCTTCCACAACTATTTGGTGAGGAGATAAAACAGAGTGTAATTGGGCCATCACACTTTGCATTTCTGCTTGAGGTAAGTAATGGATACAATTTGAGACTATTTTTGTATTTGTTTTATATTTTTCATTCACTAAACTCTATGAAGAGGTAAGGTATTGCCATGCACCTTTTAACTCTCCATAAATATAAAAATATGCTCATTGCCATAAAACCCAGTTTATAAGTCACATTTACCTTTTGTCAGCTTATAGGTTGTATACTAAGACAGCTTTGGAATGGTGAAGCAGAACTTTGAAGTTTGGATCTTGTTAATAGTCCAGTGGGTGCATGACCTTTCCTGTAGGTCCTGGTAAGCATTTGAGGGTTTCCCACAATGCCAGCCCCTCTTCTATTTGGTACAGTCTGAATTGGCTGGCCCTTAGCATCTTTACATCTTTAAAACAAAGCTTTCCATTCCTCATATAACTGAGGTTGTTATGGGCCAATATTTCTTGCCATAGATACCATACACTCAAGCCAGCCAATGTGAGGATAATATGATTGTGATTGGCTTATGAGAACATGTTGGTAAGTTAATTATACTGGAAACATAGCATAATGAAAAGTCTAATGCATAACTGGATCAGGGGTAGCACCCAGACTTTGTGTTAACTTGGAATGCTGTGATAATGTTTTCTGAAGGCATAATGCAACAGTTAGGAAATGAGTTGGGAATTGTGTTAGGGATGAGTGGTTTCGGTGGATGGGAACAGGAAATGGAGCAGGTAGTGCTATGAAGATTTGTCACTGACAATATCAAGAAGTGTGATGAAAAATGTTATGGAATGGAGAGGGATGCTAAGCAAGATATTTATATATGTGTGTAAGAATGTACTTGGGATGCAACAGCAACAAGAAAATGTTTGCAGTCGTCTCAGCTATGTTGTGCCACTGGTTTACAAATTCTTCTTGCCAAGGGACACTCTGCAGCACCACTTAGTGTTGACTTCTTTGGTGCAGCCTACCCACTATGGAAATAGATGACAATAATATTATGAATCATGCAACTCCATTCAGAATAATTGATGCATCACACAGTATTGTAGTGGTGAAAAATAGGTAAAAACCATACAACATGACCTTATTTTTTGGTGCATGGACTGTATGTATTACAAATGACAGTGCAGGTTCAATATATTCTGAACATGCTACCACCCTCATTTGTTGCAAATTTGAGAGAGCCAACATTGACATACATGCATTGAGTGAGGTCAGAAGACCTGGAACTGGTAATGTAATTGAGAAAAATCATACAATTTTCTGGAGTGGTAGCAAAAAGAAAGAAGCAGGTGTTGGTTTTGCAATCAGTAACAATTTTTTAAATCACTGGACCAGGATCTTCAACCTTTTAATGACCAACTTACGAGCATCTGAATCGAACTCCAGCAAGGTCGTTTCCTGGATCTGTATATGTGTACATGGACCCACAATGCAGAGATCAGACCAAGAGAAAGAATGTTTTTACGAGAAGCTTGGAGATTTGTTATATAATGCAAAACAAGATAAAGTCATCATTATTTGTGACCTAAATGCTTGAATTTGTAATGATTGGTCTTTTTGGCCAACTGTAATAGGAAAGCACGAAGTTGTTAAAGGAACTCCAGTGGGCTTATGCTTCTAGAATTTTGTACCAGATTTCAACTTACAGTCGTGGGAACTATGTTCAGTTAAAAAACTCCCTCAAGAATACTTGGCAGCACCTTCACTCTAAACACTGGCATCAGATCAACCATGTTCTTGCCAACAAAACTGCAAAACAGCACATCACAACAACCAAAGTAAGAGCAAACACTATTTGCTTTACAGATCTTAAACTTCTAGTGTGTAAGTGTAAATTTGCAATTAAACAAAAGAAGTTGAGTCTAAGTCCACCAAGAAAGTGGAATGTAAAAATGACTAGAGAAAGGAAAGAGAAACTCAAGAATTTTCTCAAGGAGAAACTACCAGAATGCAGAGAAGGGTAGGAAGATTTTAAGAATCTGCTTCAACAAGCAGCAGAACATGTTTTCAACAAGAAAAGAACAACTTCCAATGACTGGTTTAATGATGATCAAGAAATTCAAATTTTCTTAAGAACAAGAGAATTGATAGAAACACTCTACGTAATCATAATTGAGAAATGAAGAATCAGTGGTTTCAGGCAAAAGCTATCAAAGCAGAGCATTTTCACATAAGAAAAATCACCATGAATTTTATGCTGTATTAAACCCAGTATATGGTCCCAGGAGCAAAAATGTGCACCCAATCAAGTCAAAAGAAAATGTTCTTCTCACTTCATCTACAGATATTAAGGATCGATGAATAGAACACTTCAGGGAACTTCTGAATTACACATCAGAAGTTGACATGAGTATTTTAGAAGTCTTGACCAGCAACCTATCGACAAGTCTATGGATGATCCAATTACAGAAGTTGAACCAGATGAAGCACTCAAAAAATACCAAACTTTGAAAGAGTCCTGACCCTGATGGGGTATTTCCTGAAATTCTTGACCATGGAAATGCATGGCTTAGAGCTTTATGTTGTTAATAATCACCTTGCTGTGGATTTCAGAAGATCTTCCTGTAGAAATTAAAGGCCCCAACATCACAATACTTTTTAAAAAGGAGGACAAATCACAAGGTGGCAATTACAGAGGAATCTTTTTGCTGAGTGTACTAGGAAAGTTATTTGCTGACATTCTTTTGCAGTGGCTGAAAAATCTTGCAGAAAAAATGTACCCTCAATCTCAGTCAGGATATTATGGTGGAAGGAGCACTATTGATGGTATCTTTACCCTCAGATAGCTCATGGAAAAGAGAACAACAAAGGAACCTTTGTGGTTTTTTTATTTTACAAAAGCATTTGACACAGTAAACAAAGACCTCATATTTGATATTAGGCAAGCTTGGTTGCCCACGGAAATTTGTCAGACTAGTTAAGAAACTTGACTGAGAGGTATATGCTCATCTTATCATTGACAGAGAATTAACCAAATCATTTCAGTACAATAGTAGAGTGGAATGTAAGCTTGCACCAACCCCATTTGAAATGTATGCTGCTGTTTTGTTGTGGCTTGCTTTCAAAAACACACCATACAACATTAAAGTCAGATTTCGTTATCATGGCAAACTTTTTTATCTTAGGCAGTTAAAAAGCAAAACCAAAGTACTAACAGTGTATATAAGAGAAGCTCAATAAAATTGCTATATTTAGTGACTCATATTGGCCTGCAAATTCTGTTAACAGCATACAACAACCTTGCAAAAAGAATTGGTCTTTCAGTCAACATCAACAAAACCAAAACTATGCATTGGACCACTTGTTCAGTTTTTCATTGATTGTAAAGTACTTGAAAATGGCAAGTCTTTCAAATATTTGGGCAGAATTGTAACTAGTGACTGTTCATTAAATGAGCAATTTACTTTACAAATACAGGTGATTTAAAATGGCTATGGTCGCTTATGTAGCCATAAGTGACATGTTTGACTCCCATGAATTATCATTTTCTACCAAATGCAAAGTATATGACCAATGCCTCATGCCATTACTTTTATATAGGTGTGAAACATGGACACTTTACCATCATCAGATGAAGAATTGTTGGTTCGAGCAAATATAGAAGATATTGAAATAGAGCTTGTATGTAATCAAATGAGATGGTTTGGTCATGTATGTCGTTTGGATGACCATCGTTTAAAACCTTGCTATATGGAGAACTTGTGCGAAGGAGTACATCCCGTGGGACACCCAAATCTGAACTACAAAGACACTTGTAAATGTATGATAAAAAGTGGTTGGATTATCGAAAACTGGAATGATATTGTTACCAATCAACCATTGTGGACAATGAAAATCATGCAAACATAAGTGAAAGTTTTGACAAAAACCAGGTGGATGTACACAAAAGAAGATGATGAAAGAATCAATTATCAAGATGATATTATTTATATGACATTTAATTTTAGTATTTACTTATTTATATTTCTAAAGTGTGTTTTCTCTCTAGTACTTGGTACTAAGGCATCAATATGGAATAATATTCATTCAGAAAAATTTGGACAAAGAAATTGTAATATTGAAATACTGTTTCACAGAATGAAAAGCAAAGCAAAAAAATGTTTTGGTGTCCAGGCATCCAGACACATCATTGCTACACATTTGTTTATGAGAGGTTCAGAATTAAGAAGTGATCTACAACCAATGAAGATAGGAATAAAGTAATATTAAAGGAAATTCTACCAAGAATAAAAACACAAAATAGGTTTGGTACGAAGAAGCTGGTTGGTTTTTTTAGCCATGATAGGCATGATGTGGAGGTGAAGAACATCTTTGATGGAACAAGTGAAATTGAGTAGGTGGAGGTGGTGTCATCATCATCATCATCATCATCATATTCGGTTTAACATCCGTTTTACATGCTAGCATGTGTTGGACGATTTCTTGAAATTGACTTCCAAGTTATCCTATCCTTCACCAGGTCTCTGCTGACACCTTTTTGTTTCAGATCCATCCTTATCACTTCCTCCCATGTTTTCTTTGGTCTTCCTCTGCCAGTGGTTCCTGTCACCTTGATTGTTCTGCATCTACTTGTCCAAGCATTCTTGTCCATTCTCTCCACATGACCAAACCAACAAAGCCTCCTATTCTGCATACAGCTGCCAATACTGTCCAGATTCAATCTCCTTCTGAGTTCATTAGAACTGAGCCTGTCCTTTAGACTTAAGTTGCACATCCATCTTATCATTCTCATGTCATTCCGCTCCATGCGTCTGACATCTTCAGCTTTCACTGGCCAAGTTTCACTGCCATACATCATTGTGCTACGTACACATGCCTGGTAGACTCTACCTTTGGTAGGTAATGGCAGAGCTCTGCTGGTTAACAATGGCATCAGCTCCCTGAACTTACTC
>RDPX01000273.1:922128-966433 GCA_003991215.1 Morbakka virulenta
GACAACATCACACTTGAACAGCTACCGAAACAGTATCGTTGACCAGGAGCTCCCAACAAGATACCACCAGCATAAACGCCAACAAATCAATGACAACAAATGTAGATTGTGCCATATCAGCATTGAGGACGTAACCCATATAACCAGTTGCCCAAAAATGTCAGCAAGATACTATCTACCCCTCCAACATGATGCTCTTGCAAAGTATGTGCTGAAGGCAGTCATAAGAATGAACCACCCTGAACACAACTACTTTGAGAAACGAGATCCCGAGTATGTGTTAAAAATAGACAATGTCAAGTACTGGTGGAACCTACCAGTCAAAACCATTACGAAAACACCACACAACAAAGCTGACATGATCATATGGGACAAATCTACGAAAATTTGCTCTATTCTCGAATTCAGCTGCCCAACCGACATCAATATCAGAAACAAGATCGACAAAAAGATGAACAACTACGCACCACTACTGAGAAACATGCAGATAATGTATCCCGACTATCGGTTTAAAATGCTACCAATCATCATCGGGGCACTTGGATATGTCCCAACCTGTCTACAAAAAGTAATGGAAGAACTTGATTTCGAGAAGAAAAAAAATGACGAAACATATAAATAAAATGCAAAACATAGTTACGAGTGGAACTGTTAAGATTTGCAAAATCTTCCTTAAGTTCTAAATAATATATTTTTTGTATCTTAAAGTCAGATATAACCTGAAATGCATCCTGCTGTAGGCCAGTTAGTATTTACTCGTAATTCGTGAATTGTGAATTTGTAACTTGTAACTTTCAAAGCATGAGAAGTCTTTGAGCCCAATGTAGTTTGAATCGGTAATCAGTTTTCTTCTAATATGATAGTTTTTATGTAGGAGTAATCTTGTCTCAGTGTTTGAGACCGATTACTTTTTTGAATTGTATAAATGCTACAGTAAAATGAAATATATATATATGAAGCTTACTTACTTATGTACTCACTTACCCATTTCATGTCCATTGTTCCCAATTACTGGGGTTGCGTGGGCAATGGCCTTCCTCCAGCCCCCTTGGTCTGATGCAAGGTCCTTCACTAAATTAAGAGCTCTTGCATCTGCTTTTACCCTATGTTTACTATAAGCCAATGTTTTTGAGGCCTTGCTCATGGTCAGATTTTTGATCTGTACAGCATTGCTGACTGGATGCAAGCCTCATACACTCTGACACTGCTGTTCAACAGGACATATTTATTACAGAGCTGACCAGCAATCTCATGCCATTTGCTCCAAGCTGCAGCCATCCTCATGCATTCTGCTCGCCCCACTTCTCCTTCCCCATCAACTACATCAATAAGATAGGTGAAAAACTCTTTCAACAACAACCTCTGCTCTTGGTGCCTTGGGTGAGTTGTGCTCCTCTTCTCTTACACCAGCATGTGCAACATTTTGGAGGCCAGAGGAGTGATTTGTTTACTCACTTTAAACACTGTGTACATGGCACAGAGTTGATGCCAACTCTACTGCCACCCACAGCACATAGGTACTATCCAGAAGGTTATGCCCTCCTTGCCAGTCACCAGGATCTTGTTTTACCTATATTTATTTTCAACCCGCCCCTTTCCATAACTTTCTTCAACCAATGAAACTGCTGCTCCATGGCCTGCATTGACTCACCTGATTATCTGCCTGGAGTATGGCCCAAGGTACACATCTTCTGCACTCCTTGGTAGCTTCTTCCATGACCAGAGAAGCAATCACAGCACAGGTCCTTTGCGCACACCAATAGAGACATTGAAAGTATCTGATGTGCCACCTGTCACACATGACCTTAAGTCCACATACAGCCCCATCACAAGCCTCATCAACCTCTCAGGTACCTTCTGCCTCCTCATCGCCTACTCCAGAGCATACTGCAGAATTCTATCAAAGGCCTTTTCCAGACAAAGATATGGTAGAGTTTCCTTTTCTTTTCTGTGTACTTTTGTTGCATTTGTCTCAGTATGAACCTTGCATTAGCTGTGGAGTTCTTTGAAGTGAATCCGAACTGGTTGCTGCTGATGTTTACTTCTGGTTTTAGCCTGCTGTCCAGGATTTTTCCCCACACCTTCATTCCATGCTCCAATAGCCTTTGTCCTCTGTATTTGCCATGTTGTAGAACATCACCTTTTCGCTAAAAGATAGGGAGGGTTGTGCTGACCCTCCACTCCATTGAACATTTTTCAGTAGCCATGATATTCCTTAATACTCTTGTCAGCTGCTTCACTCCAGCCTCACCAGCACACTTCAGCATGTCACTACTTACATCAGATGGGCCTGGTGCTTTGTAAGGTTTCATTGACTTTAGGACAACTTCAGCTTCCCTCTTTGTGACATCTTGTAGTGGACTCTACACATTCCAGGACCTCCAGCTTGCTAGGGTTCTCTACATTTAAAAGGTCATTGAAATAATGCTTCTCTCTTTTCCTGCCTCACCAACCCCCTGTCTCACCACAAGTGCTCCTGCATGCTTCTAGAACAGCTGCCTGTTTGAAAGGTCATTGAAATAATGCTTCTCTCTTTTCCTGCCTCACCAACCCCCTGTCTCACCACAAGTGCTCCTGCATGCTTCCAGAACAGCTGTCTGTTTTTCTTGCCACTCATTGTTGATCTCCTGAAATTTTTGTAGTCTTTAAAGCTCCTCAAGCTTCCACATCTTGAGCCACCACCTTCCTCCCACCTTTCATGTCTTCACAAGAGTCACTCTGAAGTCAAGCCTGACAGGATGATGTTTAGTCACAGCATTTTCCAGAAATGATTTGACAATCTACTAGTGTGAGATCACACACGGAGTGCGTGAAATTTTAAGATTTTACCTTTTACAAAACCCTAGGACTGCCTGGCCATCTCTTTATGAATTACCATACCCATGAGGCCCAATCACCTCCGCAAACCCCTCACTGTTTGCTCTGACATTCAAATCGTCACTAATAATAAGTTCTTCCATGTTTGGCACTCTAGCAAATTCCTCCAGTAGGGTCTCCCAGAATTCTTCTTTTACTTGGATTGTGCATCCTGTTTGTGGTGCATAAGTTGAACATATATGGTATACAATTTTACCTACTAGGATATTGATCTTGATTATTGTGTCATTCACTCTTTCCACCTCCAGCACCTAGTCAGCTTGGCACTGTTTTACAAATATACCAACTCCACTGGTGCCTTCATATTCCCACCCTTGCCAAGCCTGTACTTCTCCTCATTGCTCCCAAATGGTGTCGTACCTTTATTTTTGTACTGGACCTCCTCCAAACAACAGACATCCACCCGTCTTCTTACCATTATCTCCACCACCTCACCTCGCTTCCCAACTAATGAACCAACGTATACAGTGCAGACGTTTACCAACTCCTCCGTCTCTCCTTATGTATGCACTGGCATTCCACTGAGAGAATCTTTGCGTCCTCTGCCCATTCAAGGGTTCCCGGGGACAGAGGGCCATTTTATTGATAAGGAGGATCATTATAGTTGGAGCAGAAAACTTTACTCCCCACATGCCCTTGATGACAGGAGACCCTCCCCATTTATCTAGGCTTGGAACCGGTTCTGGGTCAACAGTAGAAACTCAGAGGCTGAGTTCACGTTCTGCTCTCTTGAATTCTTGAATAAGTTATTAATGTGTGGAGACATAATATTCATTGAAAAAAGTGTCTGTGTTGTTAAGTACGAGTATTATGAGATTGGAAATTGGAGAGAGTGAGGATTTTTTAGATGTAGAAGTGCCTCTCGAAACGTACCTCGGAAAAAGCTTACTACTCAAGAAATGATAAAGCTCCTTCATCTATGGCTTCCTCTGAGCCCATAAAGTTCAGAATTTTTAAAGTGAAGATTTTGTAACGTGTGCAAGGGTTACAGGAGTTTACTTTAATTTGACTTTTGAAAGTATCTTGTTACCTTATTAACTTGTTTCTTCAAGTCCTGTTCGACCTCTGATGACTCCCATGAAGATGCGTCTCCAGCTCTTTCAATTCACAGTCGACATTATCTGACCTCTGGATATCGTCTGATTGTAAGCCTTTTGCATGTCTCACTTTGGCAGTTCCATTTCTCGTCTATTCGTGGTCCAAGGCAACCATTGCGGTTTACTACTTCAATTCTTTCTCTGTCGTGTAGTTTGAATTAAGTCATACCTTGATTAATCATTTTTTTAAACTAAGGAAGATTGCATTTGTCAGTTGGAAAAGATTAGCTGTATTCATGTAAGAAAAAATTGTCTTAATTTTTGGAGTATTTTGATTTGTAGTTTATTGCCACTATTGTCACCAGAGATACTGCCTTCCGCCGTTATGGGGGCTTATTGAATAGCACATCGGTTCAGTAAACATTGAACGTTTTTTGAGAAAATGCTAATATATTGTTATTCGTTTTGTTTATTCATATAATGTTATTATATTACACTTCTTTATGTAAAACACCTGTGGACTTTGATCGATCAGTTTTTTAATCCTCAAATATATTCAAATTGAAAGTTTGGACCAGGATTTAAGAGAACTGATATTGTAAACATAGATACAAAATGTAGCGAATAGAGACAGTTGGTTGCTGCTTTAAAAAGAGGTGTTTAATCTATACACCCAATTTATACCTCCCCTGAATCTTTTTCTTTTCATTAAACTTTCTTTAGTGAAGAAGACACAAAATCAACTGTAACAAGAGCCAGTGCAAATGTACATGTTCATTCAGCAGGTAATGATGTTTGTTTTGATTTACCTATCATTACTGATTTTTCATTGCTTTATTTAGAATTTTTTAGTTTTTGGATTATTAGAACCACTAGCGCCTTTCTGAAAAAGAATTAATAACATTCAGGTAATTGCATATAATCAAATGTTATCAAAATTGATAATATAAAAATTAGGTGTAAAAATATCATTTGCAGTTTTATGAGCCTAATTAGTTATTCTGCTTATCTTATTGCCATTTTTAGAGATTTACTTTTTATGTTGTATGTTAACTGGGTATCTCTGTACGTTACTGAATCACGTAAACATTTTACCAATAAATGCCGTTTTCCAAATTTACTTTAAACAATATATATATATATATATATATATATATATATATATATATATATATATATATATATATACTCAAACATAATGAACATGTTTCTCTAGCGTATCTAATTATAGCTGGAACAAATTACAAAATATCTTAAATTACCCGCATGGGATTGACATAATTGGTATAATTGAATATGCAGTAATAAAAAGATTTTTTTAATTGCTTTATCAAACCTAGTCCTTGGATTTATAATTAGCTAACAGGAATTTATTTAAGTGTCTACATTTTGCAATGAGTTCACTACGCTTGTTCAACAGTTCCTCTTTGTTCCTCTTTGATTAAGGATCTTGAACCTTCCAGCTGACGATTATGAAAACATGAAACTGACAGTTCTAAACTAACTTTTCTTGATTTTTTTGCCGTCCACCATATGATAGCTCTAATATTCTTATATTGTTGAGCATTGTCGATAGCTAATAATTACTTCGCTACTGGTACATGTATACATACATACATACACTTTTTCAGTGTAGATGGTACTCTCTGCTTTATCTGCATTAGAAACAGGAATAAGGTGTTCTTGCTTTTGGTTTTGGGATTTTTGGCTTTGTTGCCCATTTTTCATACTGGTGCTTCAGTTTGTCTCAGTAATTAGTGTTTCATACATTCCCAATTTTGGCGCGAGCTGTTTATAAGGGGAAATGACTTGGGCAGGCTTTGTTGTAAGAAAATTTCAGGTGTGTGATGAATCGCACGCCTGGAAGCAAAATCCTGAATTCAGGCGAGTGATTAATCGCACGCCTGAATCTATTAGGCTTGCGATGGTGTGCGATTATATTAATTGTCAATTGAGATAAAAATAACAATTTAATAGTCTTCATTTTTTAAGATTAACGTGCACTATTTCTTTTGAAACAAATATCTGCACATCACGAATAGACAAAGATAGTTTTCAGTTGATTATAATACAAAAATATTTGTATTTTTCTAAGCTCATAAAAGCATTGATAAACTATTGATCATTTCGTACACGATTTAAAAAATGCGTCTATTAATAAAGCATGGGCTTATCACAAAAAACTACCATTCTTCAAATGAAAAGTCTTTCCTAAACAAAACAAACAAAACAAAATACAACACTCTTATATTCTACTTCAACTTCCTTATTCCTCCCACAATTCATAATCACTATTAGAATCACTCTCACTGCTAGCATCATTCAATTCGTTATTATCTTCATCTGCTATGGTAATTGTTGTAAATGAGGTAGTTGGTTCACTGTCATCAAGTTTTCTCTTTCTTCTTTTTGACGAAAGGTAAATTTCAAGTGCTCTGCGTTGTATACTTTCACGTTCTTGATCGGACCAATTTTTGTCATTGATTTTAATCAATAGGCGCATCAACATGGGATCATGGCCTGTTTTCAAACGACGATCGGAGAGAACCATTGTCAGGATACTAAAAGCTCTCTCAACTGACGAATTATTTGCTAGGCGTGCGATATACCGCACGCCTAGCAAATTATACTCGTTTTTAGGCGTGCTTTTTTTCGCACGTCTAATACCATTTAGGCGTGTGTGGAGGCGTGCGCGTGCGATCGCACGCCATATATAAAAAAAGCCTGCTTGGGTCCTGACAAGCTCATAAACAACAAATTCCTTGACCTCTGGTCGTGTCGCATTTTATGGCGGAAGTGTATTTTGTTCAATTGTTCTTCAATGCATTTCCCACCGGCCCGTTGGTTGCCCAATTTCAACATCCCGACGAATCCCCATAATCATTGGCAGTTGGTAAATGTATTTAATGTACTTATGAAATGCAAAATTGTTTGATAAAAAAACATACTATAGAAATTCTTACCAAAAAGTACTGAATCGCTTTCTGTTAGTTTTGGTTGAACAAAAAAGTAACCCCCATGGATGATGTGACAATGCTTAATTTTTATCCTGGCGGTCAGTAATTTCCTTGGTGTTCATACAAAAGGAGGTACTGAAGCTGGTAATCCAATCAATAGAACATTGAATTTGAACTGATTTTCACAGGTGACTTTCCATGAAATAGCCTGTTAGTTTGCATGGTGCCTTTAATATATTTAAATAGGGTTTTTAAGACCCTGACCTTGAAATCTCTTTGTGATTGTGCGAGGTGAGTTTTTTCAGGGAATATGTTTTTCCCAGCTGCTTCCCTGTGCAGCAATTGCTTTCATTTCGATATTATGGTTAGTGAAGGTGTTTTTAATGATGTATGAATACGTATGCCTAAAATTATGATACCCAGTTTGCATTTAAATAGACGTTGACCAGTGGTATAAGAACCCAACTACTAACAGAAAACATTTTTGTATCTATTTTACTTAATATATATTGCCTTATTGGCTTACTACAAACGAATTTGTTCATACATTTTCTAGGATCAACACCAGCCAGATCAGAACAATTGGCAGCGGTCAATGGACAAGAGATTAGCAGTCTGTCAGGACATGTGGGGTGAGGATATTCCGAAATTCATGCTCACACTGTCAGACAGTTATAGTAAAACACCGTGCCCTATACAATATTTGGCTGCTAACCTTCTTGCTTTGTTCCCAGTTCTCTTGCGAAACCCTAAAAAGATTCGTTGCATCCAATTTCCCCCCTCGTTTCGCATTCTTTTTCATTTTCTTATATTTCCCATCCCCCCACTTTTTTCGCGTTCTCTTTTCCTATCCCCCCTTTCCCCCGCTTTCTTTCCCATCTTTTCTCTCTTTTGTCTTTCCCATCCCACTTTAGCCTTTTTAGCACATCACCCATTTTCTCTTTTCTCCTATATCAGTCATTTTAGCTAAATCTTGTATTCTTATTTTCTCACATTTCCCTTCCTCCTTTCCCTCACAACAAATTAATTTTTTAAACGTTTACCCACTTGGGTTGTATTAATATTTGATGGACCTTCTTTGTAACTAAGACTGTCAAAGAGAAGGTATTGGTTGTGTAAATAGAGTATTGATGGAAGTGAGAAAGGAATACTAAATAGTATTTACAAGAAGTAAAAGTAATGAACATAGTTCATTGCAGGTAATTTTAATACGTCAGCGAAACTTTTAAAAGCATGATCAGGAATTTAAGTCTACTTTGAAGTTGATTGACACGAGGTGTTTTTTAAGCCAAAAAACTTGTACCAATAAAAAAACCAACTGCATTTACCTACACATACGAGGTCAACGACCAACACACTACTTTTAAATGTAAGCAACATCATTAGTTTAATTTTGAGACGTGTCCTCTACTGAAATACTTGGGTTTTTTTTGGAGTAAACTCCAAGTTTTCTTTGTCACAGTCATGTAACATGATATGAACAGTTATTTAGTACGTGCCATTTATTAAGCGACAAGTTAGAGCAGAAAGCAGATTATCGGTTTTGTTAAATGAAGTTCACAGTCAAGTATGTTGTGTATTGGAAAATAGACGGCAGTTACTGCTAAAACTGTTTTCCTTTTTTTATCAACAGACCTTGGGGCAATCCTCGTAGTGTTACTGTGAGCACTGTGGGATCAGGAAACCGGTTGCAACAGAGAGGCCGCATGAGAGTTGCTAGATCTAGGGGACGCACTGGTTGGATTGGAAATCGACTGGTTATTCCAGCATCTGCAGTTCCAGAAGAGTTGATATCCCAGGTGAGTACGTCTTACGTGCTTTAACGTATTCCAAAGTTTCAATGTGTTCATACGAGAAATCAATTCACTGACTTGTTTTATGTCAAACAATAGCCAAGGAGGAAGAATTGTGACATACGACATAATGTATATCGCAGTTCAAGCTACTTTTATTCAAAGCTTTTTTACTCAATTGGACCAAGTATGTTTTGTCAATACGGAAAACAGAAAAAAAAAAGGATCGAGGAAGGGCGCTACGTTATGTGACTGGTTCTCCAAAGCAATTCGAGACCCAATAAAAAAATTTTTGTTTACGAAAGGGGGCAGATATTCTTCTTCGTTGTGACCTGACGTATCACAGGTGGCCAGACAAGTGCTTGGGGGTGTTAATAGCAGCTGGTGTTGGTTGCTGGAATGCTTCTGGTTGGCAGTTTGAGCAGCTGAGCAGGTGTTCCATTGTCTGTATTTGGCTGCAGATGCAGGGGTCCAAAGTTGTAAAACCCCAGATCTTTCGGGATGCCATGCATTTGCCATGACCTACACGTAGACAATTTAGTGCTTTCCATTCCTCTGGATTTCCAAATTCGTCCCTTGTCTCCCAAGTTGTCCCATCGTTCCCACCAATACTCTCTCGCTTTGCGGAATTAAACATAATAAGAGAGGTCTCCGAGTCCAGGAAACTACTGCGAGGTGGCAGGCATTTTCCCAGTTGGAACAGGGAATGTCTGTCGTCTTGTCTCTTGTCTTAGGCGCTGATCCATGCTCACAACGCTGCGGCGGATGTCTGGTGGAGCAATTCCAGCCAGACCATAGATGCAGTCGATGGGGGTGGTTTTCCCGCATCCTGAAACGAAATAACACACTTCGTTAAGTGCTGGATCAACTTTTTTAGCATGGGCAGACCTTGGCCATGTGGAGCAAGGATACACTCCAGCTGAGAAACAGATCACCAGGACTGATGCCCTTAAAGTGCCGGGATTAGCTCCTCATTTAGAGCCGTGTTAGCTGGCTGATCAAGTTTTTTCTGGGGTGCACTTTTCCCTTTTGCTTTGTAATGTGCTACTTGAAGATGAGTGCACAGTCTAGTATCACTCCGGACTAGCGTCGGATATAACGTCAGACCAGCATTTGTAGCCATCAGGGGCTTGACGTCTGGTTTGCCAAGATGTATATACTAATTCTCATGTGCAAACTACTTTGAAAAGACATGATCATATGGAAGACAGCATTATCCCCCAAAGGGTCCTTTATGGCCAGGTGAAAACACACTAGGGACGAGCCTTTTAGCAGTGCTTCAATCTCATGGTTGATGACCTGAATAACTTTTATTTTGACATATAAGAAGTAAAAGTCTGGCCCACAACAATAGTGAAGAATGTCTCAACCAAATTTGAAATGACTATGAGCGGAAGATGGGGATTAAGTCTAAACATGAGTATGAAATTGTTAAAAGCCGAAGGGAAAATTTTGCAGCAAAAAAGTATAAATTTTTATCTCGAATAAGTCACTTGAATGCCTTTTCTCCTTAGTGTGATCCCGTCAATTGTATTGTTGCCATTTATGGCCCGAGGAAGCTTTGCCTCCTCAGCTGATATTTTTTTCAGCCGCAGTAGCAGGAATGTAATGAAAGAAAAAAGGATAGATCAGGGACACGAGAACCGCTGGTGCTTTGGACCCTAGTCCTGGTTGTTGTTTTATTGGTAATTGGTGTTAATTTTTATCGTACATGATTGCTTACTTGAATACCATATTTGCCTGGGCAAACGTGAGCAACAGATCAACACCGCACTCTTAGATCTAACAAATGAAATTTACTTCCACCTGTAATTATAATCACTGAAAACTAAAAGGCGCAGGTAGATTGCACATTTTATCAAGTTGCTTATGATTCATAGTTTAAAAATGCAGTTTACAGTTGTAAATTACTATTATGTGCGTTCATTGCTGATTAGTTACGTAAAATGTCCAATTAATTGAGGAAATGTGCTTCCTTCAAAGGGATAAAAGCTAAATATTTGTTTGAAAATATACTACTTATTTTTAGGCACAAGTTGTTTTGCAAGGGAAGTCACGAAACGTAATAATCAGGGAATTACAGCGAACCGTAAGTTTATATTTTCAGAAGTTGCTTTCACAACATCATTGACTGGTCCTGCTTGTTTTACTGTAACGGCTGATTTATTCCCATTCAATTTTTGTGTTAAATATCACACGAATTTCCAAGTCGTCTTTTTGTTTTGAACTTGCGTGAAGTATCGGTATAAAATATTCGAAGTACGACTTAATAATTAGTGCTTTGGATGAGCCTAAACATTTGTGAAGTGGCATAGATTTTTAGAATAAAAGGTGCACCTACGTTTGGAATGAAAAGTTTGTCTTGTTGAACTTAGGACCATAGCTAATCCTCTTTTTTTTTACAAAATACTACAAACAGTGTTTTTTCCTTTAGCTTAAATATCAGTGATCATAAATAGTATAATTGACAGAAGAAAATGATTGTCAAATTGAGGGACAGAGCTGGTTAATTTGGCGCATTGCATATAATGTAGTAATTGTGGTTGTGAACCCATACAAAGTATTCCGCGCACAGTGCTTCGCAACACAGTTACAGTATTGCAGTGGTGGATTCTTTGCAATTTGATTAGGAGTTATACTGCCGCGCCTATACGTGATCGGAAAACAGGACCAAGGTCCTTTGTATGTGTTAAATGAAAATATCCAAGTTTTTGCTGTTTTAGACACCAGATACCTTCAAGGAATCTTGTATTATCAAATTATGCACCTTCTGCTTCCACTTTGTAAGGATACCTTACCATTGATATTGGGTTGCTAAAATCAGAATGTAAACGCCTCCATTTAAAACGAAGTACTGATTCTTTAGCAGAAATAATATAAATAATATCGTTAATAAACTCTTGAATATTGATCTCATGGTTTTGTGGTTCTCACATATTCGTTGTATCATATTTTACTGTCTTTGGTTTAAGGATTTAAGCTAAATTATTAACCAATTCTGATCTGATTTAGTCGATTGGTAACTTATAGTACAAGCTACTTAATTTCCTGCATTATATTTTGTCTTGAAAAGTTGAAAGAAGTTGCTACCTTAAAACGTCTTGATTTTATGGACTCAGTGAAAGGCATTGATGTAGGATATTTATCATGTCGTGAATCGTAAGATTTTTCTGAACTATGTTTTTAGAGGTACTTGTCTCATCGTAAGCTTGACACTGCTACATATTTTTATGGTCAAAACGAAAACAAGACTCATGATTGTTGTTCACAAATCTCACTCCAAGGTCCCCCAGCCTGAACCATGGGGTTTTACACGTAGATCGTTTATTTTTTCATTAGAACCGGAGATGTTACGGTACGTTTGGAAAAAATTCCTAATTTCTATACAGTTGCTCTGGGAAGTAGCGTAATTAATACATAGAATTAAATTAGTTTTGTAAAAATTACCAGTTCTTGTACTCCACCGCAGTAATATTAATCCGTTTACATCGAGTTTTGACTTGTTAGGATAAACTGTCCAAAACCTCCATGCCTTGTGAAATATGCCAAGTAAACCAAAAATGGTTGGAAGGCCGCAAACTGCCTGCAACAATTATAATTTACTTTTAGCCATCCTGTTGTATCAAATTTACCATGTGATTCCTTGCTTGAAAATCTTCGGCTTGGGACATTTATAGATTTTTTGATCGTAGTTTCCCCTTAAATTCATTAGGTTATCATCGCCATCGTTATCATCACGATTGTTATCGTCAATTAGTTTTCTCTCAGGAGAGAGGTCCGTTCTGGTATCCTGCTCTCAGTGTACTTGTGCCCTCTGCACTCCACTTCATTTTACCAGATGTTCCTTCAGTGCATGCCATAACAGTCTTTTATTACCATGAGTATTTAAAGAAAAGCATTTCAAACATTTCTTCATCAGAACCTGGACGTAAACCTTGCCGTTAACAATCTTCTTAGTCGCGATGACGATGACCCGGATGACCAGGATGAAAGTACTGATTCATACGTTCCAGGGGGTAAGTATTATATCCAACTGTAATTTTGTCAAATTTCAGTTTTATTTAACAGTCAGCTGGCTGCTTTTGCAGAACATTTCAGTTTTCCATAGTTAAAATCAGTACAGAAGTATCGAAACTTTTATGTTAACAAGTGTTTTTTGTGAAGATTCTTATTAAGCCTAAGGACGGAACTTTTAACTTTTATGTAATTGGTTAGAAAAAGATTTGAGTGGTACAGGTTAGTATTTGCCTGACCAATTGCATATCTTAAGTCAGGTGGACTCCTAATCGACAGTGAATTAACGGAAATACAAGTTTGTGTCTTGCCAAACCGTTAGAACGGCAATCATCGCCCAAATGTCACGGAACGGCTACAATGCCCTGATGTTAACTAAAAAAGGGGGTATTCAGGAGTTGAGTAGTGGTACATTAGAAGTTGCGAAAGGGCGTGGGTAAGGATGCACCTCTAATTGTTTCAAAGCCAGTAGCAAGGTGTCGATAATGGACCTACAGGAAGAGGGGCATAAGAGGCCAGTTAGTGCATATCACTCTCATTTCTTTTAACATGTCAGTGGAGCAAGTAAAACAAATTTTGGAAAGGTGCCAGAGTTTGAGGTTTCGTGAAATGAGAGAAACCATTTCAGCTAATGGATTCAGTGCACGTATGCGTACGTACACAAACACCAATCAGGTTGATTTTTTTAGCCCGAGACTTGACAAAGATCTTGTTCTTTTTGTTTTTCCGGGGAGAGGGTGGGGAAAAGCGACATGTTTGCTATGTGCTATATGCTATCCAAAACGGTCTAACAATATGTATGTTTCATTTTGTTGTGCTTTTTCTGACATGTTTTTATTTATGGCTCTTTTTTTTTTTGCTTTAGATGACCTTATATCTATATTTGAGTCAGGTATACCAGGAGAAGACCCATCATTTGTTGTAGACCCGGAAGGTATTTTCTCAGATGATTTTTTATACGGCTCCTCTCTTTCAAGATCTGGGTCAAGAGCTGGCGCCAGACATCCACCGGGAACTGAAAACAGGTACGTTAGATTACATTTTGGTAGCAATATTAGATGTAAAATTGACACATAACTTTGTTAAAATTATTTACCTTTTTTTATTTAACATATATTTCAGGTGTATTTTGATTTGGAAACTTTCTCTTGAAGATTATTTCATTTGATTTATTTCCTTCATGACAAAATACTTCCTTTTGTAAGGTAGAGGACTGTCACAGGTTGTAGTAAATGTTGAGAAATCTCAAAAGGAAGTAATAGCCATCTCAGGCTGGCGAGCCCATTTCAACGTTACGTCTTCAGACTCAGTTGTTTTTCGGGGCTTGTTACGAAGGAGCAGGTAACAAGCAGAATTAAAAATAGGATTGTGGAATAAAGTAAGTTGCTTGGATTAACCTCTTTTCCTGGATATAGCCGTTACTGAGTTACATACACCTCATGGTATGACAATTCAAATTTGAAAAATTGTGTTTGAAAATTAAAAGTGTGTTTGTGTAAACGCGCAGTATTAGAGGTGATCCTGTCAAATTTATCATTACCGCTGACCATTTCTTTTTACAGAGACTCCACTGAAAGAGAAAGGGAAAGAGACACAGAAAATTCGAGAACTGGAGAGCGATGGTGGGGCACATTGGCAATGGATACAAATGCAAAAGGTGGGGTAAAAGCACGTCCAGCATTGCTGACACGAGGCACAAATTCGTTAGAGCCAATAAAAATTGGTGGCAGTGTGGAGTGGTGGCTGCAAGAGGTTAGTTGAAAATCATTACAGTCACCTTGTCAAACGTAAATTCATACTGCTTTGTATCGCTATCGATGTTGTACACCGGTGCTTATCACGCTTACTATCATTTTCAAGTACCCCAACATCAGAAGTAGAAACAACTTCCATAATTCCCCCTTTGAAACATTTAATGTAAATTCCTTGGTAACATACAATTATTCAAGAGTAATTTTTTATATAGTGGGAAGTGAAGCTTGGGAAGACCGGAGCGTGCTAGACGGATTCTTATAATTTCATTTATGTTGATTGTTAATGGAAAAATTTGTTAATGAAAAAATTTACTGCTACCACCACCCCTACCATCCTTCTTACAAGAGGACGATTAAAGAAGTAAAGAGAATTCCATTGCTCTTTTTTTGTTGTATGTAGTGTGAAATGATAGGAAAGTTTATTGTGTTTATCCATACACACACGGACGACGATAATTTGGCAGCCGCCAAATCTTCTGTTGATACCAGTTAGTTTGAACACGGCGTATATTTCCCGAATTTGCTTCTTACTTGCAACCCGATGACCAGCACAGTGCTTCTTGTTACATTTTAGGGAGACCCGCCGCTTTTCTTTACACAAATAGCATCGCTTTACTCTGAACTTGTGGCGGTAAGTGCTGATGGTCACTTGCACCAATGGAAATGGTCTTCTTTTTTTCCAACGCCAGGATTTAACTATAAACATTCCCATCCAAGAATTGGTGATTTAAATCTTACTGACGAGAAGATTATAAACCTGGCAGCGTGCAATGTGAGAGCAACTGTTATTACCGAAAGTGGCAAAGTAGGTATTTTCAAACCTATGTTTTCGTAAAGATAGGAGCATCTATTATATTTTGTATCCCGTGTAAATCCACATTGGGATTTCTTATTTAGGAACACAGTTTTTCTTGTTTTGATTTAATGGCCTGTGATTTTTTTTATACTTTCAGCCGTAAAACATTGTCGTACCTGAGGTATTTTACTTTTTCCCTGCATTTATTTGCTCCTTATTTTGCTGTGCCGTTTGGCTTAGCCGCTATTTAAAATGCGTTTGTTAAGATACTGTCAGAGAAACTTCCCGAAAGTAACCCCGCTCTCTGTATGTATGTATGTATGTATGTATGTATGTATGTATGTATGTATGTATGTATGTATGCCTCGATGAAGGCACCTCGATGAAGGCACCTCGATGAAGGCACAAAGAGCTGGAAGTGTGACAAATGTGATAGCATTCTTCTTTCAAAAGCTGGGTTTGTCAATCATTTGAAGTCCCATGCTAGATCAATGCCACTTTCTAACCTTCCTCCAAGGCCACACAGTCTGTCATGTGTGATGTGTGGCAAGGTCTGCAAATCAGCGCCAGGTCTCAAAAGACACATGGCTGTACACAGACACCAGAGTTCACAAAGTGATACCATCAATCCATCGGAAGCTTCTTCTTTCATCTGTCAACTTTGTTTCAAGTATTGCAAATCAGAAGCTGGTCTCCAAAGTCACTTACGAGGTCATGCAAGGAAAGACAGAAATTTTACTGGCGACAGCTGAAGTCATAGACGGCGATCATCTGTCAAGATGGAGCAATCACCATGTATGTATGCATGCATTCATGCATGTATCCATCTATCTATCANCCTCAATGAAGGCACAAATAGCTGGAAGTGGGACAAAGGTGATCGCATTCTTCTTTCAAAAGCTGGGTTTGTCAATTATTTCAAGTCCCATGCCAGATCAATGCCACTTTCTAACCTTCCTCCAAGGCCACACAGTCTGTCATGTGTGATGTGTGGCAAGGTCTGCAAATCAGCGCCAGGTCTCAAAAGACACATGGCTGTACACAGACACCAGAGTTCACAAAGTGATACCATCAATCCATCGGAAGCTTCTTCTTTCATCTGTCAACTTTGTTTCAAGTATTGCAAATCAGAAGCTGGTCTCCAAAGTCACTTACGAGGTCATGCAAGGAAAGACAGAAATTTTACTGGCGACAGCTGAAGTCATAGACGGCGATCATCTGTCAAGATGGAGCAATCACCATGTATGTATGCATGCATTCATGCATGTATCCATCTATCTATCAATATCTATACCTATCTATATTTCTGTCTGTCTGTCTTTCTTTCTTTTTTTCTGTCTATCTGTTTGACTATTTGTTAGTCTGTCCGACTGGCCAGCAGATTTGCTATTAAAAGGGCTTTGACACTGGTTTGATGAGGTTGGCGGTTGGGGGAGTTGAGGCTATTTTTGCCGGCTTCTCTTAAATTGGAGTCGCCATTTTACACTTCCCCAAGTAGTTTTTTTCCCACTTGAAGTGAAAAAATGTACATCTTTGTGATTAACAACAATAATTATTCTAGGGCACCTTACTTTTTCTCAAAGTTTAATGGAAAATATTTTTTGAAGTAGAATTTCATCCGATTTTTACCAAACATACCCTGCTTTACCATGTGATATTAATTTGATTATGGGCTTCAGGAACTAAAATATTGAATAAAGTTTTGTATAGAGCCACGAGCCAAACAAATAGAAAAATTAATTAATAAACGATTGAATGCTAGTTGGTAATATTGTTTCATTCATGATATTCTGATATTGTAATACTCAGTTTTCAATTACAGTTAGTGAAAATGGAAGGGCCGTATACGTATAGATTTGCCTAACCCAACATTACGCTTTCTTTCCATAGGTTGCAACTTGGCTTGACGAGACTTTATGTGCTGTTGGATTTAAGCTCGAACATCCGGCGCAGCTTTTTCAAGAATTCAAAGGTCTTCTGGTACAGACTTTACAAGTTTGTGACTTGTATTCCTGTGTACAGCTGACTAATGGATCAATACATTGGTGGTCAGTACTGGAGCACAATTTGTTCACTCCAAATTGGATATCGTGCAGTTTGCACTTGTTTAAATATTAGTTGCCAAAAAAATTTTAGCCTTCTTTAAACCTGTCAGTTGTTGGGGGGAGACGAACTGTTATTTTTTGGGTTAAGTTTGGGAAGTAAATTTACTAAGCAAATGTTAATGAATGTTTGGCGGTATCTTGCAACATTTGAGGGGATGCAATTTCTTTGTTAAACATTCCGCGAGCTTTCGCTTTTGACTACCCATCCAACTGATTTGATTTCTCCTCTTCTCAGTATACCTTTTACAATAACCGTATTAACTACCAGTATTGTTTCTTAAAGTCTTTCTGGAATACACACTATTAACTAGTGATTGACTATCAGTGAAACATTCTATTTGAATACTGTTGTCATTGACTTAAAGCATATCTTGCATGCTTCATCGAAATCCTCCAACGCAAGACGTTAAGCAGCCAGAATACAGTTGACAACTCTTATTTTTCGAGATTGCCAATGCGTTGGGGAGCAGTTTCCTTATTCATGACTGAGAAATACGATAAAACCTCCTTGCAAGGCACCGCTAGAAAGACTTACGCAGGGAACATCACAAAATAAAAGTATGGTTGACTCATTAATATCACAAATTTTAATGAACTTTAGTAAGCCTTTATTTTTACTTCGACACTAATTTATTCAGTAAATGCCAGTCATCACTAGCTATATTTGTTCACCGGTTACTCATTTCACATGGGTCATGAACGATATCTGGATGATTCTTAGGAAGTTACCCATAAGCGTTAAGCAACAACAGATCTGTAAGACTCCATATTTCTCTAAAATTAACTGACGCCATTTATGATTTAAACATGCTAGCTTAACTGAACTGCATCGATATAGCAGTTTTGATTTATTGTCATACTTTTGTTACCTTGATTAATATGAATCCCCCAAAATATCTGAAACTTTCTTGATGCTTGCTATTAAATTTAAAGATGCCCGTGAACATTAATAATATATTTCTCAAATTAAGATGTTACAGCCCTCCGAAAATCCCCAACATGAGCTGCCATTATACCTTGCAAGTTTTCCTGCATGATGCCAATAAAAGATAACTTTACCGTACTTCCTTTTACCTTTTACCTTTCAAGTTTTCCTGCATGATGCCAATAAAAGATAACTTCACCGTACTTNTTGTTACCTTGATTAATATGAATCCCCCAAAATATCTGAAACTTTCTTGATGCTTGCTATTAAATTTAAAGATGCCCGTGAACATTAATAATATATTTCTCAAATTAAGATGTTACAGCCCTCCGAAAATCCCCAACATGAGCTGCCATTATACCTTGCAAGTTTTCCTGCATGATGCCAATAAAAGATAACTTTACCGTACTTCCTTTTACCTTTTACCTTTCAAGTTTTCCTGCATGATGCCAATAAAAGATAACTTCACCGTACTTCTTTTTACCTGCTTTTTTTCTTTTGTAGTTTTTCGGCAATATTAAAATACCACAATCTAGAAGCCTCATTAAACGCCAAACTGTTGTGGTGCTTGCTTAAATTGGTTGACTTAAAAAGATATCTCGTTCAATCAACTGGCCCTTGAGAAAAACACTGACAGCAATAATGAAACACAAAGTTTTGATATTCATCGGCAAACAACTTGGTTTTTCCTTTTACTTCTTTTGAAGTACATACACGAACTGAAACTGTCTTTTGTTCAACGTCGTCCTGTTCATCAAATATCTCATGCTCTTTCCATTTCGCAATCTCTTAAAAACTTATCCTCCAACATGTCAATATATTGTCACAGATCCAATAAAAATCTCTTCCGCTTATGTTCACTTCCATTTTTTTTAAAGTGCTCCAGTCAATATGTATTCCTTCTAAGGCTTCCACATCACGCACATTCAGATAGGACCATTATTTTCCGGTAGCTTTGCCTCCTCGTGAAAGAAGCTCGTAGCGTTGTCATCCTTCATTATCATCAATAAACCTTACTGTTTGCTTTGCTTTCGGTAACTGACTGCCGTCCCATATTCTATGCCATAAGAAATTAATTTGATCACATTTTCTCTACCATAGCACCTGCGCTGTCTTTCTCAGATGTTAAATCATTCTGATTATTTCATTTTTTTCCACTTTGCACTACCTCTTGGCAACAGTCGTTATTTGCACGAGCATCTTCTACGTGTGGAATTTCATACTGTTTAATGACAGGTGATACTAATTTGGCAGAAGGAAAACCCTTGAACCATCCTTTTCTGAACAAGTATCACTCCATCGACAGAACTCAATCATGCCACTCAGTATGTGAATTATAACGTTCATTGATACTATTTCTCGATGAAGATTCACCATCATTTGTATCAACCTTTGTGTTTTATTTTTCACCCGTTTTACGAAAACCTCGTTAAAAAATACGCCCCCATTATTCAACAATACGTTTCTAGGAATACCAAATGTTGCAGTTCACATCCGCAGCACCGCTGCTATTATTACATCGTTCTTTTTTTTAGGAAACAACACAAGTTGCACTGTACCTTGTAGCATTGTTAATAAGACGAAATTAACTACTCTCTGACACTATTCAAGAAAAGCAAACCAATCGTAATGCCTGTCACATAAGGAAACAACGCCAACGTGCCACATCCTTGTTAACAATAACATAAATGCTTAAATTAGTGGGCGACATTTCTTTTGACCATGTTTTCAAAGTGTAGTTTGTTTTGAAACCGTAAAACGAGTTTCATTTTTATTCTGTCCTTTCTTAGTATGGCATCATTTGGGTATTCTAGTCACACTGCTGACCTGATAGTATTCTTTTTGAGGACATCGTTGTGGAGCCTGGACGCGGATATTGCCTAATTTTGATGTGATGTGCTGCAGTTTGCAGAGCCATTGGACTGTCAAATCCTCTTGCTTCGATCATTTTACTCGTTATTTCCAATTTTTGTATGTTTCTAAAAGTTTCGGTAGGGAGAGTAAATGTAACATTTGTCAATCATATGCTTGCAATGCTCTAAAATACGTTGCAATTTTGAAGGACCTAATGTTTTTGTCTTATGTTTTTTGTAATTTTTTTTGTCATTTTCGTAGGGGTGTTTTCCCTTTTGAACAACGAAGGAAGTTATTAGACAAAGTAAAGCAGAAAGCAAAGAAGAGTGCCATCAGTGGAAGTGGTCTTATCCAGGCTGGGACTCAGGTAAGCACTCTTAAGTACCAAACGCTATACGATCATGCATAAAACAAGCTTACCATGAAAGCTATTGCTTCTTTGATTGAATAGGCGTACGAACCGCTGATCGGTATTTGCATGCTTTCTGTAAACCAAGGTCACTTTCATCAATTCTCCAAGCATTTTGAAAACCATTGAAGTTATCATTGAATTCTGGGAGAAAACAAGAAGTAAAAAACAAATTTGAAGACGAATTTGTTTGAATTTGAGCTTATTGTTGTTATCTGTAGTCATGTTTTTGCTTTGTAAAATTCACAATGTTATGGGTTTGGTGTAAATTTGCCCGCTGTATCAATTGTGAACTTTGTTTATGTTTTACTGTTTACAGGTCTGTTTACGAAGTTGTCCACTATATTACCCTGGTGCCATTGGGTTTATCACGGTAAATGGAGAGCCAAAAGTTGGCGAATTAATGGAAGCTGCCTGGACGATAAATGAAAAATGTTTCTTTAGGGTCTTAAAGAACGATGGTAAAGATCTGAAGTCATTTGAAAGGAGTAAAAAGGATGATAAGGAGTTTCAGACCATGGGAGAACCACAAAAAAGTAAGTAGTAACATTTACATTATTATAGATTCTGAATGATTTTACACCTCCTCTTCCCCCCCCACATAAAATGTTTGAGCCACGACATTGGTATCTGACAGAGTGTAGTTTTATCCTTGGTTAGTTATAACCTGATATCATCAAGGAATAGTTGGTTACAGAACACCATTGATTCACAGTGAACCACCGAGCAATGGGTCTTGGTGTGTGGCAATTCTTTAAAAGGAGTAATCCCATTTTTGCAACATGTGTATGTTTTACATTTTTATAATCAGCTCCGTATTCAGTTTCATCGACCACTTTTTATTGTAATAACTAATATATGTATATATTAGGTTTTTTCACTTCCCTTACGCATTCTGTTTAAAGAAAGAAAAAGAGTGGGGGAAACAGATGAAGATAATGACTGCGAAGAAGAATGGAATCTTAAAGATGTTATTTTTGTAGAAGATGTGAGAAATGTGACAGTCGGCAAAGTCTTAAAGGTAATTAACAGTGATAGACAGTATAGTAAACGATACAATTCTAACATTTAAAGGCGTAATATTTTAGTATTTTATGCTAGGAATTTTTCATTTATTGAATTTGCTACTATTTATTGACATTAATGAAAGACTGTATCTTGGACACCAACATTGTTATGACCTTGCTGTACCCATGTATTGGTACGAAGCTCTTTATTTTATTATCGATTTATAGTAAAGACATTAATAGCTTACATAAACCTTTGAAATATGCAATGTTATTATGAATTCCTTATTTGAGAAATGAGATGTATGATATCAGTGCGCATACAAATACATAATTTGAATATACACAAAAAAAGGAAATAAATAAGAGAATAATCGAGCTCATGGCATCTGGCAGAAAATTGAATTATGTTTAGAATTTTGGAAATATCGAACAACTAATAGAAAGCAAAAAAGTCTATAGAGATACAAAGATACTTAGACTGTTATTCTGAGTCATTTGTGATTATGGAAAACGTGCATGCCACCAGTGCTCCGCTTTGGTGTTACAAAAAACATTTTAAGTGGTATGAAGCTGGAAATCAACTGGCTTTGAGATACTGCTCATGTATGAATAGTCAGTGAAAGTTCATGAAAATATATTACCATTACAAATGGACATCCAAGGCCTAGCATAAAGAGAAAAAGTACCGTGACCTCCCTCAGGAGAAACAATCTGCCCTCATTTGAAGACGGCATTAAAGAGAATTCCACATTTAGTTTTGTTAATGATGTTTGTTAAACCGTTAGCTATAAAGATTGATGGAGTCATTGGACCTTTTCAATCATGTTGGTATTTATTTATCCCAATTTTTGATGTTATGAATTAATATTTTTCGTAGAAAAGGATTGGTGGCGCATGCGGTGAAAAGCATGAAAAATCCTTATCTCTTTACGACGGGCTATTTTTACTTGTTGGAGTGTTAAATCTTTCAAGACGATTATTACTTTGTTTAGATCAAAATCAATTATTCGCTTCTATATTCCTTCTTGCCAAATTTGTATATATGGTGCATTTGTAACAGTTAAATGTATTGGATTGGAAGTCGCATGTTCGGAGTTTTAAACATTTGTATGAAAATCTAATAGTATCGTTTAAATAATAGAAACTGTTGGGATCGAGTATGTTGAGAGTTTTCATTAATATTTACCCACGTAATCCCGAGAATAGCTAGGATAAAAGAAAGCCGACTTGGAATAGGATGGATGAAAATACGTAGAACATGTGTGGCTATTTAGCTAAATTTACGATTTTATTCCCTCAAGGTCGACGGTGCATATGCACTTGTAAGTTTGGCGTCGAAGGATTATGCAGAAGAAGGAACAAATTGTCAAGAAGGGTTAACTGCAATGTTGAAAGACTGCCGTTTGGTAAGAAAAGATGAGTTGCAAATTGTAAAATGGACAAATCCACCCAAGATGCCGGAATGTTTCCAGAAAACGCCAAAACAGCTTACTATACCAAACAACTCAAAGGTGTTGACATTTGCATTGGACACTCGAGGTAGGTGCAATTGTGCTTTGAAGGTTGTTGATGGATTGTCGGGAGTAAATAATAATAAATAAGATATGTAGGTTTGTCTAAAAAGTGATTATTTTACGGGCTACACAGATGCATTTTGTGATTAAGAGTTTTACAAGAAACTAGACGTTGCCTGTTGAGTCGTTGGCAAATAACCCAAATATGCTTTTCATGCAAGAAGTTTCTGCTTTGAGCCTTGTTTTCTAGAAGATTTAATACTGAAGTGCATCCGACCTTAATACCGGTGATCATCCTAATATGGCAGACTTTGTTCTAAAATGTTATGAGAATAGGTCAGCATTCCCTTATTTCAGCATTATTATGTTATTTTTATGTTGCGTGGATATTCTAATAAGATCTCAATTTTGTTATTGCTTTTAAATATCCTAAATTTCTCATGTCTTTAACCCCGCCCAAACGCTTCATCTATTCCCCCTCCTCCCCCAAAAAGCCCCGTCTCGACAAGATTCATTGAGTTTAGTCAACAAATCTTACATAAGCGTGCACGGATTCTCACCCAGAGACAAAGACATGCACCACTGTACAGTACACGCCCGCAAGTGGTATATTAATCAGGGTTTTTAAATTTGAATAGAATTATACTAGCTTTAGTGAGTACAATAAAATTTTCTTTATTAAGGTGTTCATGCATTGTTGAAAAATCAGAATGGATTGAGGTACGTGGATTTCAGTTTAGCTGCTGGGCGCTGTGAACCAGGTGGTGCAATTTCAAATGCACCATCATGCTTCTTGTCAAATGTTGGAACCCCAAAGCTTCATTCATTTGGAGTGGTAAGTATAAGTGTTAATTTGATTTGGGTGGAGGCAAGGGGAAATGTCATTAAAAATAACCATTTTACTCAATATTAGGATCCTGGTTGTTCTGCTGCAATGCAGTGGTGTTTTTAGAGTGAAGCTACTTTTGATTAATTCACATATTTGTTAAATGTGATGGTGGGTAGTTGACTCTTTCAGGGTCAAGGGTTCTCTGATAAGTTTTAATTGCAATTTTAAGCTATGGACATAGTGCAAGGTTGCATACGCAGAAGATAAATATGCAGATAGATAACAAAGGAAGCACTGCTTTTAATCAAACATGGTAAAATATGTTTAAACGTAACAATCCGGTGAAAATTATGGATAGAAAAGACGCATCCAAACTAGAATCCTGACATCAGGTATTATGTTCTTTTGTCCAATTATGCGTACATGAAAGTGAGGAACAACGGATCGTTACGCGCGAATTAATTTTAATGCAATTCAAACTTTTACAAAATAACTTTCGCAGAAGTTTACCAAAATTTTCCTGGAAACTTCAAGAGAAATGTTGAGGATGATAAGGGTAAACGTTTCTCACAATAACCAGATTAAACTAGTTTTATTGATTAAACATCTTGAACATTCTTACTTACTTTATATAGACTGCTTTCAAAGTTATAAAATTTGTAACTTTTTTTGTGGCCAGGATTCCGTGCTTCTTCTCCAAGATGGTAACAACTGTGTGTTCCCTCTTATTAAAGACAATATTAATGGCATAAAGGATCCAATTTGGGTTGTAAGTACCAAACATAAAGCAAGATTTTTTTCTTGTTTTTGCCAGTTTTGCCTATATCTTGGTTTACATTACATTTTTAGACTAACGTAGCAGTGACCGAGCTGCATATTATTAGTTTTCCATGTGAGAGATTTGGGGATTGAGCCACTTTACGACCCTGGAGGTGCTGGTTTCCACCCACTTGTTTTTTCATAAAAAATAGCAAAATGTTGACCATTGAATTTGCACGGTTTCAAAGGAAGAGGTTAGAAGAGAAATGAAAAAATCCGTGAAAAATGAAAAGAGAGTAGTATAGAAACAGTAACAAAACGCAAGACCATTTGCTTTGGAATGACTTCGATCCTTGCTAAAGCTAAATGGATGAATATCATAAATATCTTTTTAGTTTATTTGATATGTTTTCAGAAAGACGTTTTTTATCTATAAGTGGAAAGTTGGCTTTAAAATTGTATTTATTTAAACATTTTCTTTCTTTTTTTCCCGTGAACTACAGAATTCGGTTAACACAAAAGCATATGCTGTCGTCAAAATTATTGATCATTTAAATAGCTGTGAAAATGAATTTGTTGTAACTCATTTGATAATGATATATTAAAGTAAAGTTCTGTAACCAAATTACATCTCAATGATTAAAGTATATCCTGATTGCGAACGTTGCATGAAGAGAGGTATTACTAGGACGGAATGAGAGATGTTATTTAATATTTTATGTCTGTGTTTTAAAATTATTGTAACCTTATTTGGTAACATTACAATAATTTTGTAAAACGAAGATATATTTGATGGCACAGTTATCTCCCACATTTCAGAGTATGGCACCTTCCCATATATTTTAATCAGTCTGGATCTTTTCTCATCCATTTTACTTTATCTCGTCGCTATCCCATCCCTTTTCACGATCTCCTTGCTTTCTCTCCATCGGTTTTCATTGATATTATCTTTCCCGCTACTCTTCCAGTTCCTTTCCGTTTCAGGTACAGTTTTGAAAACGTAGTACACTTACCATTTTTACACCCTCATGTACCATCCGGTGTTGACTCATGTTTTGTAGTGACCTGCCTTATCTTTCACTGTTTTCCCATGGCCTCAATTCCTTTGTGTTTTCTGACATCTGGTTAAGGATCCGCACTTTACTTTCCAGTATTTTCCAAAGTATTTTCTGACCATGCCTTTGAGTTCGGTGTAAGTCTTACTGATAAAAAAAGAAAAAGTTTTCTACATTCCCAGTTGAGGTCGGTTTTCAATTGACACTTTTGCGTCGTTGTTGATGTAGTAGTAAATATTTTATCTGTGAAATGTAAATTTCTATTAACAAATCAGAGTAGTGGCATCTTGTACGGCATGTTTTAATTTTGTTTTTAAGACTTTCTGGTAGTTAACTTTGTTAGTCTTGTATTAAAATTGTTTAAACCTAGGGTCTTCCACCAATTTCAACACTATGTATGACAACAAAAACTGTCCAAGACGCTGATGGTGGGAAGTCGCAAGCTATTGTCGCAGGATTTGTCCTCAAGGTAGTATAGTATAGTTTTATCTTGTTTTATTAAATGCTTAACGTAACTTTACTATTTTAGACATATTAAGCATTCACGCACATTAGCCTTTTCTTATTTTCGTGGTCTTTGTGTAGTAGTGGTGGTGGTGGTGTCATAGATCTGGAGCGTCAGTTACCAGGAATCAACTGTGGTTTTTTACAGTAACTTTCAGTTGAATATCCTTATATTGTTTCCAATTGGCATAATTGCGAACTAGTAAGTTGGTACAAGTGAAGTAAATGTTCTGAATTTTCTTCTTTTAAGGAATGTTTATTATTGCATTGTTGTCGAGTCTTATAATTGTGTTCGGCAAAATTTATTCCTTCTCCCTTCATTCTAGATTTAATTGATCTGCACTCGTGTGGTTTCTATATGTAGCTGAAGTTAGAGTTTCCTGCGTTTCCCGTCAGATTTTTTTAATTGCAAGCCTTTATCTTTCACTAAGGGCTAAAATAACGGCCTATTACAATGGGCCACTTATTATTGTCGAGGTACAGGAAACGGTTGTGTGGGCTATTAAAAGCGCAACTGGTTAGTGTGATGCAAAGTTTGCCAGTGCACTAGCATGTAATGTTTAAATAATGCAAAAATCTTACTTTTTAATGATTGATGGGATTTTCTATCCGTCCCGATGCATACATGTTCTTTGTGCTACTTATCCAGACTACTTGCTTATTTTTTGTATTCCGTTTCCAGGATCAATTATTGATGCAGCCGATTCTAGATTCAAATGTGGATGAAATTCGAAACTGTTTAAAGCAGATTGAGGGAAACCAAGGTAACATTTTCTTTTACCATTTTTGTGAATTGTTGCTCGTGCAATTGATACTTCAGAAGAGCTGACACCAAGACACAGGCGCTTTTTATTTGTTAGGTACTATGAAAAGAGTAGATACAGGTGTACTTGAATTTACTTATCGTTTATTGGTTTATTTAAAAGATAGGATATAAAAACAATTTTTATTAAAAACTTGCTGTTTCTGTTTGATTTTCGTGTACCAATGTATAATGCATAAAAGCATAAACAGGTTCCAAGTAATAAGAAGTTTTCAACTTTTTTAAATTCCATATCCCGTACTTGGATGTCTGAATGCAACATTCAATATAGTAAGTGATAATGAAGTAAAAAGAATGTTGTGTTGGTTTTCTAACAAATGCTTTTTTGCTGACAAAAAACCTTTACTTCAGGAAAGGGGACCAATTGCCACTCCAATGTTAGATAACTGGCGCCATTATGTTGAATAGAAAGTTTAACTTCAAACTTTGGGATGTGCGGTGTATTGAAGGAGTCGTAAGGATTCGGGTTGTGGGTATTTAATATTACAGTACCCGACAAGCATATAGTTTACAAAGATTGAGAATTGGAAACAAACAGGAGAAAAACAAAGTCAGTGCCACACTTAGTTTTGATTCACCATTTAAGTTATTTTCAAAATTTTTATGGCTGTACTCTTCACCTGTTCCAAAGAGGATTACCACGTTGTGATTTTCCAGCTGTTTATGTAGTTGTTTCATACTTTGATCATTTTAGAGGCTTAGAAGATCGGTCACTATCATATTTCATTGCAAACGTGTTCTACGACGTTGCAGTCTTCTCAGCATTTTAAAAATAACTATTTACTTCTGTTCGCAAGTCCGAAATGACTTGTAACGCCTAAAATAAGTTACAAGAATGTACAAAATTTCTTAATTGGTTTATAAGGAAAATTATTTGCTTTTTTCAGGAATGAAAAATAAGCAGCAATCATATTTATACTAACATTTTCTGGGGTAAAATCAACGGAAAACAAACGTGGATGCAAGTGTGCGGACTCGTTAAATAAAAAAAGATCAATGACGTAATAAAACTGTGTAAAATAACTTTGCTTTAGTTGAAGGGTTTAAATGACCCCCATTTGTTTGAATATTGGATAGAGAAGTGCAACGATGACTCGTGGGCTGGCAATTTTAAAATTTGTTATCGAGCTTGAATTTGAAGAACGTATTAATTTTACCTTGTGCAAACTTTTTTGTGATCATGTCACAAGCCTGATGCTTTTTGCATTAGTGCTGGTGAGTGCTGCCAAGGCAGAGTGATACAAGCAAGCAGATCAAATTATGACACGACACGCAACACTACACAGTGTAAATGTGGCCGCGTCACTATCACTCATTATTCTAGAACTCTGGTATGACGTGAAGCCCAATGTATGTGCTCAGGCTGTCAGGTGGTTTTTTTTACGTATTGTGGCATAGTAATTTTTCCCCTCTTTCCTCTAAGATGTTGAATTTTCCGAAGGGGTTCAAATATATAAAATTAATTTGTTTGACTGAGGGTGTAAAATATGCAGATTTTGGTACTTGGCTTTTTGATGAATACTAAAAATATAAATAATTTTTTAAAAGTCATATTCACGCTCTAAACTGTTTTCATTTCAGACCTAATAAATAGCGTGGTCAGAGAAAAAAGAGATGGAAATCGTAATATTTTACATGCATGTGTATCCATTTGTTTCCCGACATCTGCGAAAAGCAAACCAGCAGAGCCACCAACAAAAGCAGTGGACGGAGATTCCAGTAAGTAGCATATTTTGGTGATGAAAAACCTGCCTGGTTTTAAGTAGTTGAGGTATTCATATTTTTCCGAATTAGCGCGCTCTAAATATCATCATCATCTTTGGTCGTCTTTTAACTTTGACGTCTGATGACCACCTTACAGAAGTGGCTCTTAAGGTGGAGTGGTACCTTCCTGTCACAGACAACTGCACTACTCTTCCCCCACTTTCTCCGTGCACTTGCCTTGATCTCTTCTTCACAACCTCTTTCCTTTTCGATGATAGAGCCTTAATAAGTTATCTTGTTCACTGCCTTGCTCTCTGCTCTATAATTGTTCACGATCTTAAGAAATTTGCCCCGGTCAACTAAATACCATTACCTCTGTCTTCTGTACATTCACCTTTAGGTCCCTCCTCTCCAGGGCTTCTTGCCACTCACCCATTCTCGCCCGTAGTTCCCTCTCCTCGCTAGCTGTGATGGCCCAATCGTTAGCAAAAAGAAGTTCCTGTGGCGTACCCTTGCGTATGCCGACGAAAATTGTGCCCATGATGATAATGAATAGCAGAAGGGCTCAGGTCTGAGCCTTGTTGCAGGCCGACCCTGACTTCAAAAGGGGATGAAAGCAACTGTTCTCATCAATGTTTCGCAGCCTTAGTAAAAGCTTCTGACGACTCTCACAAGCTTTTTGTTGACACCTCGTTTCCTTAGGTAGCAATATACGAGTTCCTTTAGGACTCTCGTATGTCTTTTCAAGGTCCACAAAGCCTGTGTATAGTTCCTTGTTGCCTTCGAGACCCATCTCTTGCAGCTGTTGGAGAGTAAATATAGCCTCTACCGACCCTCTGCCTTCCATAAAACGGAACTGCACATCACCCACGGGAACTATCTTTCTACGTCTCCTATCCAGGATCTTTTCATATAGCTTCATTGGATGTTCCGGTAGCTTTATTCTCATTAGGTATTGCAACTGAGATTATCTCCTTCCTGCTTGTAGATAATGATCAAAATGTATTTCTTCTAGTCCTTTGGTATCACCTCATCACCTCATCTCCCGCAGGGCTTTTAGCATGTCACCAGAAGCACATGATTTACCTGGTGCTCTGCCACTTTTCATACATTTCAATGCGCTTTTCACTTCCCCTTCATATATGTGCCTCTGGGCCCTTCACTGGTAATACTACATCCATCTCCTCTCTTGGTTTCTCCGTATTCAGCTGCTAGAAATATTGTCTCCAACGATCCGTTATTTACTTGTTCTGAATCAGAATATTTCTCTTGTCCGTGATCAGCATCATATCCCCGTTGCCCGATTTTGCTCTTTGCTTTGCTTTGGCAGTCCCAAAAATATCCTTCTGACCATCGTAACTATCCAAATGCGTATACCAACCCTGGAAATGTTAAGCTATTGCTCTTGCTACTGCTGCCCTTGCCTCTCCCTTGAGGTGTTTCCCTTTTTTTCCTTGCCTTTTCTTTTGCCACTTCACCCCGAGATAAACTACAAGTAGCCTGTAATGTAGAAAAGACGTGCTACACTAAGCCACTCCTAATATCCCGTAGCCACTCCTCTCTTCCCATTATTTTCTTTTCTTTCCCTACTAGCCTCATCTTCTTCCCAGTTAATCTCATTCGCCTCCCTATTAACCCCTTCCTCCTCCCTATTAACCTCATTAACCACTCCCTCATTCTCGTTAATCTCTCTCTCTTCCTATTGAACTTTCTTCTTATTGAATAGTCCCAGAAAATCCTGATTGTTTATTCTCCGACAGTGGTTACATTTTGACTCCATATACCTACCTTTGAGAACTACAGCTGGTAATTTTGGGTATTTATTCACGTTTTATTTTGTCGGTGTTCAAGTCGAAAGTCGACTTTTCAATCCCTGTGGTAATGAATTGCTTATTGGAATTCAGAGAGCATTGATAAGCGCGCTTTTTTTTTTGAATAAATTGTTTGAGTGTGTATATGTGAATTTATTTTTATATGGCTACTCTTGTATGTATAATGATCATATAAAGAAAGAATGGTGATGCCTCTATGATTAGAACTAATACCTGACTTGTATGAAGAGTATTTTCTAGGACGGAATGAGAGGCATATCTTTACACTGGATGTAATTTAACTTACAGATACAGTTTTCTAATTAGTGGCTGCAACTCACATTGGCCCACAAATACTGGCCTTGATGCCGTACTTAGTATTTAGTCAACCAAAATAACTGCAGGCTGATGTGCGTATTAAAGAGAGAGGGTTTTTTTTCCCTGTACAGCATGTTTTACCAAGGCGCTGGAAATTTTCAGAAGAGCACAGGAGTTGGATGATAATGCTATACCAGAGGATGCCATACCCATACCCGCATGGCCTTTGGAAAACCCTTTAGATACAGGTATGTTCATTAATACCCAGTTTTTTGGTCGAGTTAATGATTGGTATTTAAGCACATTTTTAGCTAGCAGGACAAAATCGGTAAAAGAACCTAATACGAGCTAAATTGCACGGATAATTTAAAAAATCGATAATTGCTATGCTAAGCCCGGATAAAGAAGGTCTCAGCCCTGAACAGTAGGCTGTGTTTTAGACATTTCCGGGACATAGATATTACATAAGTCATTTATTCCTCTTCCTTTTATATTTAATTGTATGGCTTTTTAAACTTAGCGATTGCATCTTCAGCCCATTGTGTGAAAATTGAAACATGCATATTGAATATCATGGAATGGGAAACCTTCCGAATATTTCTAAAAGCATTTACCTTAAATTAACCATAGATGGGCCAAAAGATACACAGCCGCGATGGATTCCTGTTAGTGAAAAATCAAGTGGACTGAACTGTCTCAAAGTTCTTTTAAGCAGTCCTGTATTGGCAGGGCATATACTCGAACTAATGCTTGAAAGGTGAGTGAGACAGTTTAAAGACACTACTTTTGTCACATATTTTAAGGTAATTAGGCAAGTTAATACAATATAATATGTACTTAGGTTCTTTTTGCAATAGAATCTCATAATCGAACTATAAGAAGTGGAAGAGAAAGTACGGGATGTTAAGGTCGTACAGCATGAATGTAGGTAAAATGACCGTTGATCATAAAGTAACAAAACACCAACAAAAGAGGTACCAGTTTATGGACTTAATGCTAGATATTTTGTATTGAAAATATAGTTGATGTAATAATTCCGAGAACTTCCAGTTATTGCTTTCTTGAAATAGAGGCTCGTTTATAGTTTGTATGGTGGATAAAAGCTTTGCAACTTGGCAGGTTCTGTAATCTTCTTTCCAAATTATTTCATTAGATACTCCACTTTTTAAGCCATCTAAAACCTAAACTGGAAAGCAAAGCAAAAGCAGTGATTGTTAAAGTAGATGAACAATACAGTGCCGTGTTTGATGCTCAGAACTAAGATTATGTCACATTTTAAGAAATCCGTTGTTTTTTGTGTATTCAAAAATTGCTATTTTTTCATTGTTTATTAGGGATGTATATGGATGTACACCATTTATGGCAGCAATTCGAGGGAGGGCTTACCCAGCAGCAGTGGAGCTCATCGAAGCTGCGCACACTCTTGCTCTTCAGCCCATTGGATTTAATCAACAGTTATACATGTCAATGTTATGCTTTCAGAGTTCAGATTCAGAGCTTTCCCCACTCCACATGCTCTGTTCAAATGACACTTGCTCATTTACATGGACTGGAAAAAAACATATCAACCAGGATATCTTCGAGTGCCGTACCTGTGGCCTGGTTGGCTCATTGTGTTGCTGTACAGAATGTGCACGTGTTTGCCACGTTGGACATGACTGCAAGTAGGTAACCTCGTACTGTTATTCAGTTAAAACTCTAAATTCGATATCAAAAGGTGCTTTGTATCGAGGAATAGTGAAAACTATTTACTTCATCAAGTGTGCAACAACCGTCATGACAGATTTGTGTATCCTGGTGATTATTACTGTTTATCATCTGCTTGCCCATTTCATTCTTTAATTGCGGTACTGTGTAACATTTTATCTTCGTTAAGGACCTAGCAGCTCGAAGATGACAGGTGTAGTTAAATTTCCATTATTTCATTCCATTCCATTTTGGATATTGTTTTGTTTTTGGAGTGAGAGTTTCACAGGGCTCTGCTGTTAAATTTCATTTTCATGGCACGTGCTCTTGTTAGCCTGAATTCGTGTGACGTGACCGCAGATGCTAATCTGAGATTTTAGAGCAACCCGATTTTGTTGCTTTTAAATCCTATTTTAGTCGTAAAAATGGCGGCACTTTGCCAATTAAGACATGAATTGACACAAAAGAAATTATTTGGACAACAAAGATTAATAATCTACTGATACAAAATTTCTCTCAGGTATTTATGAATTCTGTGTTAATGGGTTAACTCTGATAACCTAAGGCGACTTTGCTTAAGTTTTTTGTACCCTCGTAACAGTTTAAAAGTTAATAGAAAAATTGCTTTGATACTTTGCATTTTTCTTGGCCACTTATAGTAAAAGTGTGAAAGGGTAATATATTATACGTATTGAACAGGAAAGTGCGTACATATATGCATGCGTACGCTCTGGAATAAATAAATGGGATAAAATAAGATAATGGACTAATTTATTGGTTAATTGAGTGCTTGGTAGTGAGGTCGTATCCTACTTAATTTTTCAGACGATGCATCATAATGACGCGTGTCTATTTCTTTATCCATACAAATATTTTTGTTTAATTTGTTTCTTTAGGTTAAAGAAAACTGCACCCACTGCATATTGTGATTGTTGGGAGAAATGTTCCTGTCGCGCCTTAATTCCTGGTGATCAAAGCTGTCGTTTCGAATTATTTAGACGTTTGGTCAAGGAGACAGATCTAGTATCGAAGCCCAATGAAAAGTAAGTAAGAACACTTGATATTTTAAGTTGGGCGAGTGGATTATTTCCGTTTAAGAAAAATAGTATGCACGTGTTTTAATAAGGAATCTGCTGAACGGAATGGAAGAGAAGGAACAGAGAGCAAAAGAATACCCCCGTATTGATTTTTCGTTGGCATAATCTAGCTTTCGCTCGACTACTAATTTTTAGCCAGTATTTTACCCCGACAACCATGCTTGGTCTCATTCAAGCATGAAATACCAGTTTGAGGACTGGCGGGGTATAGTCTTTCCCTCACGGGCAGGTGAAGCGCTCTTCAGCCTTGGATGGCAGTCACCTAGAGATTGTGTCTCAATAAAAACACTGGTCCTCATTACCTTAATGGGTTGGTGTCAGGAAGGGCATCCGGCCTATAAAAACACTGCCTCATCATACCATGAAATGACATCCAAAGATATACGGCATAACTGCGTAAACGAGACTGGAACTAATTTAAGTGAAGGTGTCGCGCACGGTAGGACTTTTGCTCGATGTAGGCAAAATCAGACCGTTATCAAGCTACTATATCAACCAAAGGAAGTGATGACAAGCTTAAGACTTTGTAGTCTGAATGTGGGAAGTTTGAGAGGTAGATCTGGTGAGGTAGCAGAGTTTCTTGAGCGAAGACACATTGATTTGTGCTGCATCCAAGAAACATGATGGAGAGGGAAATCTGTAAGAATGATAGAAGGGAAAAAGGCAACATACAAGCTGTTTTGGATTGGTAATGGAAAAGGCACAGGTGGTGTAGGTATCTTTGTTGCAGAGAAATGGATAGACAAGGTGATTGATGTCAAACGCATAAATGATCGAATTATGCTGATTAAACTGATGATAGGTGAGACAATCTTCACAGCAATATCAGTGTATGCACCACAATGTGGCTTAAGTGAAGAAGTCAAGGATGAATTCTATGACAGTCTCATTGCAGTCACTGGTAAGCTGGCAGAGAAAGAAATTGTTGCTATTGCAGGTGATCTAAATGGCCATGTTGGAAGAACAGGATCTGGGTTTGAGGGAGTCCATGGAGGAAATGGATATGGTGACCGAAATAAGGAGGGTGAAAGGATTCTAGAGTTTGGACTTGCCATAGACATGTTGGTGGCGAATACTATTTTTAAGAAAAGGAATAGCCATCTGGTAACCTATGAGTCTGGGACAGCTATGACTCAAGTGGACTACATTTTGGTAAAGTCAAAAGACAGGAAGTATTTGCAAGATGTAAAAGTGATACCTGGTGAAGAATTTGTGACCCAGCATAAGCCATTAATTTGTGATAATATGATTTTAACAAAATTTTAAGATGTAACTAACAGAAGAGCTTTGTATCAGGTAATTCTTTGGAAAAGCGTTTTTCCTAGCTATACGCAGTTGTGCTTTTGTTTTCGCATTTTTTGAAATGGTTGTCTTTGAAAACTTTTCTTTCCCTCTATCCTTTAAAATGCGTAGATTCCTCGGTATTCTCACAAACTGAACCTAGCAATGCTATTCAAAAGTATTTAAGCTTTCAGACATTTGCTCTTACTGTCTTGATGTTTCATATTATTTTGGCAATGTGTATATGTTTGAATAACCCCTGTTTCTTCTCCCGAATTGTCGCAACATAATCATTTGATATGTTTTTCTTTTAAGGGGAGAGCATCTTTTGTTATTTTTGGCACAAACAGCTGCACGACAGACAACAGAACAAAATCAGTATAACCCAACACGGACGTCAGAACAGAGTAGGCCACGTTCCTCAGGTGCCAGAATGAGTGGTCAGGGAGTCAAAAGTGCGACAACTCTACCAGAACACGATCTTGAACCTCCAAAGTTCGCCAAATCGGTCCTCCAATTCCTATTGAAAGATTGGAATGCCGTAAAGTCAATGATACTTACCGGAAGCAGAGCGGAAGGAAAAAAGAAAAGGTAAATATTTTTTAAAATTTTACAATATTTTCGTTGTTTTTTTTAACGTTATTGCCAATTTACAAAAAAGGTTTTAATTTAGGCAGGCAAGTCTTATTGTCCATCTGCTCCAGTTAAAGATTATCCAGATTATGTGTGTTTTTATGGGGGTTTGTTTTTGTTACGTTTTGTTGTATTTTTGCTTTGTTTTGGTTTTTGGTTATCTGTTAATAATATGCAGATAAAACGCCCATGGAAAAGTTTTTGTAAGTTTTGAAACCACAATCACCGTGCCCCGTGCAGGTGCTTTTCCCCGTTACACCCATACCTTATACTAACATACTTTAGTAACATATACATACCCCATACCATATTATGTTTTATGTAGGAGAGGTAGTCGTTGCAACTGCTTTTCTGGATGTTTTTGGTGATACCAGACGATTCAGGGGAGACTCGGGCATATGATACTGATAATCTTATACCCTGACGAAACTAAATGAAGCATTTAGATTTTTTTATAGGGTGAGGATTTCAGTTTTCTTGGATTTTGGGATAACTAACATTAAAGTGACGTCTTATTCTCCAAAGATACGCGGTATACTGCCCAAGGTGGTATAAACCCCTTTTGATGAAGAAACCCCAAATCATTTTCACCTTCACTTCTAACAGAAGGTTTTTGAAATTACGTCACAATTTGTACTACATTTGGAAGGGGATCCGGTGCATCTTGACGATTAATCTTGACATCATTTTCTTTTGGTATACAGGATTGTTCAGACAGAGCAAACTTTTGCCAACCTGCTAAGTTCGAGTATGCTGTCAGAAGAGGAGCAAGAAAAATTTCTTAACTCACAGGAAGGGACATCAAGACTTGATTGTTTTACCCATTGCTTGCTGGTGAAATGCAGTGCAGAGGTGAGGTTAAATTTGCACATTTTGTTGTTGTTGTTGTTTGTTTGTTTTCTTTCTGTAAAGCATGGCATTGTACTAGTTTTTATGCTGTTAAACCTGTCGTAATGAAGGGATATTTAATTTGTTTAGTCTAATTTATTCGTTTGAAACTGTTTTAAGATTCAAAACTTTGAACTACTTGTTGAATGAAGACCAGTCATTAGATGGACAATTACTACCTATCCAGTTAAGATGATACGGAAGAAACCCTCTGGTAAAGAAAGAACGTAGCTCGTACAATTTATTGTTCCTTGCAAATAAAGATTTTTTTATAATTTATAAATTTATAAGGCCTTACAAATATACATTGTATGTTTTAAGATTTAAGCTTTGACATTGTTTCGTATCTCAATGATTAAAAGAACCGGCAGAAAAAAAATGTTGATATTTTACTAGGACGGAATGAGAGATACGAGACAAAACACTTGATGGTTAACATATTAGCTTAGCTTGCTTGATCATTAACCCTTAACCATTAGGTTGGTATAGCTATAGCCTTGGACTCATAAAAAAGTAGCACCTAAATGTAGGCGAGAGTTAGTTACATTTTCTGTGGAAGGCTTGCATTGTAATAAAACAACTGAGACTCGGATCTTAAATAGAACGTTTTAACACCGCCCCCACCCCCAGCCACAGACCCTCAGTAACCTTTGTCCGGCCCTGACAGTATTGTGGGTATTTTGAAGATATTTTTGGAAATTTTTTTAACACCCATCTACAATTTTTTATTATATTGTTCTGTACTATTTTGTGTTACCATTAAAATAAAAGGGAAAAAAGTTAGTCGCGTTGTCTTTTAAAAATAGGTAGGGGGTGGTACAAATGATACGGATGAATTATTTTGAAATCTTATGAAATGGTATTGTGTGGCTTGGAGGGTTTAGTTGTATGCAACGTTGTTGAGACATTCATAAAAGCATGCTTCAGAAAAAGCCTGCAATTTTGCCGTTGCAATGTATATTTTTATGTATTTTACCGTGAAACCCGCTGTTTTTTAGTGTAAGGATTTGGAAACACAGTAGTTGTCAACAATGGGAATGGCAAAGAGTACAACTTGAATGCCCTCCACAAAGCCCTCTTAAATATGAATTAAAACATATTCTATATTAATTTAAGCAGTGTCCACTTTTTAATGGTACCTCTCAACCCGCCTATTTTTTTTTATTCGTAAGGATAGCAAGCATACTGAAGAAACAATAGCTTCATGGAACCTGTATATTGTTTCCCTTACCTAAGCTTAAATTACGATTGTTTTTTAATATGCTGTTTGGTTTATTGTTTTAAGGAATGGTTACAAAATTTTTATCGCACTGTTAATGACTACCGAAAAAATCAAAGTTTAATTGGAAGACGCACTTTACAGTAAGACTTAGGATATTTGATGGCAATCAGTCATCGGCAGAGGTTAATTTCTACTAATTTCAATCTGCTGATTTCAATCATTTAATTTGAATTACTGGTTTGTAACATGTTTTCTGTAACCCATTTTCAGTACATAGAAACGCTACTTAGGACTTTAGGGAAAGCACTAGAAGATGCAGTGGATAGCAAGGACCCTCAGCCAGTGGAAGTTGCAAGGCGTTTTGTTCGTTCAGTTTGTCGTGTCTGTGTGGTCCTTGCTGCTTGTATGGGACCTGGCTCAGGAAAGCGAAAGGGGTAAGTAGCCTGAAGCTGGAGTAATCTAATCATGGCAGTAAAAGTTTAAAGTTTAGTCGGTATTTGTGAAACGCTGAAAAGAATGCTGAAAAGAAAGAAGAAGAAAACGAAGGAGAGAGAGACACACAGAGAGAGAGAGACAGAGAGGGGTGGGGAGAGAATTTACTTTTCTCTCATATTTACATGTAAAATTGCTTCTGGTATTGGCAAAGTAGAGGGCTCATATTTATTTCTCGTAATTTGAATCCGTGCGCAGAGCTTAGGCTAAGTTTTGTTGGTTTTTTATGCTATGCTATGATACCTTTGGAGGCCGTTTGAACAAAAAAGGTGTCATCATGGCCCGTTCTTTAAGATAAGACCTGTAACTTGAAATTGTATTTAACAAACGTTAGTCATTGATACCAAAGGTATGGAGGCTGATTAAGTCGGATTTGAAATTTCATTTTACGTGTTAAAGGGAGAGCACTGATTCAATGTCACATGGTAAATAAATAGCTTCTCTTTTTGAAATTGCTTTGTGTTTACTGCCTTTTGACAATGTGAACATTGGTGTTGTTGCGGGTAAGGGGGTGTTCCCTTGTCTACCTTTTACAGAGTTACAGATGCAGATTGAGCCTTATAATTACCAAGGTGACAAGAAAAGTTTGTTATTAAATAGCATACTCTCCTCTCATACTCTCCTCTCATACTCTCCTCTCATACTCTCCTCTCATACTCTCCACTTATACTATCCCTTCACACTCTCTCGTCATACTTACCTTTATTCACTACTTGATTCCCCCCTCAGGACTGCCCCTATTTCTTTGCCTTTATTCTTTCACTTTATACTCTACTCGCTCACTTTCATATAACTTTTGTTTTACGAATTACTTACTAAATTAGCATTGTTATTGTAATTACAATGTTTGCTGATTTACGTTGCAACAGGATGCAAGCTTTTACGCCACTGCTCAAATGCAGACGTGTCTTTGCCTCGTTGAATTTTTTGGCCGTAAGAGAATTGACCGAAATTGCAGATTCGATTTTTGCTCCAGTACGCCTAGGAGTTGTATACCCAACAGTGCCTTTTAGCCTGGCAACACTGTCGTCTGATACATGTCAAGCAAGTGAGGAGCTGTTTTCTGTGCCACCATTCCCACTCCGAAGTCAAGATGAACATGGTAATATGAGTCATCATGTTCGCTTTCAGGAAAGGAGGTCTGCTAGACATACGCCTACTGCGGCCAGGCGAAGTGGAGTTGAAGACATGGAAATGGTAAGAGACTTTGTCGCGTCTGTGTATTAGTGTGGTTAGGTGTGCGCGTCATGTTATTGACTTTGTAACAGTTACTATTCGCCTTGCATAATTAACCAAGGGTTTTTCCCATCCAGTTAGTTTTGAACCTGGTAATGAGGTATTCAATGTTGGCTCTGTATTTCATTACTAATACAACTCAGAATTTGTAGTATATTCAGGGGCTATGTTCAGACGTCTTTGGCAATATGTTATTCTTCGGTAATAGTAATAATAATTAATAATAATACGGATCTTTATACAGGAGTTTACACATAATATGTAATGCTGTTATCAATGTGTGCCCTGATTAAATTAAATTAAAGGCAAAAACAAAGTAGAAACTTAACCTGCTATAAAGAATCCTGTGAAAAAACCCCTTACATTTATATTGGTCACAAGTTGTTAGGAACAGTGATGATGTATATTGGATAAAAATATAATCGTTGACTAGGAAGGATTCAGTTTTCCTGATGTTAATAGGCAGCTCTTTATAACTCTTAGTTCCCATGAAGCGAAAGGACTTGCGTGTATATTTGGTCGTAAATTTAAGGAGTTCCAAGAAACTATTTATTTCTTGTCTTTTTTGTCGTGTTTTTGAACTTCAAAGTGTGCTTGAAAAAAATTACAAGTTTCTCTGACTATACATTTCCGGACGAGTTTACATGCTTGGATATTATTTGTTTTTGCAACGGATAGAATGGCTGAGTCAGTTGACGAATTTCCTCGTTTCCTCAAGAAGTTATTATAAGACGATGCGAGCCATTTGTATTGGGTTGCAGTTAACTTAAGCTGCTGAATCCCGATGCAAGTGAATTTAGGCAGAATCATTAAGCGATAGGTAGTGTTTGCCGAACACACATCGAAAAAATCCCTGACTTTTGCCAATAACATTAATCTGCCTGATGCACGCTCAGAACATTTCTTAAAGTGTGAAATAAGACGTAATGAGCTGGTTACTTTGATGCCGATATATTTGTATTGGGTGGTATTCTATATATTGTAGCCACGGTTTATGACATTGAATGACTCGCGTTGTTAGACTATCCACTGCGATGTTCCAAAGACAAGGGATTCAATTTTTCCATTATTAAAGTTGATTAGTCAGTATGCTATGACATCCGTATCTTTAAAAAGCTTTGAGTCGAGTACCATTTTGAATATTTATATCATTATTAAAAACGAATTTTGAACCCATCAGAGGATTTTCGTCATCCTCGTAATATGTCGTAATATTTTCTTGAGCGGTTAGTTGACATATTATATTTTGGAATTTGCCACTGCGTTGAATTTACTCCAATGTGGATTTAGGTGTAATGTATGCTTCTTCCATATCCTGTCAGGATGCCAATTCAGAATCACAGACTTCGACTATTCGAATAGAGTCTCAGGATGACCATACTGATAACGAAGTGGCTGCTGGTGAATCAGACATGGAGCTTGATTTGTTAGCAGAAAGCGATAGCGAAAGTGAAGAAAGTAATACTGGCGACATAGAAGATAGACCAAGGTAGGTCATATGAAGTAAATTAAGCTCCCAGACATTTTCCTCTTTAATCTTGTGAACATCTAATAAACAGTGTGTTAGGAGCTTCGATCATGAGACCCAGGCCGGATTGTAGTTGCATCTTCCATAGAATTCCTTTTTCGATTTTTGCTCTTGCTTTTAAAATACCTAAAAAAAATGAGTTAATTTTACAAGCAATAAGGAGCTGTTCCAATGGTACGCAACGTCTTCAAATTAAAGCAGATGCTTCATTTGGTCATGATTGGTTGGGTTCTTCTTTCGATACATTACGTTTACCTGTTACTTGCATGATTTTCCTGTTACTTTTTGGTTAATTTGTGTTAATTGCAGACGAAGCGGATCATCTGGTGTAGTACTGAACGGAAGAAACAACGAGGGCCTTTCAAGAACCTCGCCTTCCCAGGAAAACGAAGGTGTAGATTACTTTTCGACGGAAGAATCAATTGCCGAAGGAGAAGAAGATGAGGAAGAGGAAGAAGAGGATGATGAAAATGACAACCATATACAGTCGATTGAAACAAGACCAACAGGAGGTACGTCTTGTTGCGCAATGTAAAAGAGACTATATGTCTTTTTAACCCTCATTTTTAATACTACATAAACAGTGGATTGCAATAATATTGTTTAAACAGATATTTTTAAGCGGTGTTTCTTACGAGGTTACAGCAACATTCCAAGATGCGGAGCCACAAAAGAATGTAAAACAGTTGTGGGTGTCAGGGTATCGTGTAAATGAAACTATTAGATGTAATTTGTTAGAAAATGTAATAGACTTCTTGTCATGTAAGTCAAAGACGTGTAATTCCAGAAGAATGTAAATAGGCGCTGGGTAAAGGGTAGTTATAGTGTGAATGAAACGATTCAAATTAATAGAAAAGATAAAAAACCGAAAAATACTTAGCTACCATCAACTCAACCTGTAGTGTGACCTTATTTTGATCAGTGCTTGGTTACGGGACCCAACATTATGAATTGCTTATTATCAAATGTTAACAGGCTTTTTTATAACACATCACTTCTGAGTAACTGGTTTCATTTACCCCGATGCGCCAAGCCCGCTTCTTAATTTGACCCTGGGTAATCGCTGGTCGACGTTTTATAAGGATTCTTCAGTATATTGTTGGCCTCAAATACATTCCATAATTACTATACTCTTATACTTAATTGATGTTAATAAATATTATTCAGATTATATTATAGTTACTGTATTTTGTTATATTATTGTGTTGTGTGATACTACTCTGTGAAGTATGTGTATCAAGGTAATAGTTTTGAATTGTGTTATTTATTGTTATTGTGTTGTTGTTTTCAAAATGTTTTACAGGGGACTCTAATCCGGCACCTCACGCGTTGCAGTGGGCAGTACGAAGCCAACAGAACATTGGAAGTTCAGGTACTACAGCCCATGTGTCTGGTCCAGGTTTGCTTTATATTGACACTGTAAATTTGCGAAGAAGCGCTACTGGAGCAAGTGCTAATTCAGGTATACTGGATGGAAATACAATGTACGGTACTCCAAGCGCACTCGCAAGGACTTTCGCTATCGTTGTCAAAGAGGTACGTAAGGTTTGATGTATTCCAGCGTAGTTTATCTTTGTATACTTAGGGGAAATTTCGGTGCGTACTTTTTTTTTTGCCCTTCCACTTTCTCACCATAGAGTAGTTGTAGTCAGCTGCATGCTGGAGAAGATGATCTTCTTTCTCTCGCCATGCATATAAGAATCCATTAGGGCATCATGTTTTCTGACTTGGTCTCTCCATGTTTTCTTTCTCGCATTTCACTGGGTTTTATTTCTCGGGGTGAAATGTCATTAAAACAAATTGTGCCATAGTCCTAATTTCTGTTATTTAACTTTTTGCCGGTACGTTAAAGAAAAATTAGAACTTACTTTTTTAGATACCATAAACTTATTTAAAAGATTAAACAAGGATCTAAAATTTGTTATTGTTTGACAACAGTATTGTGTCCACAGTGTATACCGTGAAGTTAGTGCGAGTTAATCGCAAAAGAAAAAAAATATCGCCTGGTGTAATGCACACTTATTTCCTGCAGCTGTCAGATGTCCTTTCACTTACTCCTGATGCACTGGCTGCGCCTAGCACTTGCCTACCGATGGACCTTGCAGAATTTGAATGTGCTAGAGAATTTGCAGACTCTTTATTGAAACCAACATGGGAATGGTTGTGGCGTGTGATGGAATCGACAGAGTCACAGCTAAGGTATGGCTTTTTTTTACATTTGACGCTCCAATATTAGAAACATCTTTTTTATTGTTCTTAAACAGACACTGTGCCTTGTACCCGTCCTTTTGTATGAAATTTCATAGGCGAGGAGATTAACAAGTGAGAACTTAAGGATGACAGGGGAGAGTAAAATTAAAGTGGGTTTTGTTTTTTTTTTAAATGCATTTTTGAGTACATTAAGTAAGAAATTTATTTAAAGTTTAAGCTCTGTCTGTTTTTTGAAATGGAAGAAACCAACTACCAGCTCAAGCAGGGATCACAGAAGTCAAACTCTTTTTATATTGGAACAGAATAATTTTTTAAAAATTTAAGACATTTTGTTCGTAGTTAATCATTACTTTAAATATAATTTTTTTACGGATTTAGTCCAGGAAAGGGATCTCGCCGTCAAAGACATTTTTAATTGCTTTGGTGATGACAGATGTTCAGAACCACGAGATAATAATTCTGCCTTCTTTTTCGTTTAGGAAAATAAGTTGTTCAAGAAAGTAATTTCCAGTAATTAAATATATTTACATCTCTTTAAGGTTTGGTGCGTCTTTAACAAGGTCAACTCATCCTTCTCATCCAAACCATCCTTTCCACCATCTTCACGTGAGAAGCACGGATAGACGTGGTAGGGATGATGCGGCTACATTACGAAATTGGAATATTGAGAATAGGAGGAGGAGGTAAGCTACTCAAAGCGAATTAAAAGGTGCAATAGGTGCATTAAACCGTGTCTTAGCTGGTTAAATGTAATTGAACAGGCCCCACCTGCAAGGTCATGTGTTGTATTTTTTTATTTTTATTGCCGTCAGTTTATCACACACACTTAGGTATGATGCATGCACCCAGCGTACTCTTATCCGGCCGGGAGTCGGATGGGTTTGCTGGGGTTTCTACCCCTGAGTCCCCTGTTGGCTCGCATTGCTCCACCACTCAATAATAATAATAATAATAATAATAATAATAATAATAATAATAATAAGGTAAAGGAAAAAGAGATGAAAGATCAATTTGTCAAAGAATATATTAGGCGTACCAGACTGATAATGAGATCAAAGCTTAATGGAAATAATAAGATCCGTGCAACAAATACGTGGGCTGTGGCAGTTTTAAGATATGGGTCAGGAATACTGACATGGAGAGTAGACGAATTGAAAGATCTTGATAGAAAGTCACGTAAAAT
>RDPX01000273.1:968124-1024863 GCA_003991215.1 Morbakka virulenta
TATAATACTACTACTACTACTACTACTACTACTACTACTACTACTACTACTACTACTACTACTACTAATAATAATAATAATAATAATAATAATAATAATAATAATAATAATACCTTTGCAACAATGCAGAAGTATTTAGAGAAATCTTTTATTGCATGCTTCGAGGGACAGACTCTGGGGTGAATGACAAAGAGGGGAACTGTTCTGTTACAGAAAGGCAAGTCGAAGGGGGAAAATGCAAGTAAGTACCGCCCCATCACATGCTTACCTCATTGTTTGAAGTTACTAACAGCATTGTTGTCTAATGAAATTTGCTCGTTTTTGGAAAGAAACCAGGTTCTCCCTGAGGAACAAAAGGTATGCAAAAGGAAGAGCAGAGGAATAGCAGACCAGTTGTACATAGACAGGATGATACTAAGAGAGGTTAGGATAAGGATAAAGAACTTAGTAATGGGGTAAATGACTGTTGAAAAGGAATTGACATGGTATCACATTTTGGAGTGCTTGCATATCCCAGAAAAGACTATGAAAGATTGGAGGATTAAGCTGACATGTAGTAATGAAACACTAGGAGAGGTTAAGATTAAAAGAGATTTATTTCAGGGAGATGCCGTATCACCCCTTTTATTTCGTATAACACTCATTCCCCTAACCAACGTTCTAAAAAAGTCGTAGCCTGGAAATGAATTTGCAAAAAATAGAGAAAAGATCAATCACTTACTTTACATGGACGATCTTGAATTGTATGGAAAGAGCGAAAAAGAACTTGATTCACTTATACAGACAATCGGATTGTTTGGGAAGGACATTAGCATGGAGTTTCGGATTGATAAGTGTTCAACATCGGAATGAAGAGACGAAAAAGGATAAAATAAGATTGAATCAAGTTGCCAAATGATACAGTTATAAAACCATTGAAGGAGGGCGAAGGATACAAGTATTTAGTTATGGTGCAAGCAGATAAAGTGGAGGGAGAAGAGATGATAGAAAAGTGTTCCATGAAAATTCTGTGTTGCCGCACTCTGCCAGAATACTCCTACGAATGCTTGAGGCTTAAGGAAACTTCTTGTTACCAAATATGAACCCACTGATCAATTTGAGAAAAAACAACATTTGAAATCAGTGTATAACAGAGAGATGATAAAAATAATAATCAGACAAGAGCCAGAAAAGCAGAGGGTGGAAATAGAAGAGAACGCAAGCTGAAAGCTGAGATGAAAAGGTTGAGACAAGGTATAGCAAGAGCGGGGAGTGAGTTACATCGACGAAAGCAACAAAGAAAAGCAACAAAAAAGGAGAAAGAAATCATCAATTACGAATAAACATGAATGGAAAAGAATTGACATCAAGAAATCTGAGAGCAGCAAAAGAACAATGGCTTGACAAACTACGATACAAGAAGGTGAAACGTGACATATATTGAAAAGGGAAAAAGAAAGAAGAACAATATCATGTTCCAGAGTTTGTCACTAGAGGGATGAAACCGTTGAGGATATTGTTGCTACGTGTAAGGCCCTAGCACAAAGTGTATACCTAGCACGACACAACAGAGCGTTAATGATTGTTGCAGTCAACTGGGTCAAGGAGTATGAACGGATAGGCAATAACGTGGTATGGTACACAGAGCCGCGATGGGAACGAGGAACAGTGTTGGAGAACAACCGAGGAAAACTTGTTTGGGATTTCGAATTCAATTTGCGAAAAACTACAACGGCAAGGAAACCCGACCTGATATTAGAAGACAAAGAAAAGAAGAATATCTGGATTCACGATATGGCTTGCCTACAGCAACAAAATATCGCAACAAAACGATTGGGAAAACTGATAAAGTACAGGCAACTGGCCGCGAAACAAGAGAGAGACGTCCAGGATACAATGTTATGGTTGTGCCCTTGATAATTGATGCTCTCGGTGGCGGAATGGAAGGACTATATGCTAAGGAAGATGATCGTGCTTAAGTTGTTTTTGAAAAGGTGGAGCAAGAGGAGATAATGGAGAGGAAGGAATTTGGAGGCTATTAGCTTTAAAGTAATAAATAATAGATTTTTGAAGCAAAAGTTTAAAGAAGTTAATGAAGCATTGTAATTTATAAAAACTAATACTACTACACAAACAAATAACTTCATAAAACAGCCAGTTTATGTGTAGCTTATGAATTGAAGCTGATAAAGAGAGTAGTCGATTAAAGGAAAGACCCATGGTGGAAAAGAAGGACTGAAAGTGATTTTAAAATGGTGAGAAGCGAGATTAATACTTTGGAAAGTAAAAAGAAAGGAGTGTTGAAAAGAAAGAGAACATGTCAAGAACTCAATGCTAAATATCGAATTGTTAGGAAAGGTTTAAGTACCGTAATAGAAGAACTAAAGCAACTCGTAATTGGGAAAAGTGCAAAACTCAGAAGATATATACAAAGAATAGATTAGTTCATACAAAACCAAATGTTCTATGCTGACCGAAAAAAATTCGATAATGAAATAAATGATAGAAACAGAAGGAACGAGGTGCCTGATACTAAGGAGAATAAACGATTTTGGAGTGGTCTGTGAAGAAAGAACACAACAAAGAAGCCTTTTGGCTTAATAAACAAAAAAAGGAAATCCGCGAAGCCAAAATGGAAACACTAGTCATCAGTAAAGAAAGTGTAATCAAACATTGTAAGAAATTGCCTAATTGGAAAGCACCAGGTACAGGGATTTTGGATAAAGAAATTTAGTAACTTACACGAATAGATAGCAGATCAACTGAATGATATACTATCAAGATTAAGTGAAATACAAGAGTGCATCACATTTTTGGCCGATAGTCTTTTGCCAAAAACACCTATCAAAGGGCATTGCTGTCGATAATTGTCGACCTATAACCTGCCTGCCAATGATTTCAATATTATTGGAACAAAAAGGTTGTAAAAGTTGTTCATACAACAGAAACCAGGGGGACGGAAGACCAGCAGTTAATTGACAAGACGGTGCTAAAGGACTGTAAAAAAAGACATAACCTTGGTATGGCATCGGTCAGTTATTAAAAACCCAATGATTTTTTGGTACATGTTGGATTATTGATTATTGTTCTTTCCAGTGAAACAAGAAATGACGCGGAAGAACAATTGGAAAGATGGCGCCACGCCCTGGAGAAGAGAGGAATGAGTGTAAGCCGAGCGAAGACGGAATATTTGGTGCTGAATTGAAGAGATGAGGACCAAATACAAATGGAAGGGACAGAGGTGAAAAAGGTAGAAGACTTCAAATATCTAGGATCCACTGTACAAAGTGATGGAGACTGCAACAGAGAAGTAAAAAGGCGAGTGCAGGGTGGATGGAATGGATGGAGAAGAGTGATGGGATTGGACTCCTGGCTAGTAAGATTATGAAGGAAGTTGATAAAAACGGCTACATTTATCTAGGTATAATTGAGCTGGATAAAATTAAACAGAATGAGATGAAATATAAGCTTGTATAAGTAATATAAAAGTCTTGATTGTGCAGTCTATTTGCAATACCGTTGTAACAGAAACATTGTAGTTTTCGTCATTTCATGTATCATGTTTTTATTTCTATATATGTCATTTCATGTGGTTTAAACTATGTATTGTTTTCTCACCATTCACTTCGCTATAGGAGGCCTGGACATGGAGCGGTAGTTAGCGATGGCAGCACATTACGCCAGGACTTCCTTACCTATGTCCTATCCTTGATGAGAAGTCATGAAAGTGAACATTCCGATTCACTTCCAAAGCTTGAAATAACATCTCTAAGACATGTGGCGTATGTACTTGATGTATTTATTTACTATCTGAGGTCCAGCCCTTGTAATAGACAAAATCAGAACAACTTGGACAGTATTGGCATTACCAAAACAGCGGAAGATCTTAATGTTGAAATTGTGGATGTTGATTCGGAGAGGTACGTTTCTCGTGGTAAATAAGATCACATAACAGTCATTACCAATCAATCCTATTTTTGTCGTGGTTGTTTCTTCCCTCCTTTTTGAGTTAAAAGATGTTTAGAGAGTATTTTAGTCCCTCTCTCATCTTACGAACTCATCTGCTTTTCATACGTTTTACAGTAAAATAGCAATTGGTTGTTTAAGATGGCCGTGTGGTCTTGCAACACGAGTAAGAATTCACTTGTATAATCAAGAGCATTTTGTGGTGTTTAATGTAAAGTAGGTCATTAAAACCCTGTAATGGTCGCAGTTGCCCATAATTGCTAATGCTTAATGGGCTATATTTGCGTAACACGGGGATAATGTGCTTTGGAAACGTTGGCCAGGGACACTAATGCTAATAATGTGAACTTTTTTGGTAGACCTGTGGTATCTAATGCCTACCCGAGCTACCAAGAAAGGATAGAGACAGCACCTTAAAAGATGATGTAAAGGTGTGTAGGGTACTTTAGTTTGAAATAAAATAACATATTTTGCCGACAAAGTATTAGCTGTTGTATTTGAGGTGGGTTTTTTTTGTTGAACTGTGCTTTTTGGTGCATTCCATACTGCTTTAGGATAAAGAAAATAGCTGATTTGGAAGATGATGATGATGACGATCTCGATTATGCTGATGAAGATCTTGCATCTGACACTGATATAAAGTCTTCATTGCCGCGATTTTTTAAACGATCCGATTCTACTTTAGTTCTTGGTAAGTTAACTTTAGTACTAAGTCTTTCGTATGAATTTTAGCAACACGTATATACTTGCATCACTTTTGTTCGTTGGAATGTTTAGGTTATATGTCGATCCCTGTCGTCTGGAATAAAGGTATTGTAAGAACGTCTAGAGGACCCTGATGATTAAAAAATAATTAGAAGCATACATGCTAATGATTTATTTACTAGCACGGAATGAAGGGTCCTGATGTACCTAATGTATCTGCCCTCAAACGCCTGAGGTTGTATTGTGACTTTGACTTGATACTGTACAAAGTGATTTTTAGAGGTTTCAAATACATTGTTCCTATTAAGCCACAGCATGCAATGAACAAAATTTCAATATCATGAGCTAGCATTTTTGTTGCTGCATTCGGTTTTTGATTTTCAGGAAATGTTATAAAAATTAAATAATTAAAAAAGAGACTGGTATCATTGTGAAATGGAATGCGGGGGCAATACGTGTGCATTAATATCCAAATTGGGTTATGTTTAAACAAACAGTTGGTGGTTAAGTTTCTTCAGGGTCATCTATATACGTAATTGGAGATGCTAGTGGATATCACTTTGAGACCTGGGAGTTAACTGAAGAAAACATGACAGCTATTGCAATAGTACAATTTATTTCTTTTTGATTACGAAGACCCCTCTATCCTTCCATTTTTAACTTACGAAAATCGTTAGGCTTTCTACCTTTTTTCCATTAGTCTAAAAACAACCCCCTTTTTGATACAATTATGATTTTATTTTTATTTGGGTATGCCTACTTAGGATATGAAAGCACTCACCCATTCGCAACGCCGATTTATGAAGCTCTACCGTTAGCAGATAAGCCACACATACTAAACCCTTCAGCGCGACGGGATCAGTTGTTTGGCTTTGCAAAGCAGCCCGTACAGAGCGAACTTAATTTGGACGGCCCGATACACCTTAGTCTTGGAATGAAAAATACTACTGGACTACGTAAGTAACAGTTACTTTTTTGTAAATGTTAAAGACCCTTTTAAAACACGAATTTACGAATTTGACACCAAGTTTCGTAATTAACTATGTGTCCGAGTTAGACAATGTGGTGCACCCTAGTAAAGGGATAATTAAAGGAGGCTAACCTTAGTGAATTAATACTGTACCTTTGGACAGTAATTGATGCAAATTTCTTGCCTTTCATCACAAATAGAAGTGGAGACTGAAGTGGCTTTTAGTTTTGACCGACTCCTACTGAATTTACTGCGGATTTAATTAGAGTTCGATAGAGGGGAGTCTTATTATTATAGTTTGACTGGGACATTTGTGAGGTGCCTTTGCTTCACATTAACCCATTTGTGATCATATTCGAATCAATAGTTGTCCATATAATCATTCCTTAATAATTCAGTGTTTGTTTTCCGACGGTGCTACAAGGGGGAAATTATTTTTATTCTTTTGTTAAGTTGTACTTCTGTGGTTAAAAGCTTTTAGTGATGCTTCCTCACCTGGAATGGGAGCTTGAGTTACCTAGTAAGAAATGCGATGTGAGTTTCAGAATAGCAGCCGACAGAACTCACTAATGTATTTCCAAATAATCGATATACTGTTGGTCAATGTTTAGCTATTTGGGTGTTATAACAATAGTCATTAATAGTATTTTTTAAATTTTATTTTTAGCTGTGGAAAATGAGAGCTCTTCTTCCAGCAGTGACTTGGTTGTCACGAAAATATCTCCTAATTTCGTCCTCGGACGATGGCGTATGTGTCTGGAGTTGTTTGGGCGTGTTTTTCTGGATGATGTTGGTGCCGAGCCGTGGTCAGTTCTAAATGAACTCGGTAGATTTGATGTTAAGGAGGCCAAATTCAGACGGGAAATGGAGAAGCTACGCAATGGACACCAGAAGGATCTGTTTCTTGAATCGGTAGGTAATTTATTTTGATTTGCGGTATGTCGGGGGTTTGTTTTATTATTGGCGGTAAGATTAAAAGGATTGATTGGGTTTTGAGTAAAATCGTGAGTTGGAAAATGGCCCTTTAAACTCGAAATTACGTGGTAGTAGTACAAATGATCACAAAAACTACTTGCCAGGGATGGTTGGGCCGACTTTATAGCAACAGTTAATTTTATTATGGTCACTTTATAAATGAAACGATTGCAGGTCCTCGTTTTCTTTTTAATTGTTGATAACGATAATAACTATTAATACCAAAATTGTTTTCGTTTACTTGTATTTGTAGCTTCTCTTGATCTGACAACTGTGAGGTGTGAAAATCGCTCTTCCACTCCTTATTTCATGTCGCATTACGTCAAGGAAAAATACCTACGGAGCTTTGAAATTGCACACTGCAATTAGCTCGTGACATTCTTTTTGGACAATATAACCGCAAGTTGGCTAAAGATTTGTGTCATTTCACATCGATTTAAACCTAAAATTCAGAAAGAAAGGTTCCCAACGTTTCCCAACGTTTTTTGGTAACTTAAGTTTTATTTATTTTTCTGGCATAATTGAAATAATAGATTAACGGATTACTTCAATCTCTTTCTTTTCTTCGTCAGCTGGATCGTGATCGCGGCCTTCTAATTCTTCAATCTTTACGGCAACTTAATGCACAGTTTGGAAGAAAAAGTTCATCAGCACCCCTTAATGTGCACAGACTCAAAGTCTCATTTCGTGATGAACCTGGCGAAGGTAGTGGGGTCGTAAGGAGTTTTTATACTGCAATAGGCGAAGCCTTTTTATCGGAGGATAAGTTACCCTTATTAGAGAACATTTTTACAGGAAGTCGAGGTAATTATTTAAGGTAGTTTCATTATTGTTGATAGTATCCAATGGTATTCGTGGGATGCAAAGAAGAGGGAAGGAGAAGGGAGGCCATTTTGGTAAATGTAAGGACAGGGTAAAATTTTTGTATAAAGGTTATGGTAATACAACAATCATGATGTTTATTAAATCTGCTTTTTCTGGGAAACTTGTTAACTTTAACCTACCTGTGTCCAAGATGGCAAAAAAGTGCAAAAATGTTTTCAAGTTGTAGCCTCTGTATCGAAACAAAAGGATTTATCATTCTTTCTCCGAAAAAAATATCTTTTTTTGTAAAATAGTAAAAGTGCTTAGCTCCCCGAAAACGGGGGAGCCATGCAGAACGAAGTACAAAAATCTCATTATTACAAGTTTTGTGTGTGAAGATCTTCAATGCAGTTGTGTGGTTGATTTATCATCCCATTCTAGTTTTGAAGAGTTTTTATAATACATTGTAAACAGTGAAAGGTGTTGAGCCTTTGTAAATCATTATGTGTTTTCATTTTCTGAAATCAGTGCCGGAGTCATTATTCAAAGTGAAAATTTATTATGCAATAACTATTTACTTTGCGTCTCAAAGACCATGTGTGCAAGATGATTGAACAGAGAGAACTCAAACAACCACACTTTCAAACAGCAGAAGATCCTATCCGTTTAGGTGTATTGTGTAAATAAGTATTTTCCTTTGTGATGATAAAATGATTCAAATATGACAACTAAAGTAAACTAACAGAATATCAGCTTTATTGGAAAAATTCATCCAACTTTACGTTTTCTGTGGAAATACAGAGAGTAGTATAAATTATATGAAAATGTCACAAGAGCATCATAGTTACTTTGAATGAAATATTCGAAAACAGTCTTTTGTGTCATGAAGAGGAATGATATGTCTGAGACTGCTGCACTTAATGCAGTAGCGTACAGTGTTTTTTTCTACAAACCTGGCAGTGGCGCTGCGTTTCTCTTGATGCAGCATAATGATGTTCACCATCAAAATGCACATCATCTCGAACAACGCTGTGTAACCCACGCAAGTGTGCTGCCACGGGTCGGAAGGCTGAGTGGTCCAGTCTCTTGTGTCGCATGGCTGCAGATTGTGCGCAGAGGCATTAGGCATTATGAACGGTCACGTCCTGCAAGAATATAAATAAGTTCCACCACCACTTCTTACACGAAATGGTGATCCGATAGCCACTGATGTTGTGATCTATTTGATCAACTCCTCCCATGAATCGATTATATTGCTGGATCATATGAGGCTGAGGAACTTTGACACGGGCAGACTGAGGACTCGACCATCGTGATGTCTCGCATCTTGGTTCCACTGCACAAGTACTTGAACCAACTGTCAGGACACTGTTGTCGTTCCAGCGTACTAGAACAATTCCACTGTTCTTCTCCCAAGCATATGTCATGGAGCTTCGATTGAGCTTCTTGACGTCTTCCGGTCGGCAAAGAGGAGCCTGCTGGATGCGATTGGCACTGATCGTGCCTGTGAATGCAACACCTTTGGCAGTTAGATCCTCAATAAGCTTCAAAGACGTGAAAAAATTGTCAGCGAATATGTGGTTTCTACAAATGGTAAAGTCGCACAAAGCTCCAAATGATGAGTTATTATATCTTTTTATATCTTATCTTAAACATAAGATTACATGGAACTAAAATTTGGAGTAAATTAATACGATTTAAAATAAAGTACTTTTGGCGATGACTCATTTTGGTGAAATTCTGGCTTCACCAAATTCGATCCAACGTCTCGACAAGAATATTCAGAAGTAAAGCCGAATTCGTGTTGTCACCTATTTATTAACGTCTTGTGGTGACACTAATTTTGCTTATTCAAGCCTGGTGTTTCTTAATTTGCGTCAAATTACGTAATTTTACACCTCCCCGAAAACGGGGAGCTAGGCACAAACAGGTTAAAGCTGAAGTTGCAATTTGGTAGGCTAATTGGCCCTCAAACTTCTTTGAAGTTAGTAACAGCTGTGTTGATGCATTAAGAAGGTTTGTTGAATAATATTTCGTATTTCTGATGACGGAGGACGTATAGGTGACAACTAGTGGTTGAAAATCAGTTGTTTTTAAGTAAACTAGTTTATCAGAGGTTTTCAGGGTTTCTTGTCTTAGCTCATCTTTAATTTTGTAATTTTGCATATTTTCTCATGCTTTTAATACTATCTATTATTATCTCACCTAGTATATAGTCGCCATAGAAATTTAAGCGTAGGGTATGAAATTAACATCCTTTGTGTTGAAAAGAAGACGATAGTTTTATACCATTGTGTAATTGCTGCCCGGGTATGTATTAGATGCAATAACAAAAGAAACGGTACATTGCGGTTGTGCATAAAGATACCCTTTTAGAAAACGCTCCCATTATATGGAAATAATACCATGTCTGCTTGAGTACACCTGTATTCCTGATTTATGGTGTAGGCAGAAGTATCTTAGGGGGTTCTCGTTTACTATACAGATGAAAGTCAAGTCGGTCTCATGTTATTGGCAGGACTAACTCACAGGCTTAGAGCTCGTGTGCGAGACCGAGAAAGGGAAAGACGCCGAAATTCTGCTGGATCTAGTGGTTCAGGGACACCAAATACCAACGAGCAGCCACCCGCAAGACCTAGACGTGAACGAGAGCGAGCAAGACAGCTGGAGCGTGAAAGTTGGCAGAGGCTGTCTGCAGAGGCGAAACCTTTTGTATTCGAACCGGAACCTGCAGAAGCAAGCGACAACGAAGAAGTTGACGAACCTCTTCCAGTACACAAACGTGTGCTTGGACGAAGGTTATATGCAAGAGTCCACTCACTGCAACCGGTAAGCTTAAAGATGATTTTTTCATAAAAAGCTGTTGTTTTCCTTTCGTTGCTTTCCTTATGTTATTAGACCCACATCTTTCACTCCATAATAACCCAAGTTCCTTTTCATATTTTCATATAGAAGACATTACTTCCTGATAAATATTTGTCAGTCATTTAAGGAAACAGATACTGAAAAGGGTTTTAAGATTTAAGGAAAACAGTGGAAAATATAATTTTGCAATCTTATAATTTTGATTTTTTCCCAGTAATGTCAACTCTCTTGTTAAGTATATATTCATGCTTTTGCTTACTTTGTTCTTGGAGACGTCGGTTACATGGCAGGCAAAGGCAGACGTCTTGCTGTAAGAGACTTACCCTACATGCATACGTTTGAATAAGATATCGAACGATGTGGGCGCGGGAAAAGAATGGTATATATGTACTGACATTGAATTATCTTGTTAGACTATATTTTGCCGTCGGAAAAAGTGTTTATCTTTTGAATTCCATTAATAAACTAGTGAATTAAGGCGTCTTTTTGGCCCTGTCAGATTTTACATGGATTCCTCTACAAGATTTACTATATAAGATATAATGCTTTTTTCCCCGTTTATTGAGATGCCTTAGTTGTGTTTTTAGGCTAAAAGGATGTTGACTTTTTTTGTGTAAAATCTAAAGTTCATAACCTTCGTTGCTAATGTTTTGATAAAAGCTCGTTTTTAACGAGTTATTCTGGGAGAAAAAAGCGCTACAAAAACCGATAAGATCGATACACAAAAAAAGTGTGTTCTTCAAAGTTCTTGACTTCATGTACTCAGTGGAAGGCATAAATATAGGTGCCACTCTCCCAAACAACTGTTTCTATCACCACTTGGGTCCGCACAGTCGACGTATTTATTAGCCATACCTAATCACTTAGATAGCCCGACGATGGAAGAAGTATCACTCGAAATGTAACACAGAAGTAACTTACGACTCGTGACATAATGAAACTTTTTCACCTAATTGTATTATGTCGTGGGTATTGAGTGCGCGAAAGAAGTTTAAAAGAAATTTGTTGAAACAGGGTAATTCTTTAGTGTGATGCGATCTTGTACCGTATGGCGGCATTAGCTTTAATTCTTAAAAGACAGGTGCATTGTTATTTAAGCAAACATTTGGAGAGAGAGGAAAATAATATGTATGGTAGGATTCAAGGTGGTTTTGAATGCACAAAAGGTGACCATATTTCAAAATAATGCGGCCATATTTTATGTGTAGTCAAAAAGGTTCTATTCTGTTTCTGACAACAGGCTTTAGCAGGAAAAGTTACAGGAATGTTACTGGAATTGACGCCAACACAGTTGGTCTTGATGCTCACACACGAAGAGGTTCTCAAAGAACGCGTAAATGAGGCAGTCTCAATTTTGAATGGGTCAGGAAAGTAAGTAAAAGTACCTGCATGTATTTATTTAGATTTCCATTATCAAGTCGAGGTTGATCGTGTTTCCGTGGCAAGTTTCCTCCATTCACATACTTCATCAATACGTCTGCACAAAGTCCAGCCTTNTCAAAATAATGCGGCCATATTTTATGTGTAGTCAAAAAGGTTCTATTCTGTTTCTGACAACAGGCTTTAGCAGGAAAAGTTACAGGAATGTTACTGGAATTGACGCCAACACAGTTGGTCTTGATGCTCACACACGAAGAGGTTCTCAAAGAACGCGTAAATGAGGCAGTCTCAATTTTGAATGGGTCAGGAAAGTAAGTAAAAGTACCTGCATGTATTTATTTAGATTTCCATTATCAAGTCGAGGTTGATCGTGTTTCCGTGGCAAGTTTCCTCCATTCACATCATTCATCAATACGTCTGCACAAAGTCCAGCCTTGGCAGACGTATCGATTTACCGATTGTTGAAATTTTGTTTGTTTGTTGAATTTACCATTCAGGATTTGTTTAGGGCAGCAAGCAGGATTTATGTATATATTACATCGATATTATTTTCTAGCATTGTTGTGTTGTAATAGCCCAGGAGATTTAGCCATACACAGGTATAGACTGGACTGTTGCCGAAGCAAGTTTTCAGGCTGTCTGCCCAATTGTATTTCCAGATTTTGTCCAGTTGGTTTGAGTGCTCCAGGCCTGACCAGGGTCTGATGTTGACATCTTGGTCAGTAAAAGCAGTGTGGCTGCAAAATTATTAAAAATCACCATTGAGACTTCCCGGACCATCTGACCTATCATAATTCAGCCAGAAAAACAGGTCTTAAGGTGCGTTTTGGTGCGTTTTGTGAAGGAGAGATGTTGCATCATTTAGGAGGTATGCAAGCTCGTCAAAGTCACCAGGATAGTCAACATCTGTTATCTTTATTACGGGAGGCCATCTGCTCATTCGTTTTGTGAGGCTAGAATCGAGCTCTGTGTTGTTGTTTTTTCTGGTGCTTTCAACTGCATATAGTCGAGACATAATGAAGATTGCAGAGGGAGGAGGGGGGCAACCATGTCTCCGTTGGTGCAGCGAACCATCGAGCGGGTATTCTAATACAACGTGGGGTATGCTGTTTCCTTCGCCATTCCTTCGCCATAAAACCTGCCGCATTCTTTCCATGTGGTTGTAATCAAAGGCTTTTAAAAAGTGGACGAAAAGGAAAAGAGCTAGGAGGATTTGAAGTTTTATGCCTCACAATATGCGTCTGGTGATGAGAATTTGTGCGGATGTCGATCCAGTTTGATAACCCTAATTTGTTTTTTGTTTTTTTTAGTCTGGTCAATTTCTGGGCATATCTTATTGAGAAGGGTTAGGCTGTAAATCATCTCAGATATTAATGCTAGAATGAGTTCGCGATAGTTTTTTGTGGGTTTTTTCAGTTTACCTTTTTGGGGAAAGGAAGCAGGCATCCTTCAGCCCATCTGTTTATAGCTTCTTGGCTATAAACGCGATTGCAGCATACCAGCAGTGTCTGGTTGAAATCCTCATCTGTGTTTAAGCAATGTTAAAATGCATAAAGGGTGTTGTACTATTCTGGGAGAGAAATTCTTCTGTTCATGAATAAAAACACAGATAAAAACTACACAAACGGTATTAGATCATTTTTGATTGATTGTTTTTTGCTGCAGTCGGTAGCTTGTAGATTTAATTGCGCGAAATACAAAAAAAATGGAAAGTAGCAATTTCCACTGTAGCTTATGGTTATTGTTGACTATGCATCATTTGTTATGCGTTATTGGTTAGTGTGTGTGGCAATCAGCCAGACTAGATGGAAAGCACAGTTTATATAATAATAAGGTTGACAGCCTGATAGTTTACAAAAGTAACTTTTCAGTTTATTGTTTATTTTCGGCTTAACATTAAAATAAATCTTGATGCGATCATTGCAATGTGTGGATAATAACTGTGTTTATATATTTATAATCGCCTTGTACATTGTATGTGTGCTACATGGTAACAGAATCCTAAAATGTTTAGTGTATTGCCTCGATGATTATAATTTTTTAAGTCTGACTTAGCTGGAAAGTGTTCTCTAGGACGGAATGAGAGGCACGGCTGTAAAACAACTTCAATAAATATGATAATGGTGGTCAATGTCACCTGTTGTTTCAGGGTTATTTGACCATTGTAAAGTGTTTTCCATTGGTTTGCAAACCTTCATGATATTTACTAAATGTAGGTTATTAAGTGACATTTGCTCATGCTATCGTTGATGTAAGTGCATGTAAATAGTTAAACGGTGGTGCGCTGTTATGTTGGTACTACAGAGCCCTTCAAGGTGAAGGTGGGCTTAGATCAAGGTTCGGCCCTATTTCCCGTGCTATTTACAATAATCATCGACAAGGTAACAGGTGATATTAGAAGGGACTGCCCAAGCAACATGATGTTTGGGGACAATGTTGTGTTAGTAAATGAGACAAAGGCAGAAGCAGATCAAGAACTGGAAAGTTGGAGGAATGAACTTGACAAGAGAGGATTGGAGGTGAGCAGGGAAAAGACGGCGTATATGCCCCTGAACAAGAAAGCCGACCGATCACCCATCACGCTTGGCGCAGAAGAAGTGCCTGAAGTTGAAGAATTTGTATACCTAGGTTCCACGCCCCAGAGCAATTAAGGAAGCGAGGAGGTAAACAAAAGTATCCAGGCTGGACGGAACAGCTCGAAGAAGACAAGTAGTGTGTTATGCAACAAACACATACCAAAGAAGATCGATGGCGAGGTGGATAGAACCATAGTACGACCAGCAATGATCCATCGAATGAAAGCAGTGCCGCTCATCAAAAGCCAGAAAAGAAAAATAGGGGCAGCAGAAATGCAAATGCTGCCCCGTCAAGTGTCAAGAAGGGATAGGATTTGAAATGATGACGTGAGATGCCGAGGTAGAGTGAGGTAGATGTCCAAGAAGTTACAAGAAAATCGACTACGATTGCACATGCATGTGGAGAGGAGAAATGAAGAGTACGTGGGGAAGCGATGTATGAACATGGACTTGCCAGGAAGAAGGAGGAGGGGACTATAAAGGTGCAGATGGATGGAAAATATCAAGGAGGACATGGCAGTGAAAGGACTGAGAAAGGAATATTCACAGGACCGAATGACGTGGAGGAGTAAAAATTCGGTCCCGCGAGCCCTAACGGGAGAAGTCGACTAAAAACAAAAAAAAGAAAGGATATTAAGTGCGAAAAGTAACTGAAAGTTCCAAACATTTTTTGGTCTAATTGGAAGCCTTCGTTGACAAGAAAGACTTGAATATTAACTAATAAATGCATTTTAGAAAATAAACCATGTCTTATTACCCAATTGGGATTTTAATTGCCCCGTAATTTGTAGTGAAATTTAAAATCATGTTTACTTTTTGTAAGTCTCTGTTGATTGGTTCCTTCTTTTTAGAGCCTTTTGACTATTGTTTTGACCAAGCAGCGGCGGCTAATGATAGAACCGTTAGTTAATTAGATTGTTTTGTGATTGCAACTTGTACTGTAGTAAAGATGTTATACTGTACGTGTTCAGAAATTCAGAACCCAGGATATAAATCGTTGTTATTGAATGTTAGCAAGGCAATAATTCTCTTCAGTCTTGAATTTTTCCATTGTTGTGCAAAGCTTTACAGATTTTTAATTATGTATTTCTTCCATACAGAGAAAAAGTACCAGCACCTCCCACCTGCATTCAAGAAACAGAAGATAAAGATCATGTAGATGCGGAGGAAGATGATGACTTCCTTGACAATTCACCGCTTTTTTTTCAACCAGGAAAGGCCGGGTTTTATTCTCCGAGACCCGGGAAGAATTCTCCAGAACGAATAAATTGTTTTAGGAATGTCGGGCGGTAGGTTCCTCTCACTAGATTGGCCCCAAAAAGGCATAACAGAAACTGCTGTTATTAAATTATTAGTCAAACATAACTTTTTATCTTAGTATTTTTTAATACTTTTTATTTTTATTATTTTTATGACAGGCTTTGTATTAGAAAATGTTGAAATTCTTTACGACGCAATGACGTAGTTGCAAATCAGATTGCTGTAATAAGTTTCAAGTAACTCTGGATTTAGTTTTCTCAAGAACGGGGTCAAGGGAAGTATCATGTTACTGAGAAATTAATTGATACTTAAACGCTTAAAGATAGAGCAAGTTTAGTTACCAGTTGCATTCTATATTATGTTAAGCTGATATTTATACATTTTAAAATGTTTTTTATCGTTGCAAGTCTGCTATACTACATTGGTGCGAGCTGCCTAGCATTTACGCTCTAAATGGTGTATTTTGTAGTAAATGGTTTTTGTGTACAAAAACAAAAATAAAGACAGCTTTTGTGTGCCAGTAGATGCAAGACACTGATATAGACCTTTCAGGCGTCATTTCCTGCGATTAACCACAGTTTTAGGGTGCTTGCTTACAAGATGTTATGTTTCAATTGTAGTATTTTATTAAAATCTCGAAATGGCCGGTGACACATGAAGTGAACTGAGTGAAATATAGACATTACGTTTTCAAGCATATTGGTGTTGTTTCTGATATTCTTTTTGTTGTTTGTAGAAAAGTGTGCTCCGTAGTACCTTTTGATTTAGATGCCATGTCCATTTTTTTTAGCATTGTGGGGCTATGCTTACTTCAAAATGAACTGAGCCCATTATCATTTAACAGGCACGTAATAAAATATCTTCTTGGTAAAGAGGTATGTTGATTAACATTTTAAAAATCACTTTACGATGATTGTAGTATTGATTTTCATTACTGCGTTTTATTTTATTTTTCATCTGGCGTTTCATGTTTGCTGTTGGTTTGTTTAACAGTTAGTTTTTTTTTAATGTGAAAGACTTTAAATCAGAATCAACTGCTACACTGGACGGTCTTCGGTATATCTACTGATGCACCTTTTTTCCCAAATGTTCCTAAAAGTGAAAAATTAAGATGTTTGTGTATAAAATTTTAGTAATCTTCTTTGGGCATATTATTTGTAAAGAGTGCTTTACAAGCACTTTAATTCAGGAATCAGATCCAAAATAGTGTTAGTGACATGTTTGCATCCATTTTCTTGGTTACTATTGGTTGCATTGGCAACCGAAATTGTATATACTGGTTGATTAATATGTAGTCAGTATAATATAAACCGAAAAATGATGAACTAAATTATTTTTTTAGAATGGTGTTTCTTCCTAGTAATGTAGAGTTATATCGTGGTCCAAAAAATGCACTTGAAATTGATGTAAAACATCTCACCCGTTTAAAGACGTTCCGTATGAAGCATTTGGTTTTACGAATTGAAAATGTCTCTGAGAATTATACCGTAGTCTTTGTAACGTAAGGAATATAACTCGCCGAAAATTATGGTGGGAAACTAAAAAACCCCGATTCATTCTTTTAGATCGAGATTCGTAGATCTCGATCTAAAAGCACTAACGTGTCAACAAAAATAGACACTGAAAAACCCACTAGCTAGTACCAGTTAAAAAATTAAATCTTTATTGTGACAGAGAAACCCTGTCACAGCTTTTTAATGTTCGTCGGCTGGTGAATACTGACAGAAAAAGACGATGGAAGTAACGTCGCTGGTTATGTGAGAAATGGTTTAAACCGGTAAAATCGTTTTGACCTTTAAGTCTTTAAGGCTTGCATTTTTGTATTTCAGGTGCTGGAGCTGAGATTCATGTATTTAACCCATGTTTAGTTCGTTTTTTAAGCTCTAATTTATTTTTTTGTTCCCCCTTTCTTCTTTGCACAGGTTAGTTGGCACGACCTTGCTTTCTTCGACCCTACTTTGTATGAAAGTCTACGACAGTTATTGCAAGATTCAAAGCGCACCGATGCCGATGAATTCTTTAATGCTCTTGACCTAGCATTTAGAGTTGAACTCTGCCCTGAAGAAGGTGGGCATACAGTGGATTTGATTAAAGGAAGGGGGCAAGATCCAGTTACTGTAGAGAATGTGCACGATTATGTGCGGAGATACTCCCGTTACAGGATGGTCAAAGTGGCCAGAAAAGCGTTAAAGGTACCTCAAAATGGGAAATTTCATTATTACCATTTAAACATTTTTTTCATTTATAATTTCATTGATTAACAGTTAAAGGACATATTCATAAGGCTTAATAGCTCCTGTTGGCCGATTACAGACATGCACCATATGCATTCATGGCGTAAAAATTTTCGTTACCCTTGTCTATACGCTTCTGTTCAGTCACATCCTATCCGAGAATAAAAGCACTGATTTTTACCATTAATTCAAGCGACAAAGTAAGTAAAGCTGCGTGAGACACCTTTGAAATCCTAACAGTTCTATCTGCTTTGTGATTTTTTTTTGAAAAGCTTGTTAAGAGTAAAAGGTTAACTCCAGATACAAGCTAATTTTTCAGCGTTTCTAATTCAGAGTACTTTGTAAATTTGCTGTTGTCATGCTATTGTAAGTGAAGTACTTGACTCACAATTATTTTGCTTCAGCTACCAAAAATGAATATTGAAATACCGAAATTAAATATTGCCAGAAAGGCCAAGCCGCCTTAATTTGGAATCTATAATACCATTAGTAGTTCCTGGACAATGAATGATAGGATGTTGTACTTGCTTTTTCATTCATTGTTTAGATGGAAACAATATGCTTATTATACTCGAACATTGCTTTCCTTTAACATACCACGTGACATTTTTTCCCGACGTTAATATTTGTTGTGGTTAACTTTTTGTATTAATGTGATTGTATTAGGCTATTTTTTACCCATGCTTTACACAACTTATGGTGAGCATCCAGTAACTGCACATAGGAATCTCAGAGCACAAATGGAATAACACTGTTTAAAATCGAATGATAGCAAACTTTAGCTAATCAGTTGCCAAATATAACGATATCGTTGTAGCTACCAATAAGGTACATCGAAAGTCACTAGTAGCCGTTGTACATATGTTGCTTGCCTGTGCCAGAGACCGTTTTTCTTTACAATTGTAAAAATACGTGTTTTTATTCTCGCTATAAATAAACAAGAAATCTAATTTTGACAATTTACATTTAGTTCAGTGTACCTCAGTAGCTTTCTTATTACCAGGTTCTAAGTACCGTAGATTGTAATAGAAAGCCATAAACCAATGCTCTGTGCTGATTTCATTAATGTTGTCGTGAGGAAAATTACGTTTTTTCTAGATAGCACTTGATTAATGATTTAAGTGTATACATATATATATATATATATAGTTTTTGAAATACACCTCTATTGGGTGGCTTTTTAAGTGGATAAGGTGTGGCTTATGGGCATAAATGTTTGATGGTTGGGGATTTATAAAAGTTTTGCATCGCATTGTTTAGCCAGATTTCCTTTACTTGCAGGCTATGCGATCCGGGCTGCTCGATGTATTGCCGGCTCGCGCCCTGGACGGTCTCACAACGGAAGACTTTCGCTTGCTACTTAATGGATCTGGTGACATAAATGTCCAGCAATTAATGAGCTACACATCATTTAGTGATGAAACGGGAGGTAAGACTGCAGAGGTTCAAAACANAGACATATACAAAAGCTCTGTGCGTATTTCATTAATGTTGTCGTGAGGAAAAATACGTTTTTTCTAGATAGCACTTTTTTTATGATTTAAGTGTATATATATATATATATATATATATATATATATATATATATATATATATATATATATATATATATATATATATATATATATATATATATATATATATATAGTTTTTGAAATACACCTCTATTGGGTGGCTTTTTAAGTGGATAAGGTGTGGCTTATGGGCATAAATGTTTGATGGTTGGGGATTTATAAAAGTTTTGCATCGCATTGTTTAGCCAGATTTCCTTTACTTGCAGGCTATGCGATCCGGGCTGCTCGATGTATTGCCGGCTCGCGCCCTGGACGGTCTCACAACGGAAGACTTTCGCTTGCTACTTAATGGATCTGGTGACATAAATGTCCAGCAATTAATGAGCTACACATCATTTAGTGATGAAACGGGAGGTAAGACTGCAGAGGTTCAAAACATTATTTTTGACACAAGGGCACTACATATTTATATTCGAATATTTAGATACCGTCAAGTCACTGCCTTGCCAACTTCCGAAATGTGCGGTTTTCTTGTCACGCACACAGCATCCTTGACAACGAAGCAAATATACCTTGGTTGTCGTCGTAAGACCAGATAAACAAACGAAAGACCATTGTCTTGTTTTATGACATATTATTTCTTTTGTTTCTCGGAGACAAACTTAAGCTTTCGAGCAGCATCAGACTATTTTTATACTGTGGTTTTATGCACCATTAGACAACTATCTCAAAGATTTTCACGTAACTTTCGTGCATTGCTTTTGGTGTTGCATTGTAGGAGCTTTGTTTATGCTTTTATAAAACAGTTTATACGCAGAGGTTTTGTTACCACTTGGCGCATCCTTGGATTCTTTTATTGGTATGTTGTTGATTTTTTTATTAGATGACTTTGCCAATACCTTTTTGTAAGATCAAACATCAGGGTCATCGATGAAGACCGAAACTCAGTGAATCTAAGCCTAACTTAGCGTTGGCCGTTTTAAACTTCACAGATTTTGATTGAGGTCTCAATCCTGACTGCAAGGAGCCCTTTTCTTCAAACACAGTGATAGATTGCACACTTGTTGTTGTTACCTGACGAAACAAAATAGTCATTCCACTGGTCAACACTACCCCCACTTTTGTTTAAGTTATTTTTAGTTGAAATCCAATAACTTTATTTAAAGTTTTTATCGCGATTTGTTTTGTAAAAATAAATTTACTGCTCGCAAAGCAGAAAAATTACTTGTGAAAACTTAGGGGAAAAAACAAACAATCGTGTTTTAGTCAGTGAAATAAGAGAGAAATATTTTTTACCTTTAGCCGTACACATCCGATTGGAAAGGTTGGCAAGACTGTCCCTGTACTAACTCCTGAACGTGTAATACATTTAACCGTGAAACAGTGTTTTTTGTCAAAACACCATATCTGGGTCGTACACAGTAATTACTAAAGAATTTTAAACCAACTATCAGTCAGAAGTGTTCATATCTTGGTTTTAATTGCAGTCTGTCTTTACAATGAAAATTTTTCCTTGTTATGAAATCCAGTTAACAAACGTGGCGTTGCCAGGTTACTTGTTAGTTAGGTACCAACGCCCAATCCATGAAATATGAAAACAAAGAATTTGCCGTTCGACCGAATTTTTTTAATGTTCCTGTAAAATAATTTCCTTTGATTTATTTGTATTCGGATCTCTTAACGATAACGATGTTAATTGCATCGTTTTAACCCAAAAAAAAACTAAACCCACAATGATGTTTTTTGTTGGTTTTTTTAAATCAAATATTCGGACCCATTGTATATGTATTTAAGACGAAATATTGTAGAATGCTGCAGAATGCTTATTACCAATTCCGTTGTTGAATAATCTGTTTTCCACACTAGTGAAATCGACTTTCTAACTATACTCAGTAGTGATGCTATGAGATCTCACTAGGCATCATGCCCATTGCACATATGGGGGTAGGTTGCCATGGCCCTCCGCTTTGTGTGATTTCTTACAACATGTAAAATTGCATTTGTTTTCATTGCATAATCTTCTATCGTGGATGGTAACATCATTTACCTCTGTTTTCCTCTCGCTTTCCAGCCTTGTCATTACATTTTTTCCAACATATCTTTCCATGTAACAGGACCCATAAATTGTCTTTGCTATATGGAGTACTTTTTGATTGCTGACATGTCGGACCCAAGGTATTCTTAACATTCGCCTAAGAAACCACGTAAACAGAAAAAAAACTCATGCTTAACGATGCTGCCTCAGGTCATTTTTCCAATTTCTCAAATGTTCATCTTAGAAAAAGATTGCATCGGTAGATGCAGTTTGAAATTGGTTATGTGAGAACTTCTTAGGTGTGCTTCCGTACTCCTTCTGACCCGAGACATGTTTGTTTTTTCTTTTTGAAAAAGTTGTTGGCAGTGCGAGTTTGACATTTTTTTTGTTTTCCCTATTTAATGGTACAGGCGATAGCCAAGATAAACTTGCCAAATTTAAAAAGTGGTTTTGGTCCATAGTGGAGTCAATGGCACCAAAGCAAAAACAAGATCTGGTAAGATACTATCTAGAACTCTCCGCATTCTGTTGCATTCTAGCCTTTATGCTATTTGATTTCATGCAATTTACTGGTGATACTACATTAATCGTATGGCTGTTGCTAATTCCGATGCATTTTTCATGATTACGAATCCCATAACCGTTTTTTTTAAAAATAATATAATAAAGTTAGAGATTATTTGTATTTGTAGAAAAGTGAAATTTATCCGCACCGAACTGGTCTCCAACTAGTGATCATGGCTATCATGGTCGGATGGTCTACCAACTCAGCTATCCACACTTTTTTCCAACCAGATCACTTAATGCAATCATAACTGTTAACGAATTTTTGTAACGTCAAAATTCGGGATACAACAAGACAAGTTAAACATTTTTTTTACTGGTTTGTCATATACATTCTGTGAAAACCTATGAATGCCTAGAAATTCAATAGCATTCGAAGAACGTGAAGTTTTTTAGCTTAAAGTGCACACTAGAGAAATCATATCGTCAAATTTAGCCTTGAGTAAATATAGCACAGCCAAGGTAAACCAGCTTATTGCACATTTTGTGTATTAATATTGCTTTTTGATATATTTTTCATCGTGTATTGGGATAAGATAATTAAAGTGATGTTTAAGAAGAGACTAACGCAAGACTGCCCATGTTCTTAATATGCTAATATGTTTACATGGTTTGAAGGCAAATAAGGTATCAGGAAGGCATGCAAATGTTTAAATCCACTGGTGATTTTTCTCCGAACTTTTGTTGACGGCGCATTGACTAAGAAATTGGCCATTTCTTACGATGAGTTATATTAAAAGTTTACTTCGTGCTCTTTGATGGGCAAAAGTTATACTTGATTTGATCTTTAGTGATTTTTGTAATTAAATAATTTCCACTTCTAAAATTGTCGTATATATTATTACAGGTTAAGTGATTATTTTATTGCATGGCTGAGGTACAGATATCGAAAACGTAATTCCGTTCGTGTACAGAAAGCAATGGACGATTTGCAAACAGAAATTTGAAGGTGGAGCGTTGTGTAGTATAGATAGTGAAGGCTTAAAGCTAAGTTTACCTAGTGTTTTGGAGCTTTCAAGCACTCAAGAACCACGTGTCTCTTTGAATAATTCCCTTCTCCAGGTTCCCAAACAGAAACCAAATGCATTGTTAATTTTTAAATGTTTGTAACCCTCCCCCTTTTTTCCCCCTCAGAAATCTTTACTATTGCTTTCGGGATATGCAAGATGACGTCAATTTGAATAAGAGTAGAAAATTATTTACTAGCCAAGTATGCATTCAATACCAGGCTGCAACTCATCATGTACAAATTTGTTTGATAATTGGAGTGATAATATCTTTTTTTAGTAATTTTTTAGATTTTTTGGAGCTTAGCTCCAAAAAATCTAAAAACAATTTAATATCCATCCAAGCTACCCAAAGTTTAGCTTTGGGTAGCTTGGATATGTGTCTAATGTTTGGACGGAGGTGAATTAGGCTTCAAAAGAAGAGCCTGGGTTGAGACCTCAGTACGGAAGGAGAATTGCAAGTAGCAATGAAAACACAAGGTTCAAGAATATATGGATAAGGTCAGGAGAAAGTTGGACAAAAACGACCAGTGCATTTAGTACTCTAGAGTAGCATATTATGGTAAATATGCCTATTAAGGCCTCAGGAATGTTAAAAATAAAATTGAAAGTTGGACAAAAACGACCAGTGCATTTAGTACTCTAGAGTAGCATATTATGGTATATATGCCTATTAAGGCCTCAGGAATGTTAAAAATAAAATTGAAAGTTGGACAAAAACGACCAGTGCATTTAGTACTCTAGAGTAGCATATTATGGTATATATGCCTATTAAGGCCNTAGGCTTCAAAAGAAGAGCCTGGGTTGAGACCTCAGTACGGAAGGAGAATTGCAAGTAGCAATGAAAACACAAGGTTCAAGAATATATGGATAAGGTCAGGAGAAAGTTGGACAAAAACGACCAGTGCATTTAGTACTCTAGAGTAGCATATTATGGTATATATGCCTATTAAGGCCTCAGGAATGTTAAAAATAAAATTGAAAGTTGGACAAAAACGACCAGTGCATTTAGTACTCTAGAGTAGCATATTATGGTATATATGCCTATTAAGGCCTCAGGAATGTTAAAAATAAAATTTCTGATACCCCGGCTTATCGTAAGAATTCTTACCAAAAAGTACCAGATAAATTGTTTTTCTTTAACGTTGGTTGAGCGAAAGAATACCTGGCTGATTATGTGATCAATGGATAATTTTCAAAGGAGGTCCCGCTACTAGTAATCCTATCAATGATGCACTGAATTTCAACTGATTCACAGAGGCGATGCTCTATTGAAATAGTCTAACGCCACTACCTTGCCCCATCAGTGTAGTTTAGAAAGTGATAAGACAGTTGCTGTATAAGTAATTTATACTATTGTAAGAAAACTAATGCACTTTTTGAATATTAATTGTTTGTTTGTTTTTATGAATAGGTGTACTTCTGGACATCAAGCCCAGCCATGCCAGCGAGCGCTGAAGGTTTCCAGCCAATGCCTTCTGTTGCTGTTAAGCCAGCAAATGACCACCAACTGCCAACAGCGAACACTTGTATATCTCGCCTTTACATTCCACTTTATTCATCCAAAAGTATTTTGAAGGCCAAAATACTCATGGCCATTCGAACTAAAACTTTTGGGTTTGTGTAACTTGTAAAAAGAATTGGAGCAATTTGTACCAAAGAACTACTAAGTTCTTGTACGACATCGATTACATAAAAATATAACCTCTGCTACAGGGTGTTAAAAAGTTGAAAATTTATTTAGTGATAGGTAAGAAGCTTGATATGTGACATGGGCAATAAAGGATTTTAGAGAATAAACTGTAGATAGCATTCTCAGCCATCGAGCCTTGTGCAATAGAAATTACATTTCATTGTTAAGTGTACTGTAATTGAATTTTTTTCTGTTAAGATTCATTGCAGAAAATTCTCTAAGGAGAGCAACAGCAACTTGCAACTGCACTTGTATTTCCTGCACTCTGTTACATTAACTGTAACCCCTTCACCCGATTGACATCTGTCAGTAGCTGGCATTCATGACATCCTTATTCAACATTGAAAATAAGAAAAAGAGGAGCTAACGCAAATAGAGCGACGAGATTCCTGTTTTTCAGCCAAGAATACCTCCTATTACCATGTTTATTTGTTTAACCGTTTTTAAATGTTGTGGAATTGATCTTTCTTGGACAGCACTTCTACAGAAACTTTTCACCAGGTTAATTACAAGACTTATTCTTAATTTTGACATATTATTTATAAGGAGAGGCGGAATCATTTCGTGGTGTATTTTCCTTTTGTTTTCAGAACAGGAAACCATTTCTCAAGGAAAAAATAAGAAACATTTCCTTTAGATGAGTAATAAAAAGACTATGTTCTTCATTTTTCTTGTGGCGCTGTTTTGTTCACGACCAAATTTTCTCGGTCAAAATTTTCAAGAATTTTCAGGAATGGTAAGCTTTTTCGTACTTTTGCACACCCCTTGTAAAAATTACAGCACTGGGCTTACATGGTGAACAGGCTTGTTTTAATTTTCTATCTTACTTTTGCTGTAGGTCTTGACTGACTTAAGGATTTGTTAGGTTTCGTTCGGTAAAACATGCAGCGAAACCTTTTTTGTTCAGAAATTCCTCATAGTTTTGTTATTGGATTTTTTATCATTATTTTTTTACTATTTCACATACTCTTGCCCCCTTGTTGTTTTCAGCGGTTTCATCAGAGCATTGAATGAAATTCAACTCTTTTGTCTGTATCGTTTAGCATAGTTGTTTTCAATTGAAATGGCGTCATTAATGATGTGAATACTCTCAGCTTAAGTTGGAAACGGAAAGAGATTTATTGTTTTAGGCACCCATGATAACACTGGTCTTCGTTTCAAATTTTTGTCATATTCTTAGGGTTTTTCAGTTGTTTCCGTACGAATTCCACACGCTAATTTTAGAAATGCAACTGATATTTTCATGTTATTTCGTTCTCTCATCATTACCAGACTTCAAATATCGAAATAGAGAGCCAAAATTTAAACCTTTTTAGACCACACATTGAAGCTACTATCCCAATTTTTGCAACTGTCACCAAAGCACCATATATAGCTGGATCAGTGCATCCAATATTAGCAGCAAGATTAAAGAGTGGAGTGCCACTGTATAAAAATACTAGTGATTTTTTTAGGAAAACCAGAAATCCAGCTAGCACTATATATAAGACAATCATAGTTTTTCTCAGTTATTTATTAACACTGATAAAAAAGCTTCGCCGAATAAGAGGAAGAAGGAGTACGATAGTACTGATTCTTGAGTCTGAAACGAAAAAATTTGTAAGTTTTCAACATAACGTGGGATACTTGTGCATTGATACTTTTAGAGAAGCAAAGAAGAAAGATTACATTCCTATGGTAGATGAAGGTAAAAGGGAGTATCGATATTCAAATTAAAAGGAATTAAAAGAAACTCTAAACGATGTTCGACCCTCTTTATACCTCTGCAGTACTTGGAAATCAGAAGTAGGCGGGTTACACACCTACTTATTTCCGTCTGCAATCGCAAGGAAAGTAGTTGCAGCGTGAGCTCAAGAGCTGTTCCTTTAAGGAGAAGAAAATCGATAGTGCTCTGTTAGCTTCTCCATTTACTGCTATTTGTATGCAGTGCGTTTTTCCTGACACGTACTGTTATGACCACTTGACAAACAAGCATATCGTTTAGCTAAATTCGCGGTAATTTCAATTTTTTTGAGACGACTTACATTTGCTCGTTTAAATTCTACCCGCAATTTTAACATCACAAAGTCGATAGGGTTTTTCTCTCTTGAAGGCGAACATCGCATTTTGGTTTGCAGGCTTGATATCAAAGTTTGAAATGACGTCGGTCTATCCTACTTGGGTTATGTTAGGTTACGTTGTTGAGACGTTGGTCTCTCCTCTCAGATAGACCCTGATAAACCAACAGCCTTTTATGTAGCCGTCTCAGTATGCTTTTCTGCCCCACAAATAAGAAAACTGGTGCCCAATGTAGCCCCCTTGTTGCCCAAGTATAAGCAAAAGGATCGGGGAAAAATGGGAGGTTATCATCAGTGTAAGATTACAAGAACTATTTTCTATGAAAGAATGTAATAGCATGATGAACTGGCATTAAACCAGTTACTGAAGTTCAAAAGAGACTGGGAAATGAACTTAATTTACCATGCCAGAAGCACACTAAAATTGGGCCTCCATATTGTGCTTTTATTGCAGTTATGACAGTTTCACTCCGAAACCTTCTTTTAACAAGTTTTCATCTTGCACTGATTGTTTGGCATAGACTTTTATTTTTCGAATTCTTATTTTTTTATTTCCCATTTTTCAGTTTCAATCTTTATTTCGATAGAATCAAAAGATGAATAAATAAGTGGCTAGGAAATACATTCCTCTCGTAATAAGGTAACTGGGAACTACGCAAAAAATACCATCTGTTATGTTATTACTTGAACCCTGGAAAGAAAAACGTGAAATTAGGTTTAAGATTTGAACGTAGATAGAAATATAGCGATGTGATATTTTTAACTTTGACATTTTCTTTAACTATCAAAAGATGCTTACTTGGGCCTCTCAGACGCTTTTCTGATCTAACACTTTTACGAGCTTACTAAAGTGGTGATTTAAATTTTGGATGATATTTTTAAACGCCCCTGCTTCGCTGTTTCCTAACACAAGTTAAATAGGACCTAAAAATTTGTACCGTTTTTATATCTGGGAACAAGAACCGACGTTATCCAAAGATGAGAAAGCCTTGACTTGGTACTTTATCTTTATTAACGTTCGTTTTTTGGAACCTTCTTTACGTTTTTTTCATTCATATCAATATCATCGAGAATATCTTGCTATTTTCTTTAGTATAATCGTGCAATTTTACACCTTCAATGTTTTTCCCGTAAAACCTTTTTGCGGAATTAGTTGCATAATGCTCCACAAATTGAGTGTGGCATATTGGATATCGAAAGCTTTTGTCCACTTGCTATATGTTATTACCAACTATTGCAAACAGTTTATCCGATGTTATATGGTCCTCTCAACCATCAATGGCGCTAGTAACAAAAAGGTTCTTTAATACTGGAGCAAAATCAACGTGTTCTTACGGAGAATAAACGGCATGTTGATAGTATCTTCACGTTTATGTGCAGATATATTTGTCTTGCAGGTTTCCAGTATTCTGAACACATGGTCCATTTCTTCGACTCAGTAGAGTGCCTTAATACGGTGGTGAAGATCAACATTGGTTCGGATAAATACAGAAATACCTCCACCCTCCAAAGCCAGAACGTAATCTCTTTGTTAAAGAGCCTTTCTTATTATTTCTAGCATGAGTTACACACCATAACCATTCAACACATAAAAACAATTTGTTAAGCGGGTTGAAACGTTTGGGTAAATTGTTGATGGTTTTTATCATATGTTGCAAGCGATGCGATGTATAGGAGGGCCACTGATAATTAACATTAAGTGCAATGTTTGGCCTTTTGCCTTCAAAAGTAAACTGTTTCAGTTCTTTTTGGAGCATTTAAACCTATGTGTACTCGGTAGCCCGTTCTCTAGAAAGATGATGGTTTACAAATATATTTAACTACCCCGTTAAAGGCAGTTCAATGGATACGTTGATGAGTAAAGAGCCAGCACTGTATTTTCCGATGAAAAAACTACGAATTCTCAAAATATATAACGAATAGTCTTTAATCCACACAACTGAGTTGTCTTCCTTGATTACAAACCATGTATTATATTTTCTTAAATTAAAACTATGTCCATCTTCCTATTCTTTTATCCATTCATTTCAGAAGTTCTTGATTTTAAAGAACAGTATTTTGAATGACCCAACCTTGGTACAATTTGTTTGCGTTTAATAAAATAAGTTTCGAGGCAAACATCTTCCCACTGTTTCAGTTCAACTCGCTGACGTGAACATATCCATGAATAAAGCAACTCCAACCTCAAGAGCCTTGGCTTTGCGCTCCGCTTCAACCGCTGGAGTAGGACAAGAACAGAAATCTCCTGGGAATATTTTGTATCGTTATGCATCGTTATGCATCGATATGCGAGGTGAACGCTTGACTGCTTTTCAAATCGAGGATAGGGGATCATTCACAAATGACGTCAGCCACAACAAGGGGGGAGGAGGGGGTACCTAAATATTGACAGAAGTTAACAATATTTTGGGTAGAGGGGATGAAAGAAGGGTTAAAGTTGACGTCATTCTTTGAAGAAAATTCAATAATTCTAAAAGCTTAAACCTTTTAACTCACGCGGGAGTCTATAAACAATCTTTTCACTATGTCAGTACCCTCCCTCCAGGTGTTGGCTGCTTTGTTCATTCAACAACAGCCCTGCTAGAAGAAGTGACGGACATATGTTCAGGAATCTAAATGGGAGTGAAAATGATGCGAGTGAAGCAGAGGATGAATAGAGTAGAGATGATGACGACTTTACCTCAGGAGTAGAATTTGATGTGAATATTTTTGACGCCGTTGAAAGTTTTTTTCAAAGTGTAAAAAACAGAGAAGTTCAATTGAAAGGTTATTTCACGAAATTGTTTTGTCTCTTAAGTTTTACATTTCACTCGGAAGTACTTTTATCACCCCTGCTTCAAACTCCCTTCTAGCTAGAAACCCATAAATTAAGAATATAGTGTCAATATTTTATCTTCGTCAGCAGAAAAAGTTCAGGGAAAAAGTGCCCAAAATTGACGTCAACTTTGGGGGAAGGGGGTCAGAAATCTAAAAGTTGACAAGAGTTGACAAGAGGTGGGGAATTAAAAATGGTTAAAGGTGGTTGACGTCATTTGTGAACGATCCCTTACCAGGTATAACATTCCCCAAATCTGAGAAGAAATGACGAAAAGCTTAAGACTTGCTGAACTAAAGTAAATAGTCGTCATAACTCGAGTAAATTTTTTCTAACTGATGACGATTATACCTCAAAAGTAAGTCGGATTGTTGACGGATTCAGCCAATTTTTTCAGTCTACAGTAAAGAATCCAAAAACTGAAGAACTTTGTTTTGTTGATTTGTATAGCGTATATAAATTTCAGCTAAAGTGAATGGATTGTAATGAAAAAGTAATTGGATCGTTATAAATTTTATACCAATTCTCACTTAAAACATAATGATACAATTTATATCTTGATCAAACACAACTCTTTCTTTATAAAGCTCTAAAAAAGCTCTACTACCCCTTAGACCGGTTGATCCCAAAGGAATTTCATCATCAAAGGTCACTTCCTGGTGATCCTGGTGATGTTCTTGCAATAAAATAAGCTAATCTCTTTCAATTATACCAAACACTGGATTTGTTTACTCTAGCTGCTACATTTTAATGAAAACATAAAAACACAATGTATCTAATTCACCAGCATTTGCGTTTTTTGGAGCTGGTAATAAACTACTATTAGAGGCGACTTTGAGATCGATATTACTTATCATTCGTTAACTACCATTAAAATTAAGATAATTAGGATTATTAATTTTATTTGCTTTAGTACATATCGTTGGTTGGTTAGCTACAATTGTTTGCAAAGCATGATTTTCAGATAACGTCTGATCATATAGCTTACATACTTGTCTTGTTGAACTATTATAAGTAACTGTCTGGTCTGTACAATGCTGATCCGTATCTTGTGTAGCATTTCAATAATAAATACTTCTGTCTGGTCTGTACAATGCTGATCGGTATCTTGTATAATATTCCCATAATAAATACTTCTGTCTGGTCAGTACAATGCTGATCCGTGTTTTGTATAGTATTCCCATAATAAATACTTCTGTCTGGTCTGTACAATGCTGATCTGTATCTTGTATAGTATTCCAATTACAAGGTTTCACAGGGATAATTATATACGTGTGATTTAAGGTAGGCTAAACTTACCACACTGCTGTCGAATTTTGAAGACCAAAAAGATTATTATTGTTAAAATCGACTCCAACATGAAAGGACCCGCAAGTTAATCTAGGTATTATCTTAGCAAAACCGAGAGTCAAAGCGTCTGAAAGATTACTAAGACGTTTTATCAGATTCTTTTTTAATAGTATCGTCTTGAGTAATAACTGAAACGTGATTCCCGTCAAACATTCCCATTTTTATATCCATATTATTGGTTTAGATTTTTTGGCAAATAATTTTTAATTAATCGTTCGTTGTAATTAGTGTTTGTATGAGAAAACTAAAATGGATAACAAGTATCCTAAAGAAGGGACAATCTGAAGCACATGAAAGGCTTATCTTTAGTTTTAAGTTCTTGTAATTTAACAGCTGGAAGATCCTGTGGAGCATAAATAGTACGACCATGAGAAACGTTGTAGAATCCAGTCGAAACAAGGATACATAGCAGTCAATATGAAGGTCTCCATTATAAACATTGTCATTGAGACACAAGTGGAAGGATATGAGGAGAGTCAGAATGCAGCAAAGCTTTCACACACAAAAATTGAAATCAAGACCTCTCAGATTATCGGAAGTCAAAGAGAGTGAATGTTTTTTAGATGGCAGGCTTTTCTGGGCCTGTGTCCAGCAAGAACTAGCACATCTTGATTCTACACTCTCAGATGAGGAGGCATTCTTGGTGCCCGAGTGTCATGGCAATACCTGACTACTGAAGGTCTGACGTATACTGGGGGCAATTCGTTTAATTGGAAGTGTCATAAAAATTAAAAACCATCATTTGGACGTAGACTGAAAAAACCCCGAGATCTTTGGTGATAGTGTTGGTATAAGGCGGAGTAACAGTGGACACTGTCTACCACACCTTGCTTTAATAAAAGAAGGGTGTTGATGAGGTGATAATAAGAGCTGTGATTTTATCGTGACACCATCTCTAGGAGGGTTGCCATCCAAGGGTAAAGAGGCTCTCCTTCCCATAAAACAGACTTAACTTTGCCAAAAGTCAAACTAGTATTTCAGGCTCTCGGGCAGTATGATATCTGTTATCCTGGTAATAACTCTATAATAATTTTGTAATGGAACACTGCAGCAATGTAAAGTTTTAATCAAGTAATTTTGTATTAGTGTAACCCTGAAATATTGTAAGCCTTTAAAAAGAAAATAATGTAAAAAAGTAACACGACAGTAATGTAATTTTGTATTTCTGTAATGCTGTCGTCCCGAAAATACTCCAGTAATATGAAAACGGTCTTAAACTAAAATTAATATTGACACGTTGGATAGGTCCCACTGTCATGTCGTTTTTGGGTTAAAATACTTCTTTAAGTCAACAAAAAGATATTCATAAGCTACACTGGGTTATTTTTCTTGAGTGTACTTAATTTTGATAAAAGACAGCACGAAATTGTTGAAAAGTTTGTAAAATTTTAAGTTTTGAAACAAAAATAATAAAATAACGCCAGGCCTTTTTATGCATGCGCACCTACTCTTAAGAAACAAAGACTTACTCATATGACGAGGCCCCCGTTCACAATCGTTGAACCCGAAACAGAAATCTGATCAAGATCTTATTAAAAATTAACACTGAAATCTTGGAAAAATTCTTTAACTCATTGTGAACAATAATCGTCAAAGGAAATGAGATTATTTCCCTGGCATAAGATATCGAGGTCCTGCATTTTTTGGGACTCTTTGCCAAAATCTTTGACAAGGTATGGGGACAAAAGCAGCCGTTCAAACTGCTACAGACATAGGCAAGACTGGAAGAGTATATTTGCTTGGACTTAAAACTCCACAAAGACCAGAACAGATTAAGTCCCCTTTGATTACCAACTTGGTCATCAAATCCGTTCGCAGCAGGGTGCCCCTTAAGTCTGTATTCTCTCTCCTACACCCTTTAATTTCTTCAATTATGCCAATAAAGATGCCTCCCTTAGAGCCAAATTATAACAGGACTATTTTATAGGTTTATTATAGAATTGTACCTTCACCTCATCCCTAAAGCAGAGATTGGAGGCGGACCACACCAGCTTAGCCTAGGGAATATCCCTACCCAGGCTCAACCGTGATCATGCAACCCATTGGATGCAGTAAAGCTGTCTTCGATCAAACTTTACAAAATTTCTCCTAGTGGCTCGGAACCACCTAAAGGACAGTACTGTCAATAGTCACTTGAGAGTTTTAAGTTGGTTGTTGTTTTTGTGTAAGCTTTTGGAGGCTGATTGGAAGACCACCCCGGTGAGCTCGATTCGGCCTCATGAAACCCGAAACCAACCTGCCTTCAGCGCCGAACAAGTGAATAGCCATAGCCCACAGCAACGCCCTCCTAGTATGTATCTGGGCGTCCATGAAGGCAACCTCCACGTGGTGATGCCTGGATGCTGATTAGCCAGGTTTTTCTGACTAATTAGTAACGAATAGCCTTCGATTCAAGCTGTTCTTCCGTACCATTGAAGAAATCGATCTCGTCGTTCATGTGATTTTGAATCTGGTTCGTCGTCGATTTGGAGAATTTTTTTAAAAAATCCAACCAGGAAATGTGCGTCTTCGACGCCCCTGTAGTTGGGAGAGATATTCCCGGTACAGCCTACTCACTTGGTCTCCAGCAGCTTACACACACANCCGTTCGCAGCAGGGTGCCCCTTAAGTCTGTATTCTCTCTCCTACACCCTTTAATTTCTTCAATTATGCCAATAAAGATGCCTCCCTTAGAGCCAAATTATAACAGGACTATTTTATAGGTTTATTATAGAATTGTACCTTCACCTCATCCCTAAAGCAGAGATTGGAGGCGGACCACACCAGCTTAGCCTAGGGAATATCCCTACCCAGGCTCAACCGTGATCATGCAACCCATTGGATGCAGTAAAGCTGTCTTCGATCAAACTTTACAAAATTTCTCCTAGTGGCTCGGAACCACCTAAAGGACAGTACTGTCAATAGTCACTTGAGAGTTTTAAGTTGGTTGTTGTTTTTGTGTAAGCTTTTGGAGGCTGATTGGAAGACCACCCCGGTGAGCTCGATTCGGCCTCATGAAACCCGAAACCAACCTGCCTTCAGCGCCGAACAAGTGAATAGCCATAGCCCACAGCAACGCCCTCCTAGTATGTATCTGGGCGTCCATGAAGGCAACCTCCACGTGGTGATGCCTGGATGCTGATTAGCCAGGTTTTTCTGACTAGTTAGTAACGAATAGCCTTCGATTCAAGCTGTTCTTCCGTACCATTGAAGAAATCGATCTCGTCGTTCATGTGATTTTGAATCTGGTTCGTCGTCGATTTGGAGAATTTTTTTAAAAAATCCAACCAGGAAATGTGCGTCTTCGACGCCCCTGTAGTTGGGAGAGATATTCCCGGTACAGCCTACTCACTTGGTCTCCAGCAGCTTACACACACACAGAGTATGTATCTGTGACCAAGTGGGTAGGTTGCATCTGGAATATCTCTCCCAACTACAGGAGCGTCGAAGACGGCTGGTTGGTTTTTCATTGGTGAGAAAGAGCCAACAGTTGTTATCTTACCACACCAGGTTTCCCAGGATTACTTCTGGGTGCCACCTATACATACCAACAAGGACGACACTAAAAAGTATCAGCAACCCACAAGCAAGGCGGATCGGTTTGAAAAGAAAACAGAAACAATAAACTTTCACTTACCACCGGGGGCGGCACAACTTCCAAAAATTATTTTCCATTCGACGACAAACCAAATTCTCAATCACATAAAAGACGAGATCGATTTCTTCAATGGTACGAAAGAACCGCTTGAAACGAAGGCTATTTGTTACTAACCAGTCAAGAAAACCTGGCTGGTCAGCATTCAGGCGTCACCCTGTGGAGGTTGCCTTCTTGGACACCCTTTAAGTTGGTCTTGGCTACTGCCAAGCGTCAGTGACACAATGTACACTGCATGGGCCAATTTTGTTGCGTCTAAATTCCTGAATGAATGTAACGTATCTGACAGATAAATCCTTGAGATTAACAAAATAAAAAGTACTGTTTAAAATTGGTTCCCTGTGTAAGTGGAAAACAACAGCAACATCTCAAACTTAGAGGCGCGATTTCCTGAGAAATTCGAAATTAATATATGCAAATGATATGTTAATGTGAGGTGAGTTTTTTCGATAATTCATAATTCGAAATTGTTTGAGAGTTTCAAAGACAAGAAAGTTTTAGAAAGAGATTGTGGAAAAGCCATGGATTACGGTACGGAAAACGGCAGCGAGGAAGATAATGAAGACTGGTTGTCAGAATTTGACCTAAATGGTTCTTCCAACTGTTTTCACGATTCGAACTGCACCGAGGACAAACTGGTGCAACTTTTTAACCCAAGAAAATATGAATCGTCAATCCGAAGAAACACTAAAACTGACGTTTTGGATATGAGAAATAGCATATCAACACACGGAGAGGCATTTCAATCTGCTACTAGCGCGACACCGATCCAAAGGATGGCTTTGAATGATCATAAGGCAGGAATGGATGGACTCGATAAAGAGAAGATTAATCGAGTTATGTATGAAGCTAGCAAAGGATCTCTGTTCTATTTGAATGAGCGGAAAAAGGAAGCAAAGGTTAAGGAGCGCGTTGAAAAGCTTCTAAAGCAATATAAGAAAATCACGGAGGAGGAAAAGCACAAGGCTCTTGCTGAAGTTGACTTACAAGTTGCTGAATTAGAAAAAACTCGAGATCTGACCAGAACCATAGTGCATATTGATATGGATGCATTTTATGCTGCTGTAGAAATAAGAGACAACCCTGAGCTCAAAGATAAGCCAATGGCAGTTGGAGGTATGGGAATGCTATCAACCTCTAATTATGCTGCACGTAAATATGGTGTACGTGCTGGGATGCCAGGATTTATTGGAAAAAAACTTTGCCCAAGTCTTACATTAGTTCCTCCTCATTTCGAAAAGTACCGACAAGTTAGTGAGGAAGTTAAACAGATTTTAAAGGAGTATGACCCACATTTCTCAATGGGGAGCATGGATGAAGCATATTTAGATATAACTGATTATCTAATGGCTTTCAAAAATATGTATAATGGTCAAGAAGAGAAGCAAGGGGAACTTGTAATTAGCCACCGTTGTACCAAAGACGGCTTATGTCCCCCAAAGGAAACATCAACCAGTTTAACTCCTGCTGAAAAAGTTGTTTGTGAGTTGAGGAGGAAAGTTCATGAGAAGACACAGTTAACAGCCAGTGCTGGAATTGCTTCAAATACCATGCTTGCTAAAATTTGTTCTGATAGAAATAAACCAAATGGACAATTTTATTTACCCCCATGTAAAATAACAATCCTTGATTTCATTAGGGAACTTCCTATAAGGAAGGTTTCAGGTATAGGAAGAGTTAGTGAGCAGGTATTAAATTCACTTGGAATCTTGACTTGCAAAGATCTATATGAAAGCCGAACAGTGCTAAAACTTTTATTTTCCCCAATTTCATTTAATTCTTTCCTTCATATTTCTCTTGGAATTTCCTCCAACTTTATTGGATATGAAGCAGAAAGGAAGAGTATTAGTACAGAAATAACATTTGGAAAAATAAGTAATTCAGAGGAGCTACTTGTCATGTGTAAGAATTTATGTACATCATTAGCTGATGATGTTGCAAATAAATGCATCCAGGGAAAAACAGTGACTGTTAAGTTCAAATTGGTCAATTTTGAAGTTAGGACTAGATCTAAGTCTGTTTCCATCCCAATGTCATCATTTGAAGATATTCACAGGATTGCAAAAGAAATTGTTCTGAAAGAAATTCAAGCAGCACAACCAAACACACTAGACTTAAGACTAATGGGAGTAAGGTTAAGTGAAATCAGTAATAAAGGAAAAGAGCATAATAAAATTAGTGCACTGTTTAGAAAACAAGAGCATTATGACTACACAGGTTTAAAGAAATGGGATGGATTATCAGAAATTGATAATCAAGGTTTATCAAAAAGCATTAAGGAAGATACTGATCAAACTGATGTTTGGTCAGCATTACCAACACTTACTTGTTTGACATCTGATCAAGAATGCCATACTGGTATTCAAATAGTTAGTTGCCCAGTCTGTGGTAAAGAGATATCACAAAATGTTGACATAAATACACATCTTGATTTTTGTTTAAGCACAAAGACAATAAAAGAACTAAAGGAATGTTGTACAGACTCTGAAGCAAATACAAAAAAGAGAAAAAGACCATACCATGATAATGGAAATCAAACTCTATTCAGGTACTTTAAAAAATGAATTTTTTAATTTTTTAAAATAAATTATTACTAACTTCCTTTCTTGCAAAAAAAAAATTTATAACTTTAGAATTAAGGTCTTAAAAAAGGACTGATGTGAGTAACAAAGGCAAGATGAACACCCAGAATTCAATTTTTTAATAATCATTCTCCTCTTTCTCTCCTCTGTTAATCTTTGAGCTATATTTGATGTAACTTATACATTTGCCATCTTATGTTTACACATATTTCAGTGCTAGTGAATTTTAACTTCTAGCTCGATTTCCAGGATGATATTTACAATTGAGTCATTTCTTCATATTTCTAAATTGATAATAAAGATTTTTTTATTTGTTTCCTGCTATTTACTGATTGACAGCCAATGTACAGGAGGGGGAGAATGAACAGCATTTTTGTATAATTGTAGATTGGTGTAGTACTTCTTTCACTTTTAAAGCATTTAAGAACTTGCAGCAGAAAATTCATTTTCATAAAGTGAAGTTTACTATTGGTTGTAGTAATAAAAAAGTAAGTGCTGTATAATTCTAACCTTTGTATGTAAGGTAATTTTGTGAATTCAATTATGTTTGAATTATGATTATATTGTTGGATAGAGAAAATAAACCCTTAAGACATTGAGATATTTGGAAACACACAGAAGTGATTTTAATAGATGAATTTTACACTGATTAATATTTGATGTTGATTTTGTTGAAGTTGGTTAATAATTAATTGGCCTGATATTGATATCAGGGATTCTTCATAAATAGTATATTTACGTTTTTCCACTGTGCAATACTAGGTACCTTGGCAATTAAAAGAAATCAGAAACATTTAAAGCATTTTGGCATATAATGTTTTATTTCATTATGTAAATCTATAATTTGAAATAGTGTGAGTTTTAATTTTTCTAAGCTTTATAGTAGGTATCAATTTACAAGACAGTAACTTAAATAAAAATAAACAAAAATACATATTATTTTTATAAATATTCAATCAAACATTTTTATTATATTCAATCATCTTTTCTTATATCATCTCAGTTTCAGTATTAATACTGGTACAGCAGTATCAGGCACCCTAAATACACTGTTGGTTTTGGCTAAGAAGGGTGTTGGTGTATATAAACACATGTACTGTTTTATTCAGGTTTTTTAGTATGCTTTGGTTTCTATGTGGAAAAAAGGTAGCCCAGGATTGACTACATTCTTTTCCACAGATTTATGGATAATGCTAAGTATTTTGAATAAGACTTTTGCAGGCTTTGCCCTAAGCAAAATGAGATTTCTCTATAAAATGAACTTCTTAGAAACTTGGTGCTTTGTTTGACACCATTAATAAAGGGTTTTTAGACTGTCTTGGGAAGGGATATCAGATTTGGGATCAAATAAGAACCATTTTCAATTTAGTCCATATGCAAGCATTATCTTTTCTTTAATTTTTTTTGTCAATTTTTTTTAGCTGAACTGCATTTGATTTAAATAATGTATTATTACTTTTTTCTTATTTAGAAAATTTATTTTTATGCAGTAGAGTAAATTCCTAGTTAAATTTGAAGGCCTCTAGTTACTTCAATTAACTAAAAATTTAACAGATGTCATTAATATGCTAACTAATTGCTGAAGCAAATTCAATTTAACATAATATGTACAGCATTTCAAAATGAGTATTCTCATCTGTCTTTTAGCTGCTTTCCTTCTGGGTTTACCAAAGTCAGTTGTTCATCACCACCTCACTTGGCCCATGCAATCTTCTCTTGGACTTCATTTTTCCTTCATCATAGTATTTCCATCTCAAGCACCCTTTTTTCAATGTAATCAGCTCTTCTTCTGCTTACATGACTGTACCATCTAAGCCTCACCTCTTAAAAGCCTGTTTCCTTGCCTTCTGGTGTCTGTTGTGCCTTCTGTGTATTTACTGCAAATTTGACCCAACCATGCGGCTCCTGGGGATCATTGGAGGATCTTCAATCCTGTTACTTCTAGATCCTGCTTTCTTGAAATGGGCAGTTTTCAGTCCATGCAACATTGCTGGCAATGTTGCCATCTTTTAATCTTTTCCTTTCATTTCTGCTGTTATTTTCCTGTGACAGAGCATACTTATTATCCCACAAGCTGTAAGCTGTGACCTTCTCCTTTATGCAGATGACACATGCCTGATTTTTATTGAAAAAGACACTAAAAAGATTGAAGAACAACTAAATAAAGACTTTCACTCACTCTGTGAATGGTTTATTGATAACAAATTAAGTATACATTTCGGGGAAGACAAAACAAAGTCAATTCTTTTCGGTTCTCACAANAGCCACACGGCTCAGTCACCTCCACTTTCTCCAGTCATTGGTGACCTCCGTCGCTGCTTGAACTTCCTCCATATTCCACTTGATGACATCCCTTCACTGCAGCTTTTGCCTTCCTCTACTCTTCTTTTCCTCCGCCTTGCTGTGAAATGCCTTCTTTACACCCATCTCTTCCCCAATTCTCATGACATGGCCATACCACCTCAACGGTGCTTCTCTTTCCTTCTCACGTATGTTAGGGACTTTTGGTAGCCTTCAAATATCTTCATTTGTACGGTGTTCTGAAGGAGTCACACTTATCATCCATTTTAGCATCCTCTTCTCAGTTGACATTAATGCCATCTCTTTCACTTTTCTCAAAGGCATCACCTCTAGTCCTTACAAGAGTACTGGCCAAATCACACACTTGTAAATCTTCACTTTCATCCATGCTCTTCTGATTCTGTTCCTGATGTCTCCTGATGGTGCAAACCAATCAAGGCAGTCATCATTAGGATGACCATAAAATTTGTCTGAATGTACGAGAATTTGTCTACTTACGACAGAGTCACTTGATCTCTGTGTACTCGTGTCAGCATTATCTCCAGATCCACCAGTTGCAGGCATTCTTGAAAATCGTAGTTAGTGGCTCTATTTCTTTGCTGCTCCAGTATGTCATACGCGTAGGCTAGAACCTTAGATATTTTTTCACCTAGGCCAAACTTAATATTAATCCTATTCCTCTGTCACCAATTGTGATGGCAGGTAGCTTCGAGCGGTAACAACGACAAAAAAACATTACAACTTGATTTTCAAGGCTTTTGTTCCAATCAAACGTGAACTCCCGAAAGGGAACACGAAATTATAGCTAGCTTATCGCATAGACTAAAACTAAAACTACATGTGAGATTATAGCGTATACATGGGTTTAAACAGAAACCACGGATTAAACAAAATTATACAAAATTAAGAAAAACAGGAAAGGTGTGTATGAGAAAATATAAGAAAAACCACCAGTCAATAGCAAAGGAATCTTAGAATGAATCAGGAAAAAATAGGGTATCGTGACATAAAGGTAAACATTAAGAGCCCCGATACATACAATCAAAAAAATAAAAGTAGAAGAGAACTATCAATCGTTAATCTAAATAGTGTCTACTGGAGGGTACCACACTTAGTGCTGAGCCCTGATGCAGGCCGATTTCAATGTTGAACTTGTCGATTTTACGGGGGTCCTTACAACGAATCCTAAATTAATCTCTTCTAGAAATAATTAAATGGTGTTGCTGTTGGAACTTGATTAAATTCCGAGAAGGCATACTGACACAAACATATTTTACCTTAAACATGAATGTGAGCCTGATTGCCTTCCAATTTTCTTGTAGGGTGGGCACATAAAAATCTGCACATGAAAATGTGCAGATGGGCACGTGGACATACGTTACGAGATCACGTGAGGAATGATAATTTTAGAGAGAGGATGGGTGTTGAGAACATCACAGTGAGATGCAGAAGAGCAAGGTTGAGGTGATTTGGGGATGTTAAAAGGCAAAAAGAGAACTATGTCTCCCGGAGAATAATGGAGATGGCAGCACCTGGTAGGAGACGAATAGGACGCCCCAAGCTAATATAAATGGAATGCATCCGGGTGGACATGAAGGGGGTTGAGACAGAAGAGGATTATGCCCTGGATCGAAAAAGAAAAAGTGGGCACATACAATTTTCCTTCAAGTCATTGCATGGTGTAAGCAGGGGCGGTTCGGAGTGAAAAAAATAGGTAATTAATTTCGCTTTGCCGACGAGTGTTTTGGCAACGCCCCTTTTTACATAGGGAAGCGCCCATATTTCATTTATTATGAGACCGCACCCGTTGCTCTGTCGCATCCGATCCGCTGAAGTTTCGTAACGATCAGCAACAAAACATAAATGCCTTTGAGCAATTTTTATGATATAATTACGACAAAAATTTCAACGTAATTATCGCATCTAACTTGAAGATGATACAACAAATTCCCAAATAGAAATAACTTCAAAAAATCAAGAGTCGTGAATGTATTTATACTGCAGAGCAAACATAAGCTCTTAAGAGACGACAGCCTGAAAGTTTGGACTTCTAGAGCGGGTTTCGTGATAATTGCAATAAAAAAACGCTCTCATCACTTCGAATGGTTTTGAAGGAATTAGAGATTCACAACATAATTTCAAACAGCGAATCTTATTTCCTTGAAAATCTTTCATGGCAACGTCGGTTAATTGACTTAAAACGACGGACAACGTTGTCTTTGAAAGATGTTTTTTTCGAAAGCAATCTCAACAGTCAATGTTCTACTTGGAAAAAAACGAGAGTTTCCTATCTTGTTTGAAGCATCTTCGATCTAATAGCAGAAACAACACGCTTCATGCGGCTGAATACCCTCTCACAATGAAAACTAGTAAGTAGTATGGTTACGGCAAGATGCAGCAACTTCACGACTTGAGGAAGAGCCTCAGCAAGGTGGGAACTCTTGATGACATAAAGGTCTTGAATGGTAGGCATGCCTTCCTTTACCATTTCAATGTCGAGGTTACCACCTTCCTCAACTTCGAACAGATCTTGCTCTTCCACATTATCTGTGTTTCTAGCAGACCCAGATCCTTCATTCCATTCGACACCACTTTCGTCCTCTTTTTTGCATTTTCCCGTAGTCGCGCTTTCTTCTTTGCTCCTAAAGCATCGCACTCATCGACTAACGTCTTCAGCAAAAGCGAAATCTCATTGTTGTAAAGGACGTTGAGGTTGTATTCCGTAGCTGTCGTATCATCAACTGCAAATGGATAAATTTTTCAAAGCTTCTCAATCAACACTTTGCTCCCGTACAGTGGCTGCTTTTCCCTCTTCAAACTTGGTTGGGTATACCAAATTCATCCACTGTACTTTCGAGAGGTTTGCAAATCGCCAATCGAGTTGCTTCGTAAATTTTGCCACTATTTCTTCACCGAGTTTTGTGAATAAATTCATCCAGCTGTCATGTGATCCATCTTTCCTTTGTTCCATTGTTCTCCATCCTTCTCTTTTGCGAACAGTTGGAAACTCAGGATCAGCAAGCATCAGTAAGCGAGTATCCTGCCAAATTTTATAAATCAAAACTGGTTAAGACCACTTTGAAATCTTTTATCGTTGAGGTCAGCTGTATGGCATCCAGGGTCGTTTTCTGCAATGTGATCATTATTAGAGTACAGTGCTATCTTCCTGTATGTCTTCAGTAAAAACACAAACTGGACTTGTTGTATCTGTGTTCCTATTCCACGTGCCTTGTCCTGCGTCTTTGCCTTTTCATTGGGATCATTTGCTTATTTGTATTATAAATCTCCGATTCCCTCATGGTATGAATTTATGACGCAGATTGCTGTGTCACGCGATGGCCAGCAAGTGTCTCCAGGTTTTGGAAGGTTATGTCCCAGATGCCTAGTGCGTTTCGGACTGCTGCGAAAGAAATTAATAAGTTTGTCAGTCGTTGCGAAAAATTTAGCCACTGTTGGAATTTTTGTTGCTGATTGAAAAGCATTCAATGACACCCTGTGAATGACACAATGAGAGTAGTAGGCTGCAGGAAATTTTCTTTGCATCTGCCCCTGAATACCATTTAGTTCACTGCTCATCATCACAGCTCCATCATACGATTGGCTGATAACCTCACCGCAAGTGTCTGGAACAATTTTATATTTTGCAAGGGTGTTTAGAAGGGTCATTGTGAGCCCATCCGCGGATTGGTCGTCACTCACGTTAATCAGCCCTAATAAATGCTCCTCAACTTCTCTATTGCAAATGAGCCTGACAGAAACTGCTGGCTGGTCGACATTGCTAATATCGCTAGCGTCATCCATCATAATAATGATTTAATTTGAAGTGTCCACTCGGTTTTGTATCTTACTTCGCATTTCTTCACTAATGCAATCGATGTGTTCATTTTATGGGTCATGGGATGTGTAGGTGACATGTTCTTTGTCCAAAAAGGAGTGTAATTCCTGGCTTAGCATGCAATTAGGTCCATAAACTCCAGGAAATTGTCCGGTACGATGACAATTTGGACTCGTCGTGCCCTCGAAATGCAAGTCCTTGGCAGACAAACAGAACAACCTCGATATGGTGGTGCAGCATCTTTGTATACCGCGATGCATTGTGGTTTGGTCTTCTCACTTCTCTTTGCCTGGCTTCGTCTATGGCACAAGCGAGATCAATGTTGCTAAGCAGTTTGTACGACTTGTGGTTCATTATATGCTTTTTGATATTTGATGGCTGCCAGCAATATTTGTAAGGTTTTTCCCAGTCGATTGAAATTGTTAACTTGCACAAATGATCCTTTCATCTGTTGAATTATACAAAATTCAAGATAAGTTTTGCAATACAGCAGTACAGTGCCGTAACCCCCCTGGGGTTATATGAAAAAATAAATTTCTTGGTGGAGGCTTATCCGATGGGATGCCTTATTCGCGGGGTGGGTTTAAAAAAAAATTATGATAGGTATGTGAAACTTGCATGGTTATTCAACAGAAAAAAAACCCTTGTAAAACCTTACCTTCGAGTTGAAATTTTCAAGACGTTTATTGTAAAGACAGGACCAGAGCCCAGCATTGTAGTATTGAAATGGGTTCTTTAATATACTTTGAAAAGCTTCAGAAAACTCTTATCTGCCTCTAACACTCTCATCATCATCATCGTGTGCCTTGCAATCCTGCGTCGGCGATCAGAGGCCTCCACTTTACTCTCTCATACATGGTCCTTATTGTCTGCGTGTTGCTCTCTTTTCCCAGCCACTGTGAAGTATCATCCAACATTTTCTGCCTTCGTCTTCCACGAGTTCTTTTTCGGGTACTCCATTCATTGAGGTGTTTGAGGTCTTGCTATAGAGTTATGTGATCCATGAAAGTGTTGATTTCTCAATACAGTAGACAATCGTCGGCAAACCGGCCGACTTTTGAGGTCATGGTGGATTGCAGGTTATTTATATAACACAAAAACAGTATGAGTTTGAGTATGGTGCTCTTGGGGACACGTGAGTCTACTGTGATTGATTTTTGGATGCTACGCCATTGTACTAAGTGCATGGTTCTCTTTTAAGAAAGCTGTCTAACCAAATCAGCATGCTACCAGTGAAACCGTAGCTTAATAAGTTGACCAGTAGTGTGCGGTACACTGTCAAAAGCTTTACTGAAACCCAGTATGGAAACGTCAACCTGTTTGTTTCAATCAAAAAAAGTAAGTAAATAGGTGGGTTACACGAAAGTGGCCCGCTCTAAACCTATGACTCAAAGACATTGAAATGTTATGCTTTTCAAAATGGTTTTTATAGATAAGATGCTCAAGCAAGTATCTTTCACGGAACTGATGTAAGTGAAATAGGATTATTCTTAAATGCCGACGAAATGTTAGATGTAAGCCAATCTCCTGGTAGACCACTAGTATCCATGGATCTGTGGCAACAAGGCTGACAGCCGGTGGAATGGCGTCTGCACAATTTTTCAAGATTGGATACTGTCAGGGTTGGATGGTATCAGACTCTGGCGCTTTGTGTGGTTTCAGATTACGGAGTAGATTGGCTAAACCAGCACCGTCGATGACGATTGGTGGACAGGATATTTTGTCAAAATCGAGTCCCAACTTTTTTTATCTTTGATGTACGGGTGTGCTTCTTGATTTTTTATGCTACCTCAAGATGTTCACCCGCTATTTCAATGAGAACTGGCTTTCGTTTGCCCCGGACTTTTTGTTGGCTTTCAGCTAGTGACTTCAGCCGTTTAATCTTCTTTTCAACGGTTTTAACGTCAGTAGTTTTAACGTCATTTTCCCTCAGCAATTGGGGCTCAGACGGTGCCCTTTAGAGGGACTTTGATTTGGCAGTGAGGAATTTCTTGGCCGGATGCCCTTCCTGACGTCAACCAATGGCTTTTTTTTTCTTTGCTAAGTTCCAAATTCTCCTCGACAGCTGGGGGAATCGAACCCGGAACTTTTGGTTACTGTGCAGTTGCACTAACCATTAAGCCACGGCTCCTCAGGTTTCCCTTTCTGCTATCAATGCTTTCAAATGGTGTTTATGCCCTGATGTTAAACCAATTTTTTTCTCCAAATCAGCAAGGCTTGCGATTGATTCAATCAAGAGGTTTAATCTGGTAGTGCATTTGTCTTGGGGATGGTGTTGCGCTCTTTTTCTTCTCACCACTTTTCTCTTCAGTCTCGTCATCAACAACAAATTCCGTATCTAGAAGTAAACATGAAATCTATTTCAATATCAATCCTCCTTGATCTTTCAAAATACCCTGAAAATGAAGACCCCCAGAATCAAAATGCGATGGCGAGAGACCTAGTACTACTCTACAATTTTATTGATTTTTACCTTGAACAGGTTTGCCAACATTTGAGTGATACTCATTCTCACTTTAGCTGGATGATTTGAATAGTAATGTTGAAAGTTCCACTGGTTTTTGTAAAGGTTTTGACTTTGAATTTGACCATATGTTTTGTTTGCGTTGTGCTTGCTCGTCATCCTTTTCCCCCATCATTTTTGACATCGTTTCAAAGTGTCTGTTCTTTCTGTAGTTGCAATGCCATTTTCAGATCAGGATATGCCTTCTTGTAGGCACCATCTAATTCGTTATACCTTTTTGTATTCGGGTCCATTACTTATGTTGACTAGAAAAGATTGTAGAAACTAAAATAAAACTATTCTTCCATCATTTTTCTAGTTTCTCAGGAAATTCTCAGGGAATTCCATTCCAAGTCAAATAATGCAAGAGCTTCTTTTATAGTGACCTCAGGCGCTATTCAAATTTATGAATTACAATTTAACAACAAAGACAAAAAAACAAAAGAACTTTCAAGAATCTTAGTGTATATTGAATTTCATATTCAGTTTTCCCATGATATGTATGAAAGCGATTACCAAAAAGAGAAAAATAAAACAAAATACCATATCAATTATTTTATTATTTGCTTATGTCATCAAAGCCGTTGACTCCCCTCCCCCATAATCAAGCATGATAAATTTTGATGATGCCCCTTTCTGATTACATAATTTGTGAACGATCCCTTAGTGTTTTAACCAAATATACTCTAAAGTCCCGAATGCAGGAGGTAAAAAAAGTACAGGGGGAAAATAAAGCAAATTAATTCAGTTTTGATAATGTGAACAATAGTTTAGAATAAAAAATTATTTCAAGGTTTAAAAACAAAGTTTATTTTAAATTAATGTGAACAAATAGTAAACAGAATAATCGTTCATGGTGTGTCTATGTAGAGTGAGTGAACATCGAGAATTTCTGGTCTCTCAGCTGGTTCGAATTCTGATCCATTCGTTATATTCGATTCATCGTCAAGATCGGGTTCGTCTGAGGAGTCCATAGTAGTTACAGCTTCGTTGCTTTTGTTTTCGTCTTTTGATGTGATACTAGTTATTTTGAGATTATTTTGATTCCTATGAATCCTCTTTCTCAGACTAATTCTACCTATATTACAGGCTTGTTTTAATCTTAACACATGCGGTGTAAAGATTGGTGAAGTTTTAGATGTATTGATAATGTTCATTATCCTATCAAGAAAGATTACATCCTTCTTGATATCACTATATAGGTCATGGCACCTCAAGAAAGGGTTACGGAGCTCATTCTCAACAACTTTATCAATCAAATTGTCCAACACCATTTTGATAGTATCTTCATCATCGTTTTTCTTCGATGACTCGATAGTCAAATCGATATCATTATCATCGATGTCGAATTCTTCAATTTCCTCTTTCTCTGCTGGCACATCTTCTTCAAGCTTATTTCCTTCACAGTCAAAAAGCTTAATTGCTTCGTCTAGGGTAGCATCATCATCAACCCCCACAGCTTTTCGTCGTACACCTTTTGGAGGGGTTATAGTGTCCATAAGATCTTTCAGTGATCTCGTTGGTGGCTCACTATTTCAGCTTCTGCCGAAAATCATTCATTTCTGTGTATACCAAGGAGTAGAGCTTCTCGCTAACCCTGTAATCATCTGATCCGTCGAAAGATGATGTAATGAAATTTTGTTTTAGAGCTTCATCAATATCTAGATTCAGCAAATTCCAAGCACTGGTGAGTATACTCATTATATCATCTCTGGAAGGTAACGGAATTTTATCAGGAGTTATTTGGAGCATTTTAATCGTTTTCTTAGCCTTTATTTCCCGGTAATTTTTCTTTAACTTGTAGTGGATATGTGTAGCATTACACTGAACATACCTTGTATTACCGCCGCCAATGACTACAAGGATATAACCCTTTGCTAAAAGGGCTTTCTTAAGTTCATCAGTAATGTGAACTGAATAATCATCCAAATTATATAAGAAATAATTACTTTGAGAAAAAAATTTTATACCTTTTTGGCAAACTTGAAATAGTGGAAAGCATTGTATCTAGACGGTATGACCCTTCCGGCGTCCAATCACTTTTAATACTTGGAGGATGGTTCAATTTTGTTCTTGTACCCATTCCTTTGAACACGAATTCAGGGGGAGGAAGCAGATTCGATTTGTCAGTAGATACCTGAGTGAACAGTCACCCTCTCACGTGAAAGCATAAACTTCTCCTTTACGTGGTTTCCCTCGTAAAAGATAGTGTTTTTTGCGAAGCATTGTCGTTCCGGTGCAGCGGCATTTGGTCTCTGTTGATAATCGTGATTTCTTGTGCGAATTTAGATTAAAAAAATAACGCACACGCCATACATTTTTCAATAACTCGATGATACGATCTTTTCTAACGCTTTTCGAAACGGAAAATCTTTCATTGGGTTTCAGCAAACTAACGCCATACTTCTTTATCCATCCCTTAATCCATGATTCAGAAAATTTCAACTACTTCTCTACATGTATTTCTACCTCTTACTGGTCTAGTCACTTTCGATAAAATTCATTTGCTTTGGAAACAAATAACGACAGTGGGAGTCAAAAATATATCAAAATCGTGAATGAAATTGCTACATAGGCTGTTACTAGGAAAAGAAAAGGTAAGTAAAAATTTCATGGTTTCACATACCTCCACAGCAACAGGTTTTCGCCCACCGCCGGCTTGACGAAACTTCAGTATCACTTTTGATGAGCCCCATTAAAAGATCGAAAATCACTATGGCTAATAATTCCCCCGCCCAATCGTATATGGGCAGTACAGTCACGAAGCTTTTTCTCAAGTTTATCAGGTAAATAAAGAGGTGGGCCACATTTTCCAGACATAACTATTTGTGAGGTTGATACTTTTGCTTTAAAATTTGACCGACATTTGTGTCTTCTCCAAAGCTGGAAAATTTACCCTTTTATTTTGCAACAGACATATATAGAAGAAGATTAATGTAGACAAGAAGAGGATTGAATAATTTGAATTATGGTGCTATTGTCGTCTAATGCGCATCAGTTGGACTGAAAAGAAAACTAATGAATGGATACTAGAAAAGATGGATGAAAACGAGAGGCTACTAACAATCATAAATTGTAGAAAAAATGGCTTTTATTGGACACATATTAAGGGGAAAGCACATAACCAGTAATTTATTACTTGGAATGGTTTATGGCACGAGAGGAAGAGGAAGACCGAGAGTTAGATATAGCGACAACATTAAAGAGATTTCTGGTGGAAGAAGTATGGTTCAGTTGTACAGAATGGTGCAGGATAGAAGGAAATGGAGAGCCACAGCGGTTTACTTTTCAACGTACCAAAGTATGCAAAAGAATGCGGATTGTGCAATGCTGTTGTAAAGTGGTCATCATCTAACGAGAGGTTCTTGAACCTCTCGTTAGATGATGACCATTTTACAACAGCATTGTATCAGGATTGTGTACAATCCGCATTCTTTTGCATACTTTGGTACGTTTGTCTCATCCCTTTCATTATAAGTGGCTCGTTTGCACTTCACACCAGAACAACTCTGTATTTTAGCTGTAATATTCGTTATCTGCGTGTCAGAAATACCAGGAACTAGTTGGAATAATTGAGTTTCAATTGTTTTTACGACTTTTTAAAAATATTTTAGAAAATACATTTCAGAATAAACTTGTCGTTAAAACAACAAATGACAACAAAATGAGTGGGTCTTCGATGTATTGCTTTTTTCGAATTCCATACTCTACGTTGATTGATAGCAAGTTTTGCAGATAAAATAATTTGGGAAATCGTGACAGACACTTTTCATGTACAATGGGGAATTCGGAAACCACCACCTGACCAAGTTTTTCATTTCATAACCAAGTGTGAAAAAACCCCACATCATTAGGCCGTTTTGCAGTAGTGGGGATAAGGAAATTGACAATTCATCATGACGCAAAATCATTAATGAAGTTACTCAACTCGTTCAAGTTAAAACGGGATTTCAAGCTCTTTACTGTTTTCAATTCATCATGACGCAAAATCATTAATGAAGTTACTCAACTCTTACTTAGAGACGTTTTTTGTAAGTGACTCCTGTGCTGGATTGAAATTATTAATTTTGATAATGTGGTAGCTGTCTCTCACCATCACTGTCAATGATTGACATCAATTTAGCTAACTATCGCAATGTAAAAATGAATTTTGAATCAGCTTCTGTCTTATTTCTAATTGGTATCAATAAAAAAATAAATGACTGACTCACTGACCACAACGACATAGGGTGTTTTTTTGCATCGTAAGAGACAAGTTTTTAACAGGTAGCGGCAGTGTTTAGCAACACTTTTGACTGGATAAATTTACTACAATAGTCTTTACGTGGGAGATGAAGATTCTATATTAATCCANTACTTCTCCTTTCAGCCTTTTCCAATGGGTCAGGTCAGGCCAGCCACACGGCTCAGTCACCTCCACTTTCTCCAGTCATTGGTGACCTCCGTCGCTGCTTGAACTTCCTCCATATTCCACTTGATGACATCCCTTCACTGCAGCTTTTGCCTTCCTCTACTCTTCTTTTCCTCCACCTTGCTGTGAAATGCCTTCTTTACACCCATCTCTTCCCCAATTCTCATGACATGGCCATACCACCTCAACGGTGCTTCTCTTTCCTTCTCACGTATGTTAGGGACTCCTGTGCTGGATTGAAATTATTAATTTTGATAATGTGGTAGCTGTCTCTCACCATCACTGTCAATGATTGACATCAATTTAGCTAACTATCGCAATGTAAAAATGAATTTTGAATCAGCTTCTGTCTTATTTCTAATTGGTATCAATAAAAAAATAAATGACTGACTCACTGACCACAACGACATAGGGTGTTTTTTTGCATCGTAAGAGACAAGTTTTTAACAGGTAGCGGCAGTGTTTAGCAACACTTTTGACTGGATACATTTACTACAATAGTCTTTACGTGTGAGATGAAGATTCTATATTAATCCAAAACTATTCATAGCCTTTAAATGGTGGCCCAGCCAACTTGTGCCGTACGCCTTTGTGGGTCGTGAAGCAGCATTTTCACAAAGATACTCATTTTCCAAGGATTGAAATAAAGATTGAAGTTCCTGCCACTTTTTTCTGCTGTTTCCATACTTAAGGTACAGCGCTGTTAGCATAAAATCCACATCATCCATTGGAGTTTCTTTAAAAGAGCCCTTTAACACCAATTCTAGTCGGTTCAGAGAGCAACACGTAAGTTGAATTTGCTCTCTGTAGTTTTCCCGTAGTTTGCCAATTACTCCTGATTTTTCACTACGAATAACGAAAGGCCCATCCATAGCAAAAAATATCAATTTATCTGACAAACATCCAAACTTTTGACACAGAAACCATTTTCAATAGTTAGCAACAGGCCATCTGCATCATGTGCAACCGCGCTCTTCAGTGACAAAAATTTTGTCTCCTCTTATGGTTTTGAAATTCAAAAATGTTATACATATTAGCTCTTTTTCATTGACAGATGAATCTGTTGATCCCCTGGATTAAACACCAGGCGACTTGAAACACAATTCGCCATTTTTAAGCAGTCATTCTTAACAAAATACATTTGCTTACTGTAGCAAGTATTTTTGTAAACGATGGAAAAAACTCTGCATTGAATTGCTAAGCGTCGAAAAATATCATAAACCTGTTAATTAACAACAAACCGACTTTTAAACTATTCAAACTTTTAACAGCCGTTCAGCAAACAGGAAGGTTTTAGAAAGGACGACTAAACAGTTACAGAAAGATAAAACTTAATTTGAAAGAAGCGAGTACATGTGCCTGATATATAGATAAATGCATTAATTTTCCAAGATTTATCGATGGGCTTTCTCCAAAAAACATAAACAATGGGGCCGAAGCAACATTTAGCCCAGAAGACACTAAAAAAGCCTTTCAACTTGATGTTTACCAGCAAGAGGAACGTGACAAATAATAATGACTGATAATCAATCACTGGACTCGGGTTATATGATATCGAGCAGTCAGAGGTGACGAAGAAACAATCGAAACCATTGTTTAACAAAGAAGACCAGCAACCTCCCGAAAAGAGAGAAAGGGAAAGGGCAAATGGATTGAAAGACAAGAAGTCGATTTTCTCCAGAAAAAAAGAATTTTAATGTAATCCTGCCACTCAATTGTGAAATCTGCTGTCAAAAAATCAATGATAGAGTTGTAGTGTTTGATCATAAGATCAATAACTTCTTCGGGTATCCAAAATGTCTCCAATGCAAACCTCATAACTTTATTCGCACTGACCGTCTACCAACGCAAAATTTATCACACTTTATGTTTGGGATTTCGTAAAATCCTAAAAAGGAGCTTTCTTCCATGATTTCAACCCCTTACTTATGTATGTAAGCTCTACTTTCGTCGAGCAACGCTCCGCTATTTCAGGGATTTTGGTGTTGCCTTGTTGAACAGTTCTTATGTCCTTTTTCTCTTGACACCAGAAACGCTTTGATCCTTCAACAGGGTAGGACAGTCCTTACAATGTAGTCTGCAAACTACATTGTTTCTCTTTTCAAGTGAAACTAGATCCTTTGGATTTGAGAGAATCGTCCCATGGGTGGATGTTTTGAAAAATGAACATTTGATATTATGATATGATGTTGTTAGTTTGTCTTGTAGCCCACTGGATATCAAGAAATATACTCATTTGCACAAGGTCACGGTCACTGGATGCTATTTAAGCATTGACAAAGACAGTCACTGTAATTCTCTCCTTGTTTTGTTTCTTCCCCTTCAATGAACCGGTAGCTAGAGTCGCATTAGGTTACGTTTTGTAGAAGCGCCCTGTCTCATCTATGGATTGTTGTCAGTCTGACACTGTAGCAGTCTGGTCTGCTGATTCAGACTTCTCATGGGCACTGTACCTCTTGATGCCATGTCATTGTTTAAAGCACTGACGCCATCTGTTCTGTTCTGGAAGTCCTTTACATCCAGCTGATCACCAAAGTGGCGTGCCTTCTCTATTAAAATGTCATCTGATACAGCTGCATTTTGGGGGAAGACGTCACCAAACCACATAAAGATTTCATACTAACCCCTTAGAATTCTGTTCGACATAGAGTGATTCACTCGCAACATCAGTTATTGAGCCGTTCACCGATTGCCGAGACTACTGTTTCAAAGATCGTGTTAAGTGGAAGCCGTTTAACGGCAATTGAAAGAGAATTTGCCAGTCAATAAAGTTAGCAGGTCCTTTTGTTGCTAAAAGCACTTGTTCCTCTGTTGAATGCATGTAAATGTTCCACCATGAGCGATTACGGCAAACTGCGCTGATTGTTCATTTAAAGCTTTCCTCGCTTTTGATGATGTCGTGTAATTAAGTACACAAGTTTTGCGGCATGTTTAAGTCACACAATCGAAGTAAGTAACAATGAATTTTGACGTTCCCGGGGGTGTCTGTCGGAGTCGGTATATCGAAATTTAGGCTAACATAATACAAGTACATAATACAAAGGAAATAATTGGTTCCCAGTAAATTTACGTCGGTAAGTAAACATGGGCCAAAAACATGACTATTTGCCATTGTTTGTGATGGGTTGCCTGTTCCTTAATGTGCCAGTGGTAATGTCGTGTTATTAATCCGTTAAAGTTAGTAGCATGACGGTTAGTACTGGCTTTTCACTTACGAAGAAAGGAAAGAGACCACATCAAAGAGAAGAATAAAATCGAGTCATTCGAAGTCAAGTGGGGTGTTACCAAAATCTTGCTTTTGTCTGAGCAAGGGAAATTAACTCATGAACAGTGAATTTGTCAATTTAAGGATTCTTCAAGAGTAATAACCAGGCTCAAAATTCATCAGCAATTTTCTTTATCAATTCGAGATTTTTTAGCATACAAGACAAAGATTACTTTCACGTTAAAACTTTGAGATAAACTCAGCATGCTTAAATTGGATTTCATTCCTTAATTTTATGTGCGTTGTTGCCGTTACCTTGCTAATTAATTTATAAAATCTTTCTCATCGTCCCACCCCTATTAGGAACCCCACCAATTCACTCTTACACATTTGATTCATCACTTCATTCCAGAAAAAATACCAGCAAAAATACCAGTGACATTCTGTTCACATCAAGCACACTGTTGATGTTAACACATTTTTACAAAGAAAAATGATAAAAAACCTTAGATTATCGCAGAGCATGAATAACATTGGAAGGAAATCGATATTGTCAAAATGGACGTTGCCGACAACATGCAGAGCGTGGTCCTGAAAAATCTCTCTGCTGTTAGCAACCGATTTTGCGACAAACCTAATTTTATTTACCTCTCTTGGCTGCTGTCGTTGGGCTCTGGTGCTGGTAAACTTATCAGAAATATCAGGAATTATGTGGTATAATTATCGAAACGGTTTATCATTAACAGGCACTTTCACGATATACACAAGTGGCCCTTTTATTAAGGTAATGCTTAAGGTACCGAACAGATGGGGGTTAATACGCGGGGGCTCCAAAACTTTTATTAAATAAAATAAGGGGGTCCGAAAACCTCAAAAATGGTACCTAAATGGCTGTTTTACCCAAAGCAAGTATTTTTGATATACCAAACTCAATTAAAGAGGGGAGATTGAAATTTGTAACAGACGATTTTAAACAAATGAAAAATAATTTTTGTTTAAATATCAACGATGACGAAATACTAGTGTCATTAGATTGTTTCACCCGTTTAAAAGACACAGTTAACTCGGTCTCTGCCAACTGGAATCAACTGAGGGTCCTTTACTTTTTGAACAAAATCTTCAGCAAATACTGCAAATTTTGCATTGTTTAGCCTATATGCATCACATCTGGTAGTTGGCTCAAAATGCTAGACAATGAAGGGATCCGTTTAAACAATGTAAGCATATAAGGAATCCCTACAATTCTCTCTATCTCTCTCTGTGGTGCCGTGGTTGATTCAACCCTTGATGACTCATGATGAATGTTTCAGTTTTCGAGATCTGGTGGCATCCCAGCCCAGACATCCCTTGTGGTCTTTAAGCCCGTGTACTCTTTTATTTGATTTAAGTACAGCAGCCTTTGTCTCCCTCGTCCCATCCTTCCAGGAATTCTACCGCTAAGGCTCAAGTCTTCAAGTTGACCTTTACGGATGATGTGTCCAGTGAACTGAACTTGTCTGTTCTGTATGGTCTTTGAGACCTGACGTTCTTGTCCAATTCGTTGGAACACAGAGATGTTGGTTTCGTGGGCTGTGTATGGAGCACGCAAAATCCGTCGGTAAAACCACATTTCTGCAGCTTCTATGTTCTTTGTGGTTGTTGCAGATAGAGTCCATGACTCACTTCCATAGAGAAGTACAGGCCAAATGAAACACTGGAGGACTCTTATCTTGACTGCCATGGACAGTTTTCGGTCTTTCAGGATGGTTGACATGGTATTGAATTTGGATTTGGCAATTCCAATTGGACGTTTAATCTCCTTCACATATCTTCCATCTGATGTTAACATTGTACCAAGATAGGTGAAAGCGTCGACCTGTTCAATTGCGTTGCCATCATTGGTTAGGCTACATATTGGGGGTGGGTTATCTTTTGATACAACCATGCTGAAGGTTTTCTTGCAGTTGATCTCAAGCCCCTCTTCCTTTGAAACACCGGAGATAGTATCTGGTAGTCTTTGGAGGCCTTCTTCACTGTCTGCAATCAAGTCATCAGCGTATCTGATGTTGTTGATATGGACACCGTTGACAGATATTCCATCTTCTACATCTTCTAGGTGGCGAAGGATGCACTCACTATACAGGTTGAAGAAATCTGGACTCATGACACAACCTTGACGTACACCTCAGTTGATTTCAGTCCATTCTGTGAGGCCACTTTGTAGTTTGATGGCGGCTTTTTGTAGATGGTAGAGGTTGTAGATGATGCGGTGGTCTTTATCATCTAGTCCGACATTTTCTAGCATTTTGAAGAGACGTTGATGGCGGACTCGGTCAAAAGCTTTTTTGTAGTCTATGAAACAAATGTATACATTCTGTTGATGTTGGAAACGTCGCTCACTTAACATTCTCATAATAAAGATGGCATTTCTCGTTCCCCTGTCTGGCATAAACCCGAACTGACATTGCGAAACTTCCGAACGAATCTTGGAGCGGCAACGTTCAAGTACAATCTTGAGCAGAAGTTTGAGGGTGTGACTCAAGAGACTGATGGTTCTGTGTAGATCACAGTCCAGTGTATTGGGATTCTTTGGTAGAGCAATGAAAATTGATTTTAGCATGTCATCTGGGATCTCCCCGGATTCATACATTTTACTGGTAAGGTCGTGCAGTATGGCTATACCTGCATCATCTAGCGCTTTGAGCATTTCACTGGCAACATCGTCTGGACCTGCAGTTTTGTTGTTCTTCATATTATTGAGAGCCCAACACACTTCTTCTTTGGTAATTGGGGGACAAGAGAGGTTGTTGAGTGGAGTTTCCTTCGTGTCATTCATTCGGACATCTTGGAACAACTGACCAAGATATTCTGTCCATCTTCTGGCCACATCTTCTGGCCACATCTTCTGGTGTGTAGAGAACCTCTCCAGTAGATTTAACACAGGCTGAGGGAGGTGATGACTTTTTACCTGAGACCTGACGGATTCGTTTGAACATTTCCCTGGAGTCTTGATTTTTAAGTTTCTCAATTTCTTGACACTTTTCCTCTAACCACTCTTCCTTTGCTGCTTTAAATTTTCCAGTAATAATGTTGTGTAGCTCTTGGTACTTAACTGGGTCATTCTTTGCTTGTCGTCTTACTTGCATGAGATCTTTGATTTCTTGATTCATCCAGTTGTTGGGTTTGCCTTTTCGTTTTTCTTTTGGGATATGCTCATTCGCTGCTTCGATTATGGCATCTTTCAAATTGTTCCAAATTCATGTTGGAGAGTGTAAAGGTTCACACTCGTGCACACCAACTATCACAGCCTGACACAATGTCTTTCGGACTTCTGATATTTTAAGAGTATTGAACATGAATTTTGGCTCACGTTTTGGTGGTGGTTTGAGCTTTTTAATATGTAGTTTGATAGTCGCTACCACCGGGTTATGGTCACTGTTTGCATCTGCTCCTGGATAAGCTTTGACTTTCGATACTGCTGAGCGATACCTTTTGCTGAGTAGGATGTAATCAATCTGATTGCGTGTTCGATCGCCTGGG